>REGO01000901.1:258239-277996 GCA_010120015.1 Rhombomys opimus
TCCTTTTTAAATGAATAAATAAATAAATAAATGAGATCGACCGATTTTTTTTTCTTTTTTAGGGTTAGGGTTAGGTTTAGGGTTAGGGTTAGGGTTAGTGTTAGGGTTAGGCTTAGGTTTAGAGATAGGGTTAGAACGAGAGTTAGGGTTAAGTTTGGGGTTAGGATGAGTGTTACGATGAGGTTTAGGGTTACAGTTAGGTTTAGGGTTAGGATGAGGGTTGGGTTTAGGGTTAGGGTTAGGGTTAGAGTTAGGGTTAGAACGAGAGTTAGGGATAAGGTTGGGGTTAGGATGAGTGTTACGATGAAGGTTAGGGTTACAGTTAGGTTTAGGGTTAGGATGAGGGTTGGGGTTAGGTTTAGGGTTAGGGTTAGAGTTAGGGTTAGAAAGAGGGTTAGTTTAGGGTTAGCATTAGGTTTAGGTTTAGAATGAGATTTAGGGTTAGGGTTTGGTTTAGGGTAACAATTAGGGTTACGGTTAGGGTTAGGGTTAGAGTTAGGGTTAAGGTTAGGGTTAAGGTTAGAGTGAGAGTTAGGTTAGGGTAAGGGTTAGGGTTAGGGTTCAGGTTAGCACTTATGATTAGGGTTAGGGTTATGGTTTGAGTTAGGCTTATGGTTAGAGTTAGCTTTAGAATGAGGTTTGGTATTAGTGTTAGGGTTAGAGTTAGATTTAGGGTTAGAGTGAGGGTTAAAACGAGGGCTACGGATAGGGATAGGGTTAGGATGAGGATTACGGTTAGATTTAGGGTTAGATTTAGTGTTAGGGTTAGAGTTAGGGTTAGAATCAGGGTTAGGTTTAGGTTTAGTGTTAGGGTTAGCATTAGGTTTAGTGTTAGGGTTAGGTTTAGGGTTAGGATTAAGGTTTAGCTAAACCAGGGTTACAGTTAGGGTTAGACTTAGGGTTATGGTTAGGGTTAAGATTACAATTAGGGTTAGGCTTAGGTTTAGAGGTAGGTTATGGTTAGAGTTAGCTTTAGCTTGAGGGTCAGGGTTAGGGTTAGGGTTAGTGTTTTGATGACGCTTAGGGTTAGGGTCAGAATGAGGGTTAGGTTTAGGGTTAGCGAATTGATGAGGGTTAGGTTTAGGTTTAGGGTTAGGGTTAGGATTATTGTTAAATTAGGGTGAGGGTTATAAAAGTGTTAGAGTTAGAGTTAGGGTTAGGCTTAGGTTCGAGTTAGGGTTAGAAAGAGTGTTAGGGTTAAGTTTAGGGTTAGGATGAGGGTTACAGTGAGGGTTAGGGTGAGAGGGTTAGGATGAGGGTTGGGGTTAGGGTTAGGGTTACAGTTAGGGTTATAATGAGGGTTAGAGTTAGGGTTAGGGTTAGGATTAGCGATTTGAAGAGTTTTAGGGTTAGAGTTAGGGTTAGAATGAGGATTGGGGTTAGAGTTAGGGTTAGGTTTAGGGTTAAGGTTAGGGTTATGGTAAGGGTAAGCTTTATGGTTACCTTTAGGCTTACGTTTAGAGTTAGGGTTAAAATGAGTTTTAGGTTTAAGTTTAGGGTTAGGATGAAGGTTAGGATGAGGCTTAGAGTTAGGGTTAGGTTAGGAATGAGGGTTAGGTTTGGGTTAGCATTAGGTTTAGGGTTAGTGTTAGGGTTAGGGATAGGGTTACGATTAGTCTTATGGTTAGGGTTACAGTTACGGTTATGTTTAGAGTTAGCTTTAGAATGAGAGTTAGGTTTACAGTTAGGGTTAGGTTTAGGGTAAGGGTTAGGGTTATGATTAGGGGTAGGGTTAAAGTTAGGTTTATAGCTAGAGTTTGCTTTAGAATGAGGGTTAGGGTTAGGGTTAGGATGAGGGTTAGGGTTAGGGTTAGATTTAGCGTTACGAAGACATTTAGGTTAGGGTTAGGGTTAGATTTAAGGTTAGGGTTAGTTTTAGGGTTATTGTTAGGGTTACATTTAGGGTTAGGGTTAGGGTTAACATGAGGGTTAGGGTTAGGTTTAGGGTTAGGTTTATTGTTAGGTTTAGGTTTAGTTTTAGATTTAGGGTTAGAGTTAGGATTAGGGTTATGGTTAGGATTAGGGTTAGGTTTAGCTTTAAAATTAGGGTTAGTTGTAGGTTTAGAGTTAGGGTTATGGTTAGAGTTAGCGTTAGAATGAGGGTTAGGGTTAGGGTTAGGGTTATCCTTTTGAAGACAGTTAGGGTTAGGGTTAGATTCAGGGTTAGAATGAGGTTTAGTGTTAGGGTTAGAGTTAGGGTTAGCGATATGATGAGGGTTAGGGTTAGGGATAGAGTTAGGGTTAGGGTTAGGGTTTGGTTAAGGGTTAGGGTTAGTGTTAAATTAGGGTTAGGGTCATGAAAGCGTTAGGGTTAGGGTTAGGGTTAGGCTTAGGTTAGAGTTAGGGTTAGAAGGTGGTTTAGGGTTAAGGTTAGGTTTAGTATGAAGGTTAGGATGAGGGTTAGGGTTAGGTTTAGAATGATGGTTAGGTTGGGGTTATCATTAGGTTTAGGGTTAAAGGTAGGGTTAAGGTTATGATTAGTCTTAGGATTAGGTTTACAGTTAGGGTTATGGTTAGAGTTAGCTTTAGAATGAGGGTTTCGTTTAGGGTGAGGGTTAGCATTAGGTTTAGGGTTAGAGTTAGGTTTAGTGTTAGGGTTAGGGTTATGGTTACGATTAGGTTAGGGTTAGGGTTACAGTTAGGGTTATGATTACAGTTAGGATTAGAATGAGGGTTAGCGTTAGGTTTAGGGTTAAGGTTAGAGTTAGGGTAAGGGATAGGGTTATGATTATGGTTAGGGCTAGAGTTAGGGTTAGGGTTAGGATTAGGATTAGGGTTAGGGTGAGGGTTAGGTTTAGGGTTATTGTTAGGTTAAGGTTTAGGATTAGGGTTAGGGTGAGGATTAGGTTTAGGGTTATTGTTAGGTTAAGTTTTAGGGTTAGGTTTAGGGTTAGGGTTAGGTTTAATTTTAGATTTAAGGTTACAGTTAGGGTTAGGGTTATGTTTAGGATTAGGGTTACGTTTAGGGTTACGATTAAGTTTAGGGGTAGGTTTAGAGTTAGGGTTGGGTTAGGGTTAGCGTTTTGATGATGGTTAGGGTTACTGTAAGAGTTAGGGTTAGAATGAGGGTTAGGGTTAGGGTTAGGGTTAAAATGAGGGTTGGGTTTAGTGTTAAGGTTATTATTAAGGTTAGGGTTAGGGTTAGGTTTAGGGTTAGCTTTTTGCTGAGGGTTAGGTTTAGGGTTAGAGTTAGGGTTAGAATGAGGGTTAGGGTTAGGGTTATGTTTAGGGTTTGTGATTTCATGAGGGTTAGGGTTATGGTTAGAATTAGGGTTAGGGTTAGGGTTACGGTTATGATTAGGTTAGCGTTAGGGTTACAGTTAGGGTTATGATTACAGTTAGGTTTAGAATGAGGGTTAGGGTTAGGTTTAGGGTTAGGGTTATATTTAGGGTTAGGGTTAGGGTTACGATTAGGTTTATGGTTAGGGTTAGAGTTAGGGTTATGGTCAGAGTTAGCTTTAGAATGAAGTTTAGGGTTACGGTTAGAGTTAGGGTTAGGTTTAGGGTTACGATTAGGGTTAGGGTTAGAGTTAGGTTTATGGTTAGAGTTTGCTTTAGAATGAGGGTTAGGGTTAGGATGAGGGTTAGGTTTAGGGTTAGGGTTAGATTTAGCATTACGATGAGGGTTAGGGTTAGAGTTAGTGTTAGGGTTAGTTTTAGGGTTATTGTTAGGGTTATAATTTGGGTTAGGGTTAGGGTTTCTCTTCGGGTTGGAATGAAGGTTAAGGTTAGGTTTAGTGTAATGGTTAGTTTTAGTTTTAGGGTTATGTTTAGGATTAGGTTTAGTTTTAGATTTAGGGTTTGAGGTAGGGTTAAATTTAGCGTTAGGATTAGGGTTAGGGGTAAATTTAGAGTTAGGGTTATGGTTAGAGTTAGCTTTAGAATGAGGGTTAGGGTTAGCGTTTTGATGACGGTTAGGGTTAGAGTTAGGGTTAGAATGAGGGTTAAGGTTAGGGTTAGGGTTAGGGTTAACGATTTGATGAGTGTTAGGGGTAGGGTTAGGGTTTTGATGAGGGTCATGGTTAGGGTTAGAGTTACGTTTAGAATGAAGTTGAGGGTTAGGGTTAGGGTTAGCGTTAGAGTTAGGTTTAGGTTTAGGGTTAAATTATGGTTAGGGTTGTGAAAGGGTTAGGGTTATGGTCAGGCTTATGTTAGAGTTAGGTTTGGAATGACGGTTAAGGTTAAGGTTCGGGTTATGATGAGGGTTATGATGAGGATTAGGGTTAGGGTTAGGGTTTAATTAGGGTTAGGCTTATGAAAGTGTTAAAGTTAGGGTTAGGATTAGGCTTAGGTTAGAGTTAGGGTTAAAACAGGTTTAGGGGTAAAGTTAGGGTTAGGATAAGGGTTAGTGTGCGGGTTAGGGTTAGGGTTAGAATGAGGTTTAGGTTGGGGTTAGCATTAGGTTCAGGGTTAGAGTTAGGGTTAGGGTTAGGGTTACGATTAGGCTTAGTGTTAGGGTTACAGTTAGGGTTATGATCAGAGTTCGGTTTAGAATGAAGTTAGGGTTAAAGTTATATTTAGGGTTAGGGTTAGGGTTACGATTAGGTTTAGGGTTAGGGTTAGAGTTAGGCTTATGGTTAGAGTTAGCTTTAGAATGAAGGTTATTGTTACGGTTAGAGTTAGGGTTAGGGTTAGGGTTACGATTAGGTTTAGGGCTAGAGTTAGGGTTAGGGTTAGAGTTAGAGTCATGGTTAGAGTTAGCTTTAGAATGAAGGTTAGTTTAAGGTTGAGGTTTAGGGTTAGAGTTAGATTTAGCATTACGGTTAGGGTTAGGTTTAGTGTTAGAGATAGGGTTAGGGTTAGGGTTAGGTTTGGGATAGGGTTAAGCCAGAGTTAAGGTTAGGGTTATCTTTAGGGTTTTGTTTCATGTGTTAGTGTTAGGGTTATGGTTAGGGTTAGGGTGAGGGTTAGGGTTAGGGTTAGGGTGAGAGTGAGGGTGAGGGTGAGGGTTAGGGTTAGTGTTAAAATGAAGGTTAGGGTAAGGGTTAGGCTTAAGATGAGGTTTAGAGTTAGGTTTAGGGTTAGGGGTAGGTTTAGGATGAGGTTTAGGTTTTGGGTTAAAATGAGGATTAGGGTTAGGTTTAGGGTTAGGTTTAGGGTTAGGGTTAGGTTAGGGTTAAAGTTAGGGTTATGGTTAGGGTGAGGGTTAGGTTGATGGTTAGGGTTGGGGTTATTTTTAGGTTTTGGGTTAGGGTTAGGCTTATGGTTATGTTTATGGTTATGGTTAGGGTTATGGTTATGGTTATGGTTAGGGTTAGGGTTATGTTTACAAGGAGTTTTAGCGTTAGGGTTAGGGTTAGGTTAGTGTTAGGGTTAGCGTTAAGGTTAGGGATTGGTTAGGGTTAGGGTAGGTGTGAAGGTTAGGGTTAGGGTTAGGTTTAGAGTTTGGAGGAGTTTTAGGGTTACGCCAGAGTTAGGGTTAGGGTTAAGGTTAGGTTTAGGCTGTGATTTAGGTTCAGGGTTAGGGTGAGTGTTAAAGTTCGGCCTATGTTTAGGGTTAGGTTTCGGGTTAGGTATAGGATAGGGTTAGGGTTAGGATTAGGATTAGGTTTTAAATGAGGGTTAGTGTTAGGGTTAGGGTTAGGTTTAGGGTGAGGATTAGGGTTATGTTTAAAATGATTTTTAGGGTTAGGGTTAAGGTTAGGGTTAGAGTTAGGGTTAGTGTTAGTGTTAGGATTATGGTTAGGTTTGGGGTTAGGTTCAGAGTTAGGGTTAGGTTTATGTTTAGGGTTATGGTTAGGTTTAGTGTAGATGAGGGTTAGGGTTTGGGTTAGATTTCGGGTTAGGGTTAGGGATACTGTTAGGATGAGATTTAGGTTTAGGTTTAAAATGAGGGTTACGGTTAGGATTAGGTTTAGGATGAGGGTTAGAGTTAGGGTTAGGGTTATGGTTACGATTATGGTTAGGGTTAGTGTTAGGATAAGGATTAGGGTTAGGGATAAGGTTAGTGTTAAAATGAGGGTTATGGTTAGTGTTGGGGTAAGCGTTATGGTTAGATTTACGTTTAGGTTTAGGTTTAGGATAAGGGTAGGGTTAGTGTTAGGGTTAGGTATGGGTTTAGAGGTAGGGTTAGGTTAGGCCAAAGTTATGGTTAGGGTTAGTGTTAGGATAAGGATTAGGGTTAGGGATAAGGTTAGTGTTAAAATGAGGGTTATGGTTAGTGTTGGGGTAAGCGTTATGGTTAGATTTACGTTTAGGTTTAGGTTTAGGATAAGGGTAGGGTTAGTGTTAGGGTTAGGTATGGGTTTAGAGGTAGGGTTAGGTTAGGCCAAAGTTATGGTTAGGGTTAGTGTTAGGATAAGGATTAGGGTTAGGGATAAGGTTAGTGTTAAAATGAGGGTTATGGTTAGTGTTGGGGTAAGCGTTATGGTTAGATTTACGTTTAGGTTTAGGTTTAGGATAAGGGTAGGGTTAGTGTTAGGGTTAGGTATGGGTTTAGAGGTAGGGTTAGGTTAGGCCAAAGTTATGGTTAGGGTTAGTGTTAGGATAAGGATTAGGGTTAGGGATAAGGTTAGTGTTAAAATGAGGGTTATGGTTAGTGTTGGGGTAAGCGTTATGGTTAGATTTACGTTTAGGTTTAGGTTTAGGATAAGGGTAGGGTTAGTGTTAGGGTTAGGTATGGGTTTAGAGGTAGGGTTAGGTTAGGCCAAAGTTATGGTTAGGGTTAGTGTTAGGATAAGGATTAGGGTTAGGGATAAGGTTAGTGTTAAAATGAGGGTTATGGTTAGTGTTGGGGTAAGCGTTATGGTTAGATTTACGTTTAGGTTTAGGTTTAGGATAAGGGTAGGGTTAGTGTTAGGGTTAGGTATGGGTTTAGAGGTAGGGTTAGGTTAGGCCAAAGTTATGGTTAGGGTTAGTGTTAGGATAAGGATTAGGGTTAGGGATAAGGTTAGTGTTAAAATGAGGGTTATGGTTAGTGTTGGGGTAAGCGTTATGGTTAGATTTACGTTTAGGTTTAGGTTTAGGATAAGGGTAGGGTTAGTGTTAGGGTTAGGTATGGGTTTAGAGGTAGGGTTAGGTTAGGCCAAAGTTATGGTTAGGGTTAGTGTTAGGATAAGGATTAGGGTTAGGGATAAGGTTAGTGTTAAAATGAGGGTTATGGTTAGTGTTGGGGTAAGCGTTATGGTTAGATTTACGTTTAGGTTTAGGTTTAGGATAAGGGTAGGGTTAGTGTTAGGGTTAGGTATGGGTTTAGAGGTAGGGTTAGGTTAGGCCAAAGTTATGGTTAGGGTTAGTGTTAGGATAAGGATTAGGGTTAGGGATAAGGTTAGTGTTAAAATGAGGGTTATGGTTAGTGTTGGGGTAAGCGTTATGGTTAGATTTACGTTTAGGTTTAGGTTTAGGATAAGGGTAGGGTTAGTGTTAGGGTTAGGTATGGGTTTAGAGGTAGGGTTAGGTTAGGCCAAAGTTATGGTTAGGGTTAGTGTTAGGATAAGGATTAGGGTTAGGGATAAGGTTAGTGTTAAAATGAGGGTTATGGTTAGTGTTGGGGTAAGCGTTATGGTTAGATTTACGTTTAGGTTTAGGTTTAGGATAAGGGTAGGGTTAGTGTTAGGGTTAGGTATGGGTTTAGAGGTAGGGTTAGGTTAGGCCAAAGTTATGGTTAGGGTTAGTGTTAGGATAAGGATTAGGGTTAGGGATAAGGTTAGTGTTAAAATGAGGGTTATGGTTAGTGTTGGGGTAAGCGTTATGGTTAGATTTACGTTTAGGTTTAGGTTTAGGATAAGGGTAGGGTTAGTGTTAGGGTTAGGTATGGGTTTAGAGGTAGGGTTAGGTTAGGCCAAAGTTATGGTTAGGGTTAGTGTTAGGATAAGGATTAGGGTTAGGGATAAGGTTAGTGTTAAAATGAGGGTTATGGTTAGTGTTGGGGTAAGCGTTATGGTTAGATTTACGTTTAGGTTTAGGTTTAGGATAAGGGTAGGGTTAGTGTTAGGGTTAGGTATGGGTTTAGAGGTAGGGTTAGGTTAGGCCAAAGTTATGGTTAGGGTTAGTGTTAGGATAAGGATTAGGGTTAGGGATAAGGTTAGTGTTAAAATGAGGGTTATGGTTAGTGTTGGGGTAAGCGTTATGGTTAGATTTACGTTTAGGTTTAGGTTTAGGATAAGGGTAGGGTTAGTGTTAGGGTTAGGTATGGGTTTAGAGGTAGGGTTAGGTTAGGCCAAAGTTATGGTTAGGGTTAGTGTTAGGATAAGGATTAGGGTTAGGGATAAGGTTAGTGTTAAAATGAGGGTTATGGTTAGTGTTGGGGTAAGCGTTATGGTTAGATTTACGTTTAGGTTTAGGTTTAGGATAAGGGTAGGGTTAGTGTTAGGGTTAGGTATGGGTTTAGAGGTAGGGTTAGGTTAGGCCAAAGTTATGGTTAGGGTTAGTGTTAGGATAAGGATTAGGGTTAGGGATAAGGTTAGTGTTAAAATGAGGGTTATGGTTAGTGTTGGGGTAAGCGTTATGGTTAGATTTACGTTTAGGTTTAGGTTTAGGATAAGGGTAGGGTTAGTGTTAGGGTTAGGTATGGGTTTAGAGGTAGGGTTAGGTTAGGCCAAAGTTATGGTTAGGGTTAGTGTTAGGATAAGGATTAGGGTTAGGGATAAGGTTAGTGTTAAAATGAGGGTTATGGTTAGTGTTGGGGTAAGCGTTATGGTTAGATTTACGTTTAGGTTTAGGTTTAGGATAAGGGTAGGGTTAGTGTTAGGGTTAGGTATGGGTTTAGAGGTAGGGTTAGGTTAGGCCAAAGTTATGGTTAGGGTTAGTGTTAGGATAAGGATTAGGGTTAGGGATAAGGTTAGTGTTAAAATGAGGGTTATGGTTAGTGTTGGGGTAAGCGTTATGGTTAGATTTACGTTTAGGTTTAGGTTTAGGATAAGGGTAGGGTTAGTGTTAGGGTTAGGTATGGGTTTAGAGGTAGGGTTAGGTTAGGCCAAAGTTATGGTTAGGGTTAGTGTTAGGATAAGGATTAGGGTTAGGGATAAGGTTAGTGTTAAAATGAGGGTTATGGTTAGTGTTGGGGTAAGCGTTATGGTTAGATTTACGTTTAGGTTTAGGTTTAGGATAAGGGTAGGGTTAGTGTTAGGGTTAGGTATGGGTTTAGAGGTAGGGTTAGGTTAGGCCAAAGTTATGGTTAGGGTTAGTGTTAGGATAAGGATTAGGGTTAGGGATAAGGTTAGTGTTAAAATGAGGGTTATGGTTAGTGTTGGGGTAAGCGTTATGGTTAGATTTACGTTTAGGTTTAGGTTTAGGATAAGGGTAGGGTTAGTGTTAGGGTTAGGTATGGGTTTAGAGGTAGGGTTAGGTTAGGCCAAAGTTATGGTTAGGGTTAGTGTTAGGATAAGGATTAGGGTTAGGGATAAGGTTAGTGTTAAAATGAGGGTTATGGTTAGTGTTGGGGTAAGCGTTATGGTTAGATTTACGTTTAGGTTTAGGTTTAGGATAAGGGTAGGGTTAGTGTTAGGGTTAGGTATGGGTTTAGAGGTAGGGTTAGGTTAGGCCAAAGTTATGGTTAGGGTTAGTGTTAGGATAAGGATTAGGGTTAGGGATAAGGTTAGTGTTAAAATGAGGGTTATGGTTAGTGTTGGGGTAAGCGTTATGGTTAGATTTACGTTTAGGTTTAGGTTTAGGATAAGGGTAGGGTTAGTGTTAGGGTTAGGTATGGGTTTAGAGGTAGGGTTAGGTTAGGCCAAAGTTATGGTTAGGGTTAGTGTTAGGATAAGGATTAGGGTTAGGGATAAGGTTAGTGTTAAAATGAGGGTTATGGTTAGTGTTGGGGTAAGCGTTATGGTTAGATTTACGTTTAGGTTTAGGTTTAGGATAAGGGTAGGGTTAGTGTTAGGGTTAGGTATGGGTTTAGAGGTAGGGTTAGGTTAGGCCAAAGTTATGGTTAGGGTTAGTGTTAGGATAAGGATTAGGGTTAGGGATAAGGTTAGTGTTAAAATGAGGGTTATGGTTAGTGTTGGGGTAAGCGTTATGGTTAGATTTACGTTTAGGTTTAGGTTTAGGATAAGGGTAGGGTTAGTGTTAGGGTTAGGTATGGGTTTAGAGGTAGGGTTAGGTTAGGCCAAAGTTATGGTTAGGGTTAGTGTTAGGATAAGGATTAGGGTTAGGGATAAGGTTAGTGTTAAAATGAGGGTTATGGTTAGTGTTGGGGTAAGCGTTATGGTTAGATTTACGTTTAGGTTTAGGTTTAGGATAAGGGTAGGGTTAGTGTTAGGGTTAGGTATGGGTTTAGAGGTAGGGTTAGGTTAGGCCAAAGTTATGGTTAGGGTTAGTGTTAGGATAAGGATTAGGGTTAGGGATAAGGTTAGTGTTAAAATGAGGGTTATGGTTAGTGTTGGGGTAAGCGTTATGGTTAGATTTACGTTTAGGTTTAGGTTTAGGATAAGGGTAGGGTTAGTGTTAGGGTTAGGTATGGGTTTAGAGGTAGGGTTAGGTTAGGCCAAAGTTATGGTTAGGGTTAGTGTTAGGATAAGGATTAGGGTTAGGGATAAGGTTAGTGTTAAAATGAGGGTTATGGTTAGTGTTGGGGTAAGCGTTATGGTTAGATTTACGTTTAGGTTTAGGTTTAGGATAAGGGTAGGGTTAGTGTTAGGGTTAGGTATGGGTTTAGAGGTAGGGTTAGGTTAGGCCAAAGTTATGGTTAGGGTTAGTGTTAGGATAAGGATTAGGGTTAGGGATAAGGTTAGTGTTAAAATGAGGGTTATGGTTAGTGTTGGGGTAAGCGTTATGGTTAGATTTACGTTTAGGTTTAGGTTTAGGATAAGGGTAGGGTTAGTGTTAGGGTTAGGTATGGGTTTAGAGGTAGGGTTAGGTTAGGCCAAAGTTATGGTTAGGGTTAGTGTTAGGATAAGGATTAGGGTTAGGGATAAGGTTAGTGTTAAAATGAGGGTTATGGTTAGTGTTGGGGTAAGCGTTATGGTTAGATTTACGTTTAGGTTTAGGTTTAGGATAAGGGTAGGGTTAGTGTTAGGGTTAGGTATGGGTTTAGAGGTAGGGTTAGGTTAGGCCAAAGTTATGGTTAGGGTTAGTGTTAGGATAAGGATTAGGGTTAGGGATAAGGTTAGTGTTAAAATGAGGGTTATGGTTAGTGTTGGGGTAAGCGTTATGGTTAGATTTACGTTTAGGTTTAGGTTTAGGATAAGGGTAGGGTTAGTGTTAGGGTTAGGTATGGGTTTAGAGGTAGGGTTAGGTTAGGCCAAAGTTATGGTTAGGGTTAGTGTTAGGATAAGGATTAGGGTTAGGGATAAGGTTAGTGTTAAAATGAGGGTTATGGTTAGTGTTGGGGTAAGCGTTATGGTTAGATTTACGTTTAGGTTTAGGTTTAGGATAAGGGTAGGGTTAGTGTTAGGGTTAGGTATGGGTTTAGAGGTAGGGTTAGGTTAGGCCAAAGTTATGGTTAGGGTTAGTGTTAGGATAAGGATTAGGGTTAGGGATAAGGTTAGTGTTAAAATGAGGGTTATGGTTAGTGTTGGGGTAAGCGTTATGGTTAGATTTACGTTTAGGTTTAGGTTTAGGATAAGGGTAGGGTTAGTGTTAGGGTTAGGTATGGGTTTAGAGGTAGGGTTAGGTTAGGCCAAAGTTATGGTTAGGGTTAGTGTTAGGATAAGGATTAGGGTTAGGGATAAGGTTAGTGTTAAAATGAGGGTTATGGTTAGTGTTGGGGTAAGCGTTATGGTTAGATTTACGTTTAGGTTTAGGTTTAGGATAAGGGTAGGGTTAGTGTTAGGGTTAGGTATGGGTTTAGAGGTAGGGTTAGGTTAGGCCAAAGTTATGGTTAGGGTTAGTGTTAGGATAAGGATTAGGGTTAGGGATAAGGTTAGTGTTAAAATGAGGGTTATGGTTAGTGTTGGGGTAAGCGTTATGGTTAGATTTACGTTTAGGTTTAGGTTTAGGATAAGGGTAGGGTTAGTGTTAGGGTTAGGTATGGGTTTAGAGGTAGGGTTAGGTTAGGCCAAAGTTATGGTTAGGGTTAGTGTTAGGATAAGGATTAGGGTTAGGGATAAGGTTAGTGTTAAAATGAGGGTTATGGTTAGTGTTGGGGTAAGCGTTATGGTTAGATTTACGTTTAGGTTTAGGTTTAGGATAAGGGTAGGGTTAGTGTTAGGGTTAGGTATGGGTTTAGAGGTAGGGTTAGGTTAGGCCAAAGTTATGGTTAGGGTTAGTGTTAGGATAAGGATTAGGGTTAGGGATAAGGTTAGTGTTAAAATGAGGGTTATGGTTAGTGTTGGGGTAAGCGTTATGGTTAGATTTACGTTTAGGTTTAGGTTTAGGATAAGGGTAGGGTTAGTGTTAGGGTTAGGTATGGGTTTAGAGGTAGGGTTAGGTTAGGCCAAAGTTATGGTTAGGGTTAGTGTTAGGATAAGGATTAGGGTTAGGGATAAGGTTAGTGTTAAAATGAGGGTTATGGTTAGTGTTGGGGTAAGCGTTATGGTTAGATTTACGTTTAGGTTTAGGTTTAGGATAAGGGTAGGGTTAGTGTTAGGGTTAGGTATGGGTTTAGAGGTAGGGTTAGGTTAGGCCAAAGTTATGGTTAGGGTTAGTGTTAGGATAAGGATTAGGGTTAGGGATAAGGTTAGTGTTAAAATGAGGGTTATGGTTAGTGTTGGGGTAAGCGTTATGGTTAGATTTACGTTTAGGTTTAGGTTTAGGATAAGGGTAGGGTTAGTGTTAGGGTTAGGTATGGGTTTAGAGGTAGGGTTAGGTTAGGCCAAAGTTATGGTTAGGGTTAGTGTTAGGATAAGGATTAGGGTTAGGGATAAGGTTAGTGTTAAAATGAGGGTTATGGTTAGTGTTGGGGTAAGCGTTATGGTTAGATTTACGTTTAGGTTTAGGTTTAGGATAAGGGTAGGGTTAGTGTTAGGGTTAGGTATGGGTTTAGAGGTAGGGTTAGGTTAGGCCAAAGTTATGGTTAGGGTTAGTGTTAGGATAAGGATTAGGGTTAGGGATAAGGTTAGTGTTAAAATGAGGGTTATGGTTAGTGTTGGGGTAAGCGTTATGGTTAGATTTACGTTTAGGTTTAGGTTTAGGATAAGGGTAGGGTTAGTGTTAGGGTTAGGTATGGGTTTAGAGGTAGGGTTAGGTTAGGCCAAAGTTATGGTTAGGGTTAGTGTTAGGATAAGGATTAGGGTTAGGGATAAGGTTAGTGTTAAAATGAGGGTTATGGTTAGTGTTGGGGTAAGCGTTATGGTTAGATTTACGTTTAGGTTTAGGTTTAGGATAAGGGTAGGGTTAGTGTTAGGGTTAGGTATGGGTTTAGAGGTAGGGTTAGGTTAGGCCAAAGTTATGGTTAGGGTTAGTGTTAGGATAAGGATTAGGGTTAGGGATAAGGTTAGTGTTAAAATGAGGGTTATGGTTAGTGTTGGGGTAAGCGTTATGGTTAGATTTACGTTTAGGTTTAGGTTTAGGATAAGGGTAGGGTTAGTGTTAGGGTTAGGTATGGGTTTAGAGGTAGGGTTAGGTTAGGCCAAAGTTATGGTTAGGGTTAGTGTTAGGATAAGGATTAGGGTTAGGGATAAGGTTAGTGTTAAAATGAGGGTTATGGTTAGTGTTGGGGTAAGCGTTATGGTTAGATTTACGTTTAGGTTTAGGTTTAGGATAAGGGTAGGGTTAGTGTTAGGGTTAGGTATGGGTTTAGAGGTAGGGTTAGGTTAGGCCAAAGTTATGGTTAGGGTTAGTGTTAGGATAAGGATTAGGGTTAGGGATAAGGTTAGTGTTAAAATGAGGGTTATGGTTAGTGTTGGGGTAAGCGTTATGGTTAGATTTACGTTTAGGTTTAGGTTTAGGATAAGGGTAGGGTTAGTGTTAGGGTTAGGTATGGGTTTAGAGGTAGGGTTAGGTTAGGCCAAAGTTATGGTTAGGGTTAGTGTTAGGATAAGGATTAGGGTTAGGGATAAGGTTAGTGTTAAAATGAGGGTTATGGTTAGTGTTGGGGTAAGCGTTATGGTTAGATTTACGTTTAGGTTTAGGTTTAGGATAAGGGTAGGGTTAGTGTTAGGGTTAGGTATGGGTTTAGAGGTAGGGTTAGGTTAGGCCAAAGTTATGGTTAGGGTTAGTGTTAGGATAAGGATTAGGGTTAGGGATAAGGTTAGTGTTAAAATGAGGGTTATGGTTAGTGTTGGGGTAAGCGTTATGGTTAGATTTACGTTTAGGTTTAGGTTTAGGATAAGGGTAGGGTTAGTGTTAGGGTTAGGTATGGGTTTAGAGGTAGGGTTAGGTTAGGCCAAAGTTATGGTTAGGGTTAGTGTTAGGATAAGGATTAGGGTTAGGGATAAGGTTAGTGTTAAAATGAGGGTTATGGTTAGTGTTGGGGTAAGCGTTATGGTTAGATTTACGTTTAGGTTTAGGTTTAGGATAAGGGTAGGGTTAGTGTTAGGGTTAGGTATGGGTTTAGAGGTAGGGTTAGGTTAGGCCAAAGTTATGGTTAGGGTTAGTGTTAGGATAAGGATTAGGGTTAGGGATAAGGTTAGTGTTAAAATGAGGGTTATGGTTAGTGTTGGGGTAAGCGTTATGGTTAGATTTACGTTTAGGTTTAGGTTTAGGATAAGGGTAGGGTTAGTGTTAGGGTTAGGTATGGGTTTAGAGGTAGGGTTAGGTTAGGCCAAAGTTATGGTTAGGGTTAGTGTTAGGATAAGGATTAGGGTTAGGGATAAGGTTAGTGTTAAAATGAGGGTTATGGTTAGTGTTGGGGTAAGCGTTATGGTTAGATTTACGTTTAGGTTTAGGTTTAGGATAAGGGTAGGGTTAGTGTTAGGGTTAGGTATGGGTTTAGAGGTAGGGTTAGGTTAGGCCAAAGTTATGGTTAGGGTTAGTGTTAGGATAAGGATTAGGGTTAGGGATAAGGTTAGTGTTAAAATGAGGGTTATGGTTAGTGTTGGGGTAAGCGTTATGGTTAGATTTACGTTTAGGTTTAGGTTTAGGATAAGGGTAGGGTTAGTGTTAGGGTTAGGTATGGGTTTAGAGGTAGGGTTAGGTTAGGCCAAAGTTATGGTTAGGGTTAGTGTTAGGATAAGGATTAGGGTTAGGGATAAGGTTAGTGTTAAAATGAGGGTTATGGTTAGTGTTGGGGTAAGCGTTATGGTTAGATTTACGTTTAGGTTTAGGTTTAGGATAAGGGTAGGGTTAGTGTTAGGGTTAGGTATGGGTTTAGAGGTAGGGTTAGGTTAGGCCAAAGTTATGGTTAGGGTTAGTGTTAGGATAAGGATTAGGGTTAGGGATAAGGTTAGTGTTAAAATGAGGGTTATGGTTAGTGTTGGGGTAAGCGTTATGGTTAGATTTACGTTTAGGTTTAGGTTTAGGATAAGGGTAGGGTTAGTGTTAGGGTTAGGTATGGGTTTAGAGGTAGGGTTAGGTTAGGCCAAAGTTATGGTTAGGGTTAGTGTTAGGATAAGGATTAGGGTTAGGGATAAGGTTAGTGTTAAAATGAGGGTTATGGTTAGTGTTGGGGTAAGCGTTATGGTTAGATTTACGTTTAGGTTTAGGTTTAGGATAAGGGTAGGGTTAGTGTTAGGGTTAGGTATGGGTTTAGAGGTAGGGTTAGGTTAGGCCAAAGTTATGGTTAGGGTTAGTGTTAGGATAAGGATTAGGGTTAGGGATAAGGTTAGTGTTAAAATGAGGGTTATGGTTAGTGTTGGGGTAAGCGTTATGGTTAGATTTACGTTTAGGTTTAGGTTTAGGATAAGGGTAGGGTTAGTGTTAGGGTTAGGTATGGGTTTAGAGGTAGGGTTAGGTTAGGCCAAAGTTATGGTTAGGGTTAGTGTTAGGATAAGGATTAGGGTTAGGGATAAGGTTAGTGTTAAAATGAGGGTTATGGTTAGTGTTGGGGTAAGCGTTATGGTTAGATTTACGTTTAGGTTTAGGTTTAGGATAAGGGTAGGGTTAGTGTTAGGGTTAGGTATGGGTTTAGAGGTAGGGTTAGGTTAGGCCAAAGTTATGGTTAGGGTTAGTGTTAGGATAAGGATTAGGGTTAGGGATAAGGTTAGTGTTAAAATGAGGGTTATGGTTAGTGTTGGGGTAAGCGTTATGGTTAGATTTACGTTTAGGTTTAGGTTTAGGATAAGGGTAGGGTTAGTGTTAGGGTTAGGTATGGGTTTAGAGGTAGGGTTAGGTTAGGCCAAAGTTATGGTTAGGGTTAGTGTTAGGATAAGGATTAGGGTTAGGGATAAGGTTAGTGTTAAAATGAGGGTTATGGTTAGTGTTGGGGTAAGCGTTATGGTTAGATTTACGTTTAGGTTTAGGTTTAGGATAAGGGTAGGGTTAGTGTTAGGGTTAGGTATGGGTTTAGAGGTAGGGTTAGGTTAGGCCAAAGTTATGGTTAGGGTTAGTGTTAGGATAAGGATTAGGGTTAGGGATAAGGTTAGTGTTAAAATGAGGGTTATGGTTAGTGTTGGGGTAAGCGTTATGGTTAGATTTACGTTTAGGTTTAGGTTTAGGATAAGGGTAGGGTTAGTGTTAGGGTTAGGTATGGGTTTAGAGGTAGGGTTAGGTTAGGCCAAAGTTATGGTTAGGGTTAGTGTTAGGATAAGGATTAGGGTTAGGGATAAGGTTAGTGTTAAAATGAGGGTTATGGTTAGTGTTGGGGTAAGCGTTATGGTTAGATTTACGTTTAGGTTTAGGTTTAGGATAAGGGTAGGGTTAGTGTTAGGGTTAGGTATGGGTTTAGAGGTAGGGTTAGGTTAGGCCAAAGTTATGGTTAGGGTTAGTGTTAGGATAAGGATTAGGGTTAGGGATAAGGTTAGTGTTAAAATGAGGGTTATGGTTAGTGTTGGGGTAAGCGTTATGGTTAGATTTACGTTTAGGTTTAGGTTTAGGATAAGGGTAGGGTTAGTGTTAGGGTTAGGTATGGGTTTAGAGGTAGGGTTAGGTTAGGCCAAAGTTATGGTTAGGGTTAGTGTTAGGATAAGGATTAGGGTTAGGGATAAGGTTAGTGTTAAAATGAGGGTTATGGTTAGTGTTGGGGTAAGCGTTATGGTTAGATTTACGTTTAGGTTTAGGTTTAGGATAAGGGTAGGGTTAGTGTTAGGGTTAGGTATGGGTTTAGAGGTAGGGTTAGGTTAGGCCAAAGTTATGGTTAGGGTTAGTGTTAGGATAAGGATTAGGGTTAGGGATAAGGTTAGTGTTAAAATGAGGGTTATGGTTAGTGTTGGGGTAAGCGTTATGGTTAGATTTACGTTTAGGTTTAGGTTTAGGATAAGGGTAGGGTTAGTGTTAGGGTTAGGTATGGGTTTAGAGGTAGGGTTAGGTTAGGCCAAAGTTATGGTTAGGGTTAGTGTTAGGATAAGGATTAGGGTTAGGGATAAGGTTAGTGTTAAAATGAGGGTTATGGTTAGTGTTGGGGTAAGCGTTATGGTTAGATTTACGTTTAGGTTTAGGTTTAGGATAAGGGTAGGGTTAGTGTTAGGGTTAGGTATGGGTTTAGAGGTAGGGTTAGGTTAGGCCAAAGTTATGGTTAGGGTTAGTGTTAGGATAAGGATTAGGGTTAGGGATAAGGTTAGTGTTAAAATGAGGGTTATGGTTAGTGTTGGGGTAAGCGTTATGGTTAGATTTACGTTTAGGTTTAGGTTTAGGATAAGGGTAGGGTTAGTGTTAGGGTTAGGTATGGGTTTAGAGGTAGGGTTAGGTTAGGCCAAAGTTATGGTTAGGGTTAGTGTTAGGATAAGGATTAGGGTTAGGGATAAGGTTAGTGTTAAAATGAGGGTTATGGTTAGTGTTGGGGTAAGCGTTATGGTTAGATTTACGTTTAGGTTTAGGTTTAGGATAAGGGTAGGGTTAGTGTTAGGGTTAGGTATGGGTTTAGAGGTAGGGTTAGGTTAGGCCAAAGTTATGGTTAGGGTTAGTGTTAGGATAAGGATTAGGGTTAGGGATAAGGTTAGTGTTAAAATGAGGGTTATGGTTAGTGTTGGGGTAAGCGTTATGGTTAGATTTACGTTTAGGTTTAGGTTTAGGATAAGGGTAGGGTTAGTGTTAGGGTTAGGTATGGGTTTAGAGGTAGGGTTAGGTTAGGCCAAAGTTATGGTTAGGGTTAGTGTTACGGTTAGGACAAAGTTAGGTTTAGGTTTAGGGTTATGGTTTGGGTTAGGGTTAGGTTTAGGGTTAGGTTACATTTAGGGTCACGGTTAGGGTTAGGGTTAGGTTTAGCATTTGGAGGAGGGTTAGGGTTAGGAAAGAGTTAGGGTTAGGGTTAGGGTTAGGGTTTGGGTTAGGGTTATGTTTAGGGTTAGGGTAAGGGTTAGGGTTACGGTTAAAATGAGTGTTAGGGTTAGAGTTAAATTTAGGTTTAGGTTTAGGGTTAGGTTTAGGGATATGGTTAGGATGAGGTTTATGGTTAGGGTTAGCGTTATCGTTAAGGTTAGGTTAGGGTTATTTTTAGGTTTATAGTTAGGGTTAGAGTTAGGGTTTGGTTAGGGTTAAGCCAGAGTTAGGATTAGGGTTAGGGTTAGCGTTTGGGTTAGGGTTACGATTACGGTTAGGGTTGGGTGAGAGTTAGGGTTAGGGTTAAAATGAGGGTTAGGGTTAGGGTTAAGGTAGGGTTAGGTTTAGGCTTAGGGATAGGCCAGATTTAGGGTTAGCGTGGGAGTTAGGTTTTATAATGAGGGTTAGTGTTAGGGTTAGGTTTAGGATGAGGTTTACTGTTCGGGTTAGTGTTAGGGTTAGGGTTATCATTAGGTTAGGGTTAGTGTTAGCGTTAAGGTTAGGGTTAGGTTAGGGTTAGGTTGGGGTTAGGTTTAGGGTTAGGTTTAGGGTTAGGATGAGGGTTAGGGTTAGAATTAGGGTTAGGCTTAGGGTTAAGATTATGGTTAGGGTTAGGATTAGTATTTGGGTTAGATTTAGAGTTAGGGTTAGGGTTAAAATGAGGGTTTTGGTTAGGGTTATTGTTAGGATTAGGGTTAGGGTTAGGCTTAGTGTTCAGGATAGGCCAGAGTAGTGTTAGGGTCCTGTTTTTGGTAGGATTACACAATCGTTAAGGTTAGTGTAATTTTAGGGTTAGCGCTTTGGTGAGGGTTAGGTTTAGGGTTAGTTTTTCAATAGGGTTAGGATTAGGGTCAGAGTTAGGGTTAGGGCTAGAGTTAGGTTTAGGGTTAGAGTTCAGGATAGGCCAGAGTTAAGGTTAGGGTCTGGAGTATGGTTAGAATTATGCTAGGGTTATTGTTAGGGTTTGGTTAGGTTTAGGGTTAGAGTTATGATTAGGGTTAGGATTAGGGTCAGAGTTAGGGTTAGGATGAGGGTTAGGGTTAGTGTTAGGGTTAGGTTTAGGCTTAGGGTTAGAGTTAGGTTTAGGGATAGGGTTAGGTTTAGTGTTCAGGATAGGCCAGAGGTAGGGTTAGCGTCCTGTTTTTGGGTAGGAGTATACTCGGGTTAAGGTTAGGTTAAGTTTTAGGATTACTTTTTTGGTGAGGGTTAGGTTTAGGGTTTTTGATTCAATAGGGTTAGGGTTAGGGTTAGGGTTATAGTTATAGTTAGGGTTAGGGTTAAGGTTAGGGGTAGGGTTAGAGTTAGATTTAGGGTTAGGGTTAGGGTTCAAGATAGGCCAGAGTTTGGGATAGGGTCCAGGTTATGGTTAGAATTATGCTAGGGTTAGTGTTAGTGTTAGGGTTAGGGTTAGCGTTTTGGTGAGGGTTAGGGTTAGAATTAGGGGTAGGGTTAGGTTAGGTTAGGGTTAGGTTTAGGGTTAGAATGAGGTTCAGGGTTACGGTTAAAATGAGGGTTAGGTTTCAGGTTAGGGTTAGGGTTATGGATATTGTTGGAATGAGGGTTAGGGTTAGGATGAGGGTTAG
>REGO01000901.1:356360-367133 GCA_010120015.1 Rhombomys opimus
CTTAAACCTAAAACTTGTTTTAACCCTAACTCTAAACGTAAGCCTAAAGGTAACCATAAAGCTTACCCTTACCATAACCCTAACCTTAACCCTAAACCTAACCCTAACTCTAACCCCAATCCTCATTCTAACCCTAACTCTAACCCTAAACCTCTTCAAATCGCTAATCCTAACCCTAACCCTAACTGTAACCCTCATTATAACCCTAACTCTAACCCTTACCCTAACCCCAACCCTCTTCCTAACCCTAACTCTCACCCTAATCCTGATCATAACCCTCATCCTAACCCTAACCTTAACCCTAACGCTCTTTCTAACCGTAACTCAAACCTAAGCCTAACCCTAACTCTAACCCTAACACTTTCATAACCCTCACCCTAATTTAACCCTAATCCTAACCCTAACCATAACCCTAACTCTAACCCTAAACCTAACCCTCATCAATTCGCTAACCCTAAACCTAACCCTGACCCTCAAGCTAAAGCTAACTCTAACCATAACCTACCTCTAAACCTAAGCCTAACCCTAATTGTAATCTTAACCCTAACCATAACCCTAAGCCTAACCCTAACTGTAACCCTGGTTTAGCTAAACCTTAATCCTAACCCTAAACCTAACCCTAACACTAAACCTAATGCTAACCCTAACCCTAAACCTAAACCAAACCCTGATTATAACCCTAACTCTAAACCTAACCTTAAATCTAAAACTAAATCTAACCCTAATCCTAATCCTAACCCTATCCCTATCCGTAGCCCTCGTTTAACCCTCACTCTAACCCTAAATCTAACTCTAACCCTAACACTAATACCAAACCTCATTCTAAAGCTAACTCTAACCATAAGCCTAACTCTAACCATAACCCTAACCCTAATCATAAATGCTAACCCGAACCCTAACCCTAACCCTTACCCTAACCTAACTCTCACTCTAACCCTAAACCTAACCTTAACCCTAACTCTAACCCTAACCCTAATTGTTACCCTAAACCGAACCCTAACCCTAACTCTAATTCTAACCCTAAACCTAATGCTAACCCTAAACTAACCCTCTTTCTAACCCTAACTCTAACCCTAACCCTAAACCTAACGCCAAACCTCATCCTAACCCTAAACCTAACTGTAAACCTAACCCTCATCGTAACACTCATCCTAACCCTAACCTTAACCCTAACTCTCATTCTAACCCTAACTCTAAACCTAAGCCTAACCCTAACACTAACCCTAACCCTAACCCTACACCTAACCCTAACCCGAAAAGAGAAAGAAAAATTGGTCGATCTCATTTATTTATTTATTTATTTATTTATTTATTTATTTATTTATTCATTTAAAAAGGACAGCTAGTCGACCTCATGTATGTATTTATTTAGTTATTTTGAAAAGAGACAACTGGTTGAACTCATGTGTGTGTGTGTGTGTGTGTGTGTGTGTATGCATGTGAGTATATGTATGTCTATGTCTACGTCTACGTCTACATCTATATCTATATATCTATATCTATATCTATATCTATATCTATATCTATATCTATATCTATATCTATATCTATATCTATATCTATATCTATATAAAATCCTGAGGGGAAAAAAATGTCCAGACCAGACATTTGGTCGACCACCGAGACGAAAGTGTGGGGGAGAAAATACTAAATCACGCTAGACATCTGGTCAAACGCTGTCCATACAAAAAAAAGTGGAACAGACCTCTTGTCTAATATATATATATATGAGACCAGCAAAAAAAGTATATAAAAGAGACAGTTTCTTATTTATTCAGTCCCTTATTTAAAAAAAAAACAATAAAGAAAGAAAGAAAGAAAGAAAGAAAGAAAGAAAGAAAGAGAAAGACAAACAGGGCGATCTCATTTATTTATTTATTTATAAATAACCAAAACCCTAATTGTTACCCTAACCCTAAACCTAACCCTAACGCTAACCGTAACCCGAACTCTAAACATAACCCTCATTCTAACACTAAACCTAACCCTAACCCTAACACTAACCCTAATCCTAAGCCTAACCCTAACTCTACCCTAACGCTCACCCTAACCCTAACCCTGATTCTAACCCTAACTCTAACCCTAACCTTAAACATAACCCTAAATCTAATCCTAACATTCATCCTAACCCTAACCCTAACCCTAGATGTAGCTGTCATTCTAACCCTAATCCTAACCCAAACCCTAACCCTAACCCTAACACTAACCCTAACACTAGACCTCATTCTTAAGCTAACTCTAACCATCACGCTAAATCCAACCCTAACCCTAACATTGAACGTATCCTAAACTTAACCCTAAACCTAACCCTAAACCAAACCCTAACACTAACTCTAACCCTAACCCTATCCCTCATTCTAAAGCTAACTCTAACCATAACCCAAACACAAACCCTAACCCTAACTATAACCCTAACTCTAACCCTCATCCTAACCCTAACCCTAACACTAGCCCTAGCACTCATTCTAAGCTAACTCTAACCCTAAAACAAACTCTAACAACTAACCCAAACCCTAACCCTAAACCACATCCTAACCCTAACCCAAAACCTAAATCTAATCCTAACCCTAACCCTAAACCTAACCCTCATTCTAACCCTAACCCTAACAAAAACCCTAACCCTAAACCTAACCCTTTTTCTAACCTTAACTCTAACTCTAACACTAATTCTAACCCAAACCTAACCATAACCCTAACCCTAAACGTAACCCTCATTCTAACCCTAATTCTAACTCTAACCCTAATCCTAACCCTAACCCTCATCCTAACCCTAAACTTAACCTTAAACCTAAACCTAACCCAAACACTAACCTTAACCCTAACAGTAACCCTAACCCTAGTCCTAACCCTAACCCTAACCCTAACCCTATACCTAGCCCTCATTCTAACCCTAACAATAACCCTAAACATAACTCTAACCCTAACCCCCGCACTAACCTAACCCTAACCGTAACCCTCATGGTAACCCTAACCCTAATCCTAACCCTAGCCCTAACTTTAACAATAACGCTAATACTACTCCTAACACAAACTCTAACCCTAAACCTAACCATAATAGTAACCCTAAACCTAACACTACACCTAATGCTAACCCTACCACTAACCCTAACCCTAACCCTCATTTTAACCCTAACAATAACCCTAACCCTAACCTTATCCCTCATTCTAAAGCTAACTCTAAACATAACCCAAACCCTAAACCTAACCCTAACTGTAACCCTAAACCTCATCCTATCGCTAACCCTAACCCTAACCCTCATCCTAACCCTAACCCTAACTCTAACACTAACTTTAAACCTAACGCTAACCCTAAACCAAACCCTAACTCTAACCCTAAAACTAGTCCTAATAAGTAACCCTAACCCTAACACTAAACCTAACTCAAAACCTAACCCTAAGGAAAAACCTAACCCTCATTCTAACCCTAAATCTAACCCTAAACCTAACCTTAAACCTAACCCTAAAACTCAACCTAACCCTAAGCCTAAACCCGATGCTAACCCTAACCCTAAACATAACACTCATTCTAACCCTAATCCTAAACCTAACCCTAACCCTCATCCTACCCCTCATATTAACCTTAACCTTAACCCTAAACCTCATTCTAACCCTAACCCTTATTCTAACCCTAACCCTCATCGTAACCCAAAGACTAAACCGAAACTTAGCACTCATCCTAACCCTAACAATAACCCTCATCCTAAACCTGAACCTAGCCCTAAACCTAATCCGCATCTTACTCCTAACCATAACCCTAACCCTAGACCCAACCCTCACCCTAACCCTAAACCTAACCCTAACAAAAACCCTAACACTAAACGTAACCCTAACCCTAACCCTAGCCCTATCGCTCATTCTAACCTTAACTGTAATCCTAACCCTAACTCTAACTCTAACCCTAACCCTATCACTAACCCTCATCCTAACCCTAACCCTCACTCTAGCCCTAGCCCTCATTCTAAACCTAACTCTAACCCGAAACCTAAATCTAACCCTAACCCTAACCTAAACCTCATCCTAAACCTAACCCTAAACCTAATGCTAACCCTAACCCTAGCTCAAGCCCTCATTCTAACCCTAACTGTAATCCTAACCCTAACTCTAACTCTACCCTAACTCTAACCCTAACCCTAACCCTATTAGTAACCCTAACCCTAACCCTCAACAAAATCCTAACCCTAACCCTAAACCTAACCCTCATTCTAACCCTAATTCTAACTCTAACCCTAATCCTAACCCTAACCCTCATCCTAACCCTAAACTTAACCATAAACTTAAACCTAACCCAAAACCTAACCTTAACCCTAACAGTAACCCTAACCCTAGTCCTAACCCTAACCCTAACCCTAGCCCTAGCCCTCATTCTAACCCTAACAATAAACCTAAACATAACTTTAACCCTAACCCTAACCCCCATCCCTAACCTAACCCTAACCCTAACCGTAACCGTAAGTCTAACCATAACCCTAACACTAACCCTCATTCTAAAGCTAACTCTAAACATACCCCTAAATCTAATGCTAACCCTAACATTAACACTAACCATAAACTTAACCTTAACCCTAACCCTAACCCTAACCCTCATGGTAACCTTAACCCTAATCCTAACCCTAGCCCTAACTTTAACAATAACACTAGTACTACTCCTAACACAAACTCTAACCCTAAACCTAACCATAATAGTAACCCTAAACCGAACACTACACCTAACGCTAACCCTACAACTAACCCTAACCCTAACCCTCATTCTAACCCTAACTATAACCCTAACCCTATCCTTCATTCTAAAGCTAACTCTAAACATAACCCAAACCCTAAACCTAACCCTAACTGTAACCCTAAACTTCATCCTATCCCTATCCCTAACCCTAACCCTAAACCTCACCCTAACCCTAAACCTCATCCTAACCCTAACCCTAACTCTAACACTAACTTTAAACCTAACGCTAACCCTAAACCAAACCCTAACTCTAACCCTAAAACTAACCCTAATAGTAACTCTAACTCTAACACTAAACCTAACTCTAACCCTAACCCTAAGCCAAAACCTAACCCTCATTCTAACACTAAATCTAACCCTAAACTTAACCTAACCTTAACCCTAAACCTCAACCTAACGCTAAGCCTAAACCCGATGCTAACCCTAACCCTAAACATAAGCCTCATTCTAACCCTAACCGTAAACTTAACCCTAACCCTCATCCTACCCCTCATATTAACCTTAACCTTAACCCTCATTCTAACCCTAACCCTAATCTTAACCCTAACCCTCATCCTAACCCAAAGACTAAACCCAAACTTAACGCTCATCCTAACCCTAACCCTAACCCTCATCCTAACCCTAAACCTAGCCCTAAACCTAACCCTCATCCTACTCCTAACCGTAACCCTAACCCTAGACCCAACCCTCAACCTAACCCTAAACCTAACCCTAACCCAAACCCTAACACTAAACATAACCCTAACAATAGCCCTATCCCTCATTCTAACCTTAACTGTAATCCTAAGCCTAACTCTAACTCTAACCCTAACCCTAACACTAACCCTCATCCTAACCCTAACCCTAACCCTAGCCCTAACTCATTCGAAACCTAACTCTAACCCTAACCCTAACCCTAAACCTAGATTTATGTAACCGTAAATCTAACCCTAACATTCATCCTAACCCTAACCCTAGCCATAGGCCTCATTCTAACCCTAACCCTAACCCAAACCCTAACCGTAACACTAACACTAGACATCATTCTAAAGCTAACTCTAACCATACCCCTAACTGTAACCCTAACCCTAACACTAAAACTAACGTTAACCCTAACCCTAACACTAAACCTAACCCTCCTTCTAACCCTAACTGTAACTCTAACACTAACTCTAACCGAAACCTAATCATAACCCTAACCCTAACCCAAACCTCGTTCTAACCCTAACTCTAACCCTAACCCTCATCCTAACCCTCATATTAACCTTAATCTTAACCCTAACCCTAATCCTAACCCTAAACCTAAACCTAACCCAAACCCTAACCCTAATCCTAAACCTAACCCAAACCCTAACCCTAATCCTAACCCTAAGAGTAACCCTCACCCTCATCCTATTCCTAACCCTAGCCCTAACCCTAGTCCTAAAACTAACCCTAAACCTAACTCTATGCCTAGCCCTCATTCTAACCATAACAATAACCCTAAACATAACTCTAAACCTAACGCTAACCCCCATTGCTACCCTAACCCTAACCCTAACCTTAACCGTAACTCTAACCCTCATGGTAACCCTAACTCTAACCAAAACCCTAACCATAATTTTAACCCTAATGCTAACCCTACCTCTAACCCAAAATCTAACCCTAAACCTAACCGTTATAGTGACCCTAAACCTAACACTAAATCGAACCTTAACCCTAACCCTACCACTAAACCTAACCCTAACCCTAAACCGAACCCTCATTCTAACCCTAACTCTAACCCTAACCCTAACCCTAACCCTATCCCTCATTCTAAAGCTAACTCTAAACATAACCCAAACCCTAAACCTAACACTAACTGTAACCCTAACCCTCATCCTATCCCTAAACCTAACCCTAACCATAACCCTAAACCTAACCCTAATAGTAACCCTAACCCTAACACTGAACCTAACTCTAACCTTAACGCAAAGCCTAAACCTAACCCTCATTCTAACCCTAAATCTAACCCTAAACCTAACCTTAACCCTAACCCTAACCTTAAACCTAAACCTCAACCTAACCCTAAGCCTAACCCTAACCCTAACCCTCATTCTAACCCTAACCCTCATCCTAACCCTAAACCTAGGCCTAAACCTAACCCTCATCCTAATCCTAACCCCAACCCTAGGCATAACCCTATCCCTAAACCTGACCCTAACTCTAACCCTAACACTAACCCTCACCCTAACCCTAAACCTAACCCTTGCCCAAAACCTAACACTAAACATAACCCAACCCTAACCCTATCCCTAGCCCTCATTCTAACCATAACTGTAATCCTAAACCTAACTCTAACTCTAACCCTAACCCTAACACTAACCCTCATACTAACACTAACCCTAACCCTAGCCCCAGCCCTCATTCTAAACCTGACTCTAACCAGAAACCTAACTCTAACCGTAACCCTAACCCTAAACCTTATCCTAAACCTAACCCTAAAACTAACCCTAACCCTAACCCTATCCTTAAACCTAAACTTATCCCTAACCATAACCCTAACCCTAAACCTATGCCTAAAACTAACACTAAACCTAACATTAACTATAACCCTAACACTAAACCTAACCCTCATTCTAACCCTAAACTTAACCCTAAAGCTAAACCTAACGAAACCCAAACCCTAAACCTAAACCTAACAGTAACCCTAACTCTCATCCTAAACCTAACCCTAACATTAACCCGTACCTTATCCCTTGCCCTCATTCTAACCTAACAATAACCCTAAACATAACTCTAACTGTAACCCTAACCCCCAACCTTACCCTAACCCTAACCATAACTCTAACCCTAAACCCAATCTTTACACTAATCCTCATTCTAAAGATAACTCTAAACATACCCCTAACTCTAATGCTAACCCTAAAACTAACACTAACCCTAATCTTAACCTTAACCCTAACCCTAAACCTAACCCTCATGGTAACCCTAACCCTAACCCTAACCCTAACTTTAACCGTAAAGTTCACCCTACCCCTAACCCAAACTCTAACCCTAAACCTAACCATAATAGTAACGCTAAACCTAACACTAAACCTAGCCCTAACCCTAACCCTACCACTAACCCTAACCCTAAAACTAACCCCAAATCTAACCCTAACATTCATCCTAACCCTAACCATAACCTAGGCCGTAGCGCTCATTTTAACCCTAACTGTAACCCTAAACCTAACTGTAAACCTAACCCTAACCCTCATTCTAAAGCTAACTCTAACCCTAACCCTAACCCTAAACCTAACTTGAATCCTAAGCCTAAAGCTAACCATAACCCTAAACCAAACGCTATCCCTAACCCTAACCCTAACCCTAACCCTAACCCTCATTCTAAAGCTAACTCTAACCATAACCCTAACTTTAAACCTAACCCTAACACTAAAGGTAACCCTAACCCTCATCCTAACTGTAAACCTAACCCTAAACCTAACTCTAAACCTCATTCTAAAGCTAACTCTAACCATAACCCTAACCCTAACCCTAAACCTAACTCTAACCATAAGCCTAATGCTAAACCTAACCCCAACCCTAAACCTAACACTAACCCTAACCCTAACCCTAACCCTAACCCTAACCCTAACACTAACCCTAACCCTAACCCTAACACTAACCCTAACCCTACCCCTAACCATCATTCTAAAGCTAACTCTAACCATAACCCTAACTCTAAATCTAACCCTAACACTAAAGGTAACCCTAACCCTCATCCAAACTGTAAACCTAACCCTAACCCTAATTCTAAACCTCATTCTAAAGCTAACTCTAACCATAACCATAACCATAACCCTAACCCTAACCCTAAATCTAACCCTAAGCCTAACGGTAACCCTAACCCTAATCCTAAATCTAACGCTATCCCTAACCCTAAACCTAACCCTAAACCTAATGCTAACCAAAACCCTAATTCTAACCATAACCCTATTCCTCATCCTAACACTAACCCTAACCATAAACCTAAAGGTAAAACTATAACTAAACCTAAAGTTAACGATAACCCAAATGCTAAACCTAACCCTCCATCTAACCCTAACTGTAACTCTAACACTAACTCTAATCCAAGCCTAACCGTAAACCTAAACCTAAACCTAACCTAAACCCTAACCCTACCCTAACAGTAACCCTAACCCTCATCCTAATCCTAACAATAACCCTAAAACTAACCCTAACCCTCGTCCTAAACCTAACCCTAACCCTAAACCTAACCCTAACCCTATCCCTAGCCCTCATTCTAACACTAACAATAACACTAAACATAACTCTAACCCTAACCCTAACCCCCATCCCTACCCTAACCCTAACCCTAACCCTAACCGTAGCTCTAACCCTAACCCTAACCCTAACACTAACACTAACCCTCATTCTAAAGCTAACTCTAACCATACCCCTAACTCTAACGCTAACCCTAACACTAACACTAACCTTAACCTTAACCTTAACCCTAACCCTAACCCTAACCCCCATCCCTACACTAACCCTAACGCTAAACCTAACCCTAACCATAATTCTAACCCTAACCCCAACCCTAACACTAACCCTCAATCTAAAGCTAACTCTAAACATACCCCTAACTCTAACGCTAACCCTAACACTAACACTAACCTTAACCTTAACCTTAACCCTAACCCTAACCCTAACCCTAACCCTAACCCTAACCCTAACATTAACCCTAACACTAACCCTACTCCTAACCCAAACTCTAGCCCTAAACCTAACCTTAATAGTAATGCTAAACCTAACACTAAACCTAACCCTAACCCTAACCCTACCACTAACTCTAACCCTAGCCCTAAACCTAACCCTCATTCTAACCCTAACTCTAACCCTAACCCTAAACCTAACCCTAAATCTAACCCTAACCCTCATCCTAACCCTAACCATAACCCAGGCCGTAGCCCTCATTTTAACCCTAACTGTAACCCTAAACCTAACTGTAACCCTAACCCTAACCCTCATGCTAAAGCTAACTCTAATCATAACCCTAAATCTAACCCTAACCCCAACACTAAAGGTAATCCTAACCCTCATCCTAACTGTAAACGTAACCCTAACCCAAACTCTAACCCTCATTCTAAAGCTAAATCTAACCATAACCCTAACCCTAAACCTAAACCTAACTCTAACCCTAAGCCTAAAGCTAACCCTAACCCTAACCCTAACACTAACCCCAAGCCTAACACTAACCCTTACCCTAACCTTAACCTAACACTCTCCCTAACCCTAACCCTAACTGTAAATATAACCCTAAACCTAACTCTAACCCTCATTCTAAAGCTAACTCTAACCATAACCCTAACCCTAACCCTAACTCTAACCCCAAGCCTAACGCTAACCCTTACCCTAACCCAAAACCTAATGCTCTCCCTAACCCTAACCCTAAACCTAACCCTAACCCTAACCCTAAACCTAATGCTAACCCTAAACCTAACTCTAAACCGAACCCTATTCCTCATCCTAACCCTAACCCTAAACCTTACCCTAACCCTAATCCTTACCCAAAACATAACCCTAACCGTAACCCTCATTCTAAAGCTAACTGTAATCAAAACCTTAACCCTAACTGTAACTCTAACCCTCCACCTATCCCCAACCATAACCATAATGCAAACCCTAACCCTAAACATAACCCTAACCCTGACGCTAACCCTAACCCTAGCCATAGCCATTATTCTAACCCTATCTCTAACCCTAACCCTAATTCTAAACCTAACATTAACCGTAACCCTAACCCTCATTCTAACCCTAACTCTAACCCTAACCCTCATTCTAAAGCTAACTCTAAACATAACCCTAACTCTAAACCTAACCCTAACCCTAATCCTAACCCTCATCCTAACCTTAACCCTAACCCACATCCTACCCTAACCCTAACACTAACCCTAACTCTAACACTAACCCTAACTCTTACTCTAACACTCATCCTAACACTAACCCTAACCCTACCAGTAAACATAACCCTAACCCTAATGCTAAACCTATCCCTAACCAAACCCTAAACCTAGCCCTTGCCCTCATTCTAACCCTAACTCTAATGGTAACCCTAACCCTAATCGTAACCCTAA
>REGO01000901.1:367623-380029 GCA_010120015.1 Rhombomys opimus
CCTAAACCTAAGGCTAACCCTAAACCTAATTGTAACCCTAACTCTAACCATAACCCTAACCCTCAGCCTAACTGTAACCATAAACCTAACCCTAACTCTAACCTTACCCTAACCCTTACCCAAACCCTAACCCTAGCCCTAGCCCTCATTCTAACCCTAACTCTAAACCTAACCCTAAATCTAACCCTAACCCTAACCCTAAGCCGAACCCTCATCGTAACTCTAACTCTAACTCTAACCCTCACCCTAACCCTAACCCTGACCCTAACTCTAACCCTAACCCTAAACGTAACCCTAAACCTAACCCTGACCCTCATTCTAACCCTAAATGTAACCCTAAACCTGACGCTCATTTTACCCTACCCCTAACACTAACCGTAACTCTAACCCTAACACTAAACTTAGCCATAACCCTAACCCTCATTCTAAAGCTAACTCAAACCCTAACCCTAACCCTAACCCTAACCCTAATCCTAACCCTCATCCTAATCCTAAATCTAACCCTAACCCTCATCCTACCCTAAACCTAACACTAACCCTAACTCTAACAGTAACCCTCATCCTAACCATAACCCTAAACCTAAGCTCATTCTAACCCTAACTCTAACCCTAACCCTAAGCCTAAATCTAACCTTAAATGTCAACCTAAACCTAACACTAACACTAAGTTAACCCTAACCACAAACCTAGCCGTAGCCCTCATTTTAACCATAACTATAACCCTAAACCTAACCCTAACCCTAACCCTAATTCTAAAGCTAACTCTAACCATAACCCTAACCCTAACCCTAATACTAACTCTAACCCTAAACCTAACGCTATTCCTAAGCCTAAGCCTAACCCTAAACCTAACTCCCACCCTAACCCTAACCCTAAACTTAACCCAAACCCTAACCCTGACCCTCAATCTAACCCTAACTCTAACCCTAACGCTCACCCTCATACTAAAGCTAACACTAACCATAAACCGAACACTAATCATAACACTAACTGTAATCCTAACCCTCGAAATATATCCATCACTAACCCTAACTCTAGCCCTAACACTAAACATAACCCTAACCCTAAAGCTAACCCTAACCCTAACCCTAATCAAAGCCCTAGGGCTCATTCTAACCCTAACTCTAACTCTAATCCTAATTCTAACCCTAACCCAAAACCTAACAATAACCCTAATCCTAACCCTCATTCTAACCTTAACCCTAACCCTAACCCTAATTCTAACCCTAACATTCATCCTAATGCTAAACCTAACCCTAACCCTCATCCTAACCCTAACCCTAACCCTAAACCTAACCCTAGACATAACCCCATCCCTAACCCTAACCCTAAACCTAACCCTCATTCTAACCCTAACTCTAACCCTAACCCTAATCCTTATTCCAAAGCTAACTTTAACCATAACCTGAACCCTAACCCTAAGTATAACCTTAAACCTCATCCTATACCTAACCGAACCATAAACCTAACCCTCATCCTAACCCTAACCCTAACACTAACCCTAACTCTAACCCTAAACCTAACCCTAACCCTAATCCTAACCTTAAACCTAAAATTAAATAACCTTAACCCTAAAGCTAAACCAAAACCTAACCCTAACCCAAGCCCTAGCCCTCATTCTAAACCTAAGTCTAACCCTAACTCTACCTTAACCCTAACCCTCATTCTAACCCTAAATCTAACCCTAAACCTAACCCTCATTCTAAAGCTAACTCTAACCATAACCGTAACTCTAAACCTAACCCTAACACTAATACTAACCCTCATCCTAACCCTAATCCTTTTTCTAAAGCTACCACTAACCATTACCCTAACTCTAACACTAACCATAACTCTAACCCTAAACTAACCCTCATCCTAACCCTAACCCTAACACTTAACGTAACCCTAATCCTAAAGCTAACCCTAACACTAACCAAATGCTAACACTACCTCTAGACCTCATTCTAACCATAACCCTAACCCTAACCATAACCCTAACCATAACCCTAAACGTAACCCTAACTCTAACCCTAATGCTAAACCTAAACCTAAATCTAACACTAAAACTAATGCTAACCCTAACCCTAACAGGAATCCCAACCTTCATTCTAACCCGAACCTTAACCCTAACCCTCATTCTAACGCTAACCCTAATCCTAACCCTAACCTTCATGCTAAACATAAACCTAAACCTAACCCTAACCCTCATCCTAAACCTAACAATAACCCTAACCCTCACCCTCATCTTAACCCTAACCCTAACCCTAACCCTAAACCTCAACCTAAAGCTAACTCTAAGCATAACGCAAACCCTAACCTTAACCCTAATAATAACCCTAACCCTAGTCTTAACCCTAATTCTAACCCTAAACCGAAGGCTAACCCTAATCCTAACCCTAAACCTAACCCTCATCCTAACAATCATCCTAACATTAACCTTAACCCTAACCCTCAATCGAAAAAAAGCTCTAACCCTAACACTAACCCTAAACCTCAATCTAACCCTAACCCTCATTCTAACCCTAACCCAAGCCGTAGCCCTCATTTTAACCCTAACTCTAACCCTAACTCTAAACCTCATTGTAACCCTAACAATAACCCTAACACTAAACCTCATCGAAACAGTAACCCTAATTCTAAACCGAACCCTAATCCTAACCCTAAACCTACCTCCACCCTAACCCTAACCGTAAACCTAACCCTCATCCTAACTGTAACCCTAACTGTAACCTTAACTCTAATCTAAACCTAACCCTAACCCTAGCCATAGCCCTCATTCTAACCCTAACTCTAACCCTAAACCTAACTCTATCCCTAACCCTAACCCTAATCCTAAACCTCATCCTAAACCTAATGCTAATAATAACCCTAAACCTAACCATAAATTTAACCCTAACCGTAACCGTAACCGTAACCCTAACCCTAACCCTCATTCTAATTCTAAACCTAACCCTAACCCTAATCCTAACCCTAACTCTAATCCTAACCCTAACACTAATCCTAACATTCATCCTAACCCTAACCCTAAATCTCATCCTACCCTAACCCTAACACTAACCCTAACACTAACCCTAACCCTCATCTTAACCTTAACCCTAACCCTCATTGTGACCCTAACTCTAACCCTAACCCTAACCCTCATTCTAAAGCTAAATCTAACCATAACCCTAAACCTAACCCTAACCCTAACCCTCATCCTACACTATCTCCAACCCTAACCATAATCCTAAAGCTCTTCTGAAACCTAACCCTAATAATAACCCTAAACCTAACCCCAACTTTAACACTAACCCTAACCTTAACTCTAACCCTAACCCTAACCCTCATTCTAAACCTAACCCTAACTCTAATCCTAACCATCATCCTAACCCTAACCCTAACCCTCATCCTACCCTAACCCTAACACTAACACTAACCCTAACTCTAACCATAACCCTAACCTTAACCTTAACCCTAAACGTCATTCTAACCCTAACACTAACCCTAACCCTAATCCTCTTTCCAAAGCTAAATCTAACCATAACCCTAAACCTCATCCTACCCTAACCCTAACGCTAACCCTAACCCTAACCCTAACCCTCATCCTACCCTAACCCTAACCCTCATCCTATCCTAACCCTAACACTAACCCTAACTCTAACCGTAACACTAACCTTACCCCAAACTCTAACCCTAACCTTCATTCTAAACGTAACTCTAACCCTAACCCTAATGCTTATTCTAAACTACCTCTAACCATAACCCTAACACTTACCCTAACTCTAACCCTAAACTAACCCTCATCCTAACCCTAAACCTAATCCTAACATTAACATAACCCTAATTTTAAAGCTAACCCTAACCCTAACCAAACCCTAACACTAGCCCTAGACCTCATTCTAACCATAAACCTAACCCTAACCCTAACCCTAAACGTAACCCTAACTCTAACCCTAATGCTAACCCTCAACCTAAATCTAACCCTAAACCTAATGCTAACCCTAAGACTAACAGGAATCCAAACCCTCATTTTAACCCTAAACTTAACCCTAACCCTCATTCTAATGCTAACCCTAATCCTAACCCTAACCCTCATGCTAAACCTAAGCCTAAACCTAACCCAAACCCTCATCCTGAACCTAACAATAACCCTCACCCTCACCCTCACCTAACCCTAACCCTAACGCTAATCCTAAACCTCAACCTAAAGCTAACTCTAAGCATAACGCAAACCCTAACCCTAATCTTAACCCTAACACTAACCCTAACCCTAACCTTAACCCTAACTCTAACCCTAAACCGAAGGCTAACCCTAACCCTAACACTAACCCTAACTCTAACCCTAACCCTAACTCTATCCCTAACCCTAACCCTAATACTAAACCTCATCCTAACCCTAATGCTAATAATAACTCTAAACCTAACCCTAAATTTAACCCTAACCCTAACCTTAACCCTAACCCTAACCCTAATTCTAATCCTAACACTCATCCTAACCCTAACTCTAAATCTCATCCTACCCTAACCCTAACAATAACCATAACACTAACCCTAACCCTTATCTTAACCTTAACCCTAACCCTCATTCTAACCCTAACTCTAACCCTAACCCTAATCCTCATTCTAAAGCTAAATCTAACCATAACCCTAAACCTAACCCTAACCCTAACCCTCATCCTATTCTAACCTTAACACTAACCCTAACTCTAAAACTAAACCTAAACCTAACCGTAACCCTCATCCTACCCTATCCCTAACCCTAAATGTAATCCTAAAGCTCTTCTGAAACCTAACCCTAATAATATCCCTAAACCTAACCCGAACTTTAACACTAACCCTAACCTTAACTCTAACCCTAACCCTAAACCTCATTCTAACCCTAACCTTAACCCTAATTTTAAACCTCATCCTAACCCAAAATCCAACTCTAACCCTAACCCTAATCCTAACTCTCATCCTAACCCTAACCCTCATTTTACCGTAACCCTAACACTAACCCTAACTCTAACCGTAACATTAACCCTAACTCTAACCGTAACCCTAACCTTAACCTTAACCCTAAAAGTCATTCTAACCCTAACTCTAACCCTAACACTCATCCTCATTCTAAAGCTCAATGTAACCATAACCCTAAACCTAACACTCATCCTACACTAACTCTAACACTAATCCTAACTCTAACCCTAACCCTCATCCTAACCCTAACCCTAACCCTAACCCCAACACTGAATGTAACCCTAACCCTAACGCTAACCCTAACCCTAACCAAACGGTAACCCTAGCCCTAGCCCTCATTCTAACCCTATCACTAACCCTAACCCTAATGCTAAACCTAACCCTAACCCTAACCCTCATTCCAAAGCTAACTTTAACCATAAACCTAACTCTAAACTTAACCCTAACCCTAACGTTAACCATAAACTTAATGCTAACCCTAACCCTAACACTACTCCTAACCCTCATTATAACCCTCATCCTAACCGTAACCCTAAACCTAACCCTAACCCTCATCCTAAACCTAACACTAACCCTAACCCTCATCCTAACCCTAACCCGAACCCTATTGTAACCCTCATCCTAAAGCTAACTCTAAGCATAATGCTAAATCTAACCCTAATCGTAACCCTAACAGTAACCCTAACCCTAACCATAACCCTAACCCTAACTCTAACCCTAAACCGAATGCTAACCCTAACCCTAAGCGTAACTCTAAATATAAACCTAAGGCTAATCCTAAATGTAATTGTAACCCTAACCTTAACCCTAACCCTTATACTAACCCTAACCCTATCTCTAAACCTAAACCTAAAGCTAACCCCAACTCTCATCATAACCCTAACACTAATCCTAACCCTAACCCTTATCCTAACCCTCATCCTACCCTAACTTTAACCCGAACCCTCATATTAACAATCATCCTAAACCTAAACCCTAACCCTCATTGTAAACCTAACTCTTACCCTAACCCAAAGCTAAATCTAACCCTAAACCTCAACCCTAACCCTAACCCTAACACTAGCCTTAGTCCTCATTTTAACTCTAACGCTAACCCTAAACCTAACCCTAACCCTAACCTTAACCCTAACCCTAACCCTCATCCTAACCCTAACCCTAACTCTGATCCTAAACCTAATGCTAATCCTAACCCTAACCCTAAACCTAACCCTATCCCTATTCCTAACCCTAACCCTAAACCTAACTCTAAACCTAACCCTAACCCAAACTCTAACCCTACCTCTAATCATAATGCTAACCCTAACCCTAAAGCTAACCCTCAATCTAACCCTAACTCTAACCCTAACCCTAACCCTCACCCTCATCCTAACCCTAATCCTAACCTTAAACCTAAACCTAACCCTGATCCTAATACTAACCCTAACCCTAAACCTAACTTTAAACCTATCACTAACCTTAACCATAAACCTAACATTAACCCTAACCCTCATTCTAAAGCTAACTCTAACCATAACGCTAACTCTAACCCTAAACCTAAGCCTAATCATAAATGCTAACCCTAATCCTAAACCTAACCCTAACCCTAAAACTAACCCTAACCCTAACCCTCCTCCCAACCCCAAGCCTAAAACTAACCCTAATTCCAACCCTAACCCTTATTCTAACCCTAACCCTATGCCTCATCAAAATGCTAACCCTAACCCTAACCATAGCAGTAACCCTCATTCTAACCCTAACTCTAACCTTACCCCTAACCCTAATGCTAACACTAACCGTAATCCTAACCCTAACCCTAACCCTCATCCTAACCCTAACCCTAACACTAATCCTCATTCTAAAGCTAAATCTAACCTTAACCCTAATCCTCACCCTAACCCTAACCCTAAAAATAAATCTAAACCTAAACGTCACCCTAAACCTAACCCTAACATTCATCCTAAACCTAACCCTAACCCTAATCCTAAACCTAACCCTCATTCTAACCGTAACTCTAACCCTAACGCAAACCTTAACTGTAACCCTAAACCTAAACCTAACCCTAACTCTAACCCTAAATCTAACCCTAACCCTCATGCTAACCTAAACCCTAACCCTAGACGTAGCCCTCATTTGAACTCTAACTATAACCCTAAACCTAACCCTAACCCTAACACCATTCTGAAGCTAACTCTAACCATAACCCTACCTCTAACCCTTACCCTAACACTAAATGTAACCCTAAATCTAATGCTAACCCTAACCGTAACCCTAACCCTAACTCTAACCCTAACCCTCATATAACCCTAACCCTAACCCTCATTCTAAAGCTAACTCTAACCATGACCCTAACTCTAACCCTAAACCTAACCCTAATCATAACCATAACTCCAACCCTAACCCTATACCATACCCTCATTCTAACCCTAACCCTAAACCTAACCCTAAACCTCATCTTAACCCTAACCCTAACCTTAACCCTAACGCTAACCCTCATCCTAACCTAACCTTAACCCTCATCCTAAAACTAACTCTAAGCATAACGTTAACTCTAACCCTAACAATAAATCTCATCAAAACACTAACCCTAACCCTAACTCGAAAGCTAACCTAGCACAAAACCTAACTCTACCCTAACCCTAACCCAAACCCAAACCCAACCCTAACACTAACCCTCATCCTAACACTAACCCTAAACTTGACCATAAACCTAACCCTATCCCTAACCCTAAACCTAACCCTACCCCTAACTCTAACCCTAAACCTAATGCTTACCCTAACCCTAAACCTAACCCTTAACCTAACCCTAACCCTAACCCTCAATCTAAAGCTAACTCTAACCATAACCTTAACTCCAACCCTAAACCTAAACCTAACCCTAAATCTTACCCTAAACGTTACCCTAACCCTAACTCTGATCCTAAACCTAAAGCTAATCCTAACCCTAACCCTAACGCTAACACTCATGCTCACATTAAACCCTAACCCTAACCCTACCCCTAACACTAACCGTCATCCTAAACTTAAGCCTAACCCTAACCCTCATCCTAACCCTAACTCTAACCTGGCATTAGCCATCATTCTAACCCTAACTCTAACAGAAAGGTTAAAAATAACCCTCATCCTAATGCTAAACCTAACCCTAACACTGACACTCAACTTAACCCTAACCCTAACCCTAAACCTCATTCTAAATCTAAATCTTACCATAACCCGAACTCTAACCCTAAACCTAATTGTAACCCTATCCGTAACCCTACCCCTAACCTAATCCTAACTCTAACCCTAAACCTAATGCTAAACCTAAAGCTAAACCTAATACTAACCCTAACCCTAAACCAAACCCTAATTGTAATCCTAACTCTAACCCTAAACCTAATCCTAACCCTAACCCTCATCAAAACACTGACCCTAACCCTAACTCGAATGCTAAGCCTAACCCTAAACCTAACCCTTATCCTATCCCTAACCCTAAGTCTCATCGTAACCTTAATCTTAACCCTAACCCTCATCAAAACGCTAACCCTAACCCTAAACCCATATCTAACCCTAACCCTAAACCTAACTCTACTCTAACCTGAACCCTAACCCTAAACTTAACTGTAACCATAACCATAACCCTAACACTAACCCTAAACCTAACGCTAAATCTATCCCTAACTGTAACCCCATCCCTAACCCTAACCCTAAATCTAACCCAAACCCTAAAGCTAAACCTAACCCTAACCATAATCCTAAGACTAACACAAACCCTAACCCTCATCCTAACCCTAACTCTAACCCTAAACCTAAACCTCATCAAAACGATAACCCTAACCTTAACCACAACGCTAACCCTACCCCTAAAACTAACTCTACCGGAACTCTAACTCTAACCCTAACCCTAACCCTGATTCTAAAGCTAACTCTAACCATAACCCTAACCCTAACCCTCATTCTAACCCTAACTCTAACCCTAACCCTAACCCTAACCCTCATCATAACGATAACCCTAACCCTAACCCCAATGCTAAACCTAACCCTAAACCTAAACCTAACCCTCATTCTAACCCTAACTCTAAACCTAACTCTACCCTACCCCTCATCAAAACGCTAACCTTAACCCTCATAAAAACGCTAAACGTAACCCGAACTCGAACGCTAACCCTAACCCTAAACCTAATTGTACCCTAACCCTAACCCTAAACCTCATCCTAACCCTAACTCTAACCCTAACCCTCATCCTAACCCTGACCCTAACTCTAGCCCTAACTCTAAAACTAAACCTAATGCTAAACCTAACCCTAATCCTAACCCTAATCCGAAACCTAAACCTAACACTCATTGTAATCCTAACTCTAACCCTAAACCTAACCCTCATCCTAACCCTAAACCTAACACTCATCCTAACCCTAACCCTGTCATTCTACTCCTAAATCTAACACTAACTCCAATGCTAAACGTAACCCTAAACCTAACTCTACCTTAACCCTAACCCTAAACTTAACCCTAACCCTCATTCTAACCCTGAATCTAAACCTAACTCTAACCCTAACCCTCATCAAAACACTAACCCTAACCCTCATCCAAATGCTAACCCTAAACCTAACTCGAACGCTAACCCTAACCCTAAACCTAATTCTACCCTAACCCTAAATCTAACCCTAACCCTAACCCTAACCCTAAATCTAACCCTAACCGTCATCCTAACCCTAAACCTAACACTAACCCTAACACTAACCAAAAATCTATACCTAACCCTAAACCTAACTCTCATCCTAACTCTAACCCTAACCCTAACCCTAACCCTCATCAAATGCTAACGCTAACCCTAACCCAAAATCTAACCGTAACCCTAAACCTAACTCTATGCTAACCCTAAACCTAAACCTAACCCTAACCCTAAACCTAACGCTAAAACCTACCCCTCATTCTAACCCTAACTCTAACCCTAACCCTAAACCTCATCAAAATGCTAAACCTAACCATAACCCCAAATTTAACCCTCACCCTAAAACTAACTCTTCCCTAACCCTACCGCTAACCCTAACCCTAATCCTAAACCTCATCAACATGCTAACGCTAACCCTAACCCCAAATCTACCCTAACCCTAAACCTAACTCAACTCTAACCCTAACCCTAACCCTAAACCTAACCCTCATCCTAACACTAAACCTAACCCTAACCCTAACCCTCATTGTAACCCTTACCCTAAACCTCATTTTAACCCTAACTCTAAACCTAACCCTAACCCTCATCATAACGATAACCCTAACCCTAACCCCAGTGCTAAACCTAACCCTAAACCTAAACCTAACCTTCATTCTAACCCTAACTCTAAACCTAACTTTACCCTAACCCTCATCAAAACACTAACCCTAACCCTAAACCTAATTGTACCCTAAACCTAACCCTCACCCTAACCCTAACTATAACCCTAACCCTCATCCTAACCCTAAATCTAACACTAACCCCAATGCTAAACGTAACCCTAAAAGTAACTCTACCCGAACACGAATTCTAACCCTAAACCTAAACCTAAACTGAAACCTCATTCTAACCCGAACTCTAAAACTAACTTTAACCCTAAACCTAACCCTCATCAAAATGCTAACCCTAACCCTCATCAAAACGCAAAACTTAAACCTAACTCGAAAAGTAACCCTAAACCCTAAACCTAATTGTACCCTAACCCTAACCCTAAGCCTAACCCTCATCCTAACCCTAACACTAACCCTAACCCTCATCCTAACCCTAACCCTAAATCTAACCCTCATCAAAACCATAACGCTAACCCTAACCCAAAATCTAACCCTAACCCTAAACCTAAAGCTAACCCTAACCCTCATTCTAACCCTAACCCTAACCCTAACCCTCACCCTAACTCTCATCAAAACGCTAACCCTAACCATAACCCCAAATCTAACCCTAACCCTAAACCTAACTCTACTCTAACCCTAACCCTAACCCTCATTTTAACCCTAACCCTAACCTAGCCCTAACACTCATCCTAATGCTAAACCTAACCCTATCCCTGACCCTCATCCTAACCCTAACCCTAACCCTAACCTTAACCTAACACTCATTCTAACCCGAACTCTAAACCTAACTCTACCCTAACCCTCATCAAAACGCTAACCCTAACCCTCATAAAAACGCTAAGTGTAACCCGAATGCGAACGCTAACCCTAACTCTAAGCCTAACTGTACCATAACCATCACCATAACCCAAACTCTAACCCTAAACCTCATCCTAACCCTGACCCTAACCCTAGCCCTACCCCTTACTTTAAACCTATCTAACCCTAAAACTAACACTAACACTAACCCTAACCCTAACCCTAACTCTAACACTAAAGCTAATGCTAAACCTAACCCTAACCCTAATCATAACCCCAAACCTAACACTCATTCTAAAACTAACTCTAACCCTAAACCTAACCTTAAACCTAACCCTAATACTAACCCTAACACTAACACTCATCCTAACCCTAACATTAACCCTAACCCTAACCGTAACCCTAAATCTATCTCTAACCCCAATGCTAAACATAACCCTAAACCTAACTCTACCCGAACCCACACTCTAACACTAAAACTAAACCTAAATCTAACCCTCATTCTGAACCTAACTCTAAACCTAACTCTAACCCTAACCCTAACCCTCATCAAAACACTAACCCTAAATCTCATCAAAATGCTAAACCTAAACCTAACTCGAACGCTAACCCTAACCCTAAACCTAATTGTACCCTAACCCTAACCCTAACCTTAACACTCATCCTAACCCTAACACTAACCCTAATCCTAATCCTCATCCTAACCCTTACCCTAACCTAGCCATAGCACTCATTCTAAACCTAACCCTGACCCTCATCCTAACCCTAACCCTAACACTAACACTAACCCTCATTCTAAAGCTAACTCAAACCATAAACCGAACTCTATCCCTAATTCTAACACTAAACCTAATGTTAAACATAACACTAACCCTAATGCTAACCCTAACCCTAAACTTAACACTCATTCTAATCCTAACTCTAACTTAAACCTAACTTAAACCTAACTAACCTAAAGCTAACTTAAACCTAACCAACATCCTAAACCTAACCCTAACCCTAACACTCATACTAAACCTAACACTAACCCTAACCCTAACCCTCATTCTAACCCTAACGCTAACCCTAACCCTAAACCTAACCCTCATCAAAACGATAACCCTAGCCCTAACCCCAACGCTAACCCTAACCCTGAACCTAAACCTAACTCTCATTCTAACACTAACTCTAACCCTAACCCTAACCCTCATCAAAATGCTATCCCTAACCCTCATCAAAACGCTAAACCTAACCTGAACTCAAACGCTAACCCTAAACCTAAACCTAATTGTACCCTAACCCTAAACCTAACACTAACTCTAACCCTCACCCTCATCCTAACCCTGAACCTAACCCTAGCCCTACCCATTATTTTAAGACTAACTCTAACCCTAAAACTAACTCTAACCCTAACCCTAACACTCATCTTAACCCT
>REGO01000901.1:380424-392951 GCA_010120015.1 Rhombomys opimus
CCTAAACCTAACGCTAAACCTAAACCTAAACCTATCCCTAACCCTAACCGCATCCTAACCCTAACCCTAACCTAGCCCTAGCCCTCATTCTATCCCTAATTCTAACCCTAAACCTAACCCTCATCCTAATGCTACACCTAACCCTACCCCTGACCCTCATCCTAACCCTAACACTAACCATAACCCTAACCCTCATTCTAACCCTACCTATAAGCCTAACCCTAAACCTAAACCTCATCAAAAAGAGAAACCTAACCCTAACCCCAACGCTAACCCTAACCCGACATCTAACTCTACCAAAACCCTAACCCTAACCATTACTCTAACCCTAAACACCATCCTAACCCTAACCCTAACCCTAACCCTAACCCTAGTCCTACTCCTCATTTTAAAGCTAACATTAATCCTAAAACTAACTCTAACCCTAATCCTAACCCTAACCATCATTCTAAAGCTAACTCTAGCCATAACCCTAACTCTAACCCTAAACTTAACACTAATCATAACCCTAACCATAACCATAACCCTCACCCTAAACCTAAACATATCCCTAAACCTAACCATAACCCTACACATAGACCTAAACCTAAACCTACATCTTACCCTAACCCTAACCGTAAACCTAACCCTCGTTGTAACAGTAAGTCTAAAGCTAACCCTCATCCTAACCCTAACACTAACCCTAACCCTCATCCTAACCCTAACCCTAAACCTAACCCTCAGCAAAATGCTGACACTAACTCTAACCCAAAATATAACCCTATCCCTAAACATAAATCTATGCTAACCCTAAACCTAACGCTAAACTTAAACCTAACCCTAAACCTAAAGCTAACCCTTACCCTCATCCTAACTCTAACTGTAACCCTAACCCTAACACTCATCAAATCGCTAACCATAACTGTAACCCCAAATCTAACCCTAACCCTAAACCTAACTTTACCCTAACCCTAATCCTAGAGCTAACCCTAACCCTAAAACTCATTCTAAACCTTAACCTAACCCTAACCCTAATCCTCATCAAAACGCTAACCCTAACCCTAAATGAAAATCTAACCCTAACCCTAAACCTAACTCTATGCTAACCCTAAAGCTAAACCTAACCCTAACCCTAAACCTAACCCTCATCCTAACCCTGACCCTAACCCTAGCCCTACACATCATTTTAACCCTAACTCTAACCCTGAAACTAACCCTAAACGTTAGCCCTAACCCTCATTCTAACCCTAACTCTAACTCTAACCCTAACCCTCATCAAAACCCTAACCCTAACGCTAACTCTAACCCTAAAACTAACTCTAACCCTAATCCTAGCCCTAGCCCTCATTCTATCCCTAACTCTATCCCTAACCCTAACACTAACCTTAAACCTAACCCTACGCCTAACCCTCCTCCTAACCCTAACCCTCACCCTAAGCCTAACCCTAACCCTAACTCTAACCCTAACCCTAATCATAACCCTAAACCTAACCCTGACCCTAAAGCTCACCTTAACCGTAAACCTAACCCTATCCCTAAAGCTCAACTTAACCCTAAACAGAAACCTAACCCTAAACCTAAATCTAACCCTAACCATAACACTAAACCTAACCCTCTTCCTAATCATAACCCTAAACCTAACCCTAACCCTCATCAAAACGCTGACGCTAACCCTAACCCCAAATCTAAAGCTAACTCTATGCTAACCCTAAACCTAAACCTAAAGCTAACCCTAACCCTCATTCTAACCCTAACTCTAACCCTAACCCTAACCCTAACCCTCATCAAAACGTAAACCCTAACCGTAACCCCAAATCTAACCCTATCCCTAAACCTAACTCTACCCTAACCCTAACCCTTACTCTAACACTAACCCTTATCATAACCCTAACACTAACCCGAGACCTACCCATCATTTTAACGCTAACTCTAACCCGAAAACTAACCCTAACCCTAACCCTAACCCTAATACTCATTCTACAGCTCCAAACCTAAACCTAACCCCATCCCTAAACCTAACCCTAAACCTAAACATAAACCTAACCCTAAACCTAAATCTAACCCTAACCCTAACCCTAAACCTAACCCTCATTGTACCAGTAACTCTAACCCTAACCCTAATCCTAACCCTCATCCTAAAAATTACACTACCCCTAAACCTCATCCTAACCCAAACCCTAACCCTAAACCTAACCCTCATCAAAAGTGTAATGCTAACCCTAACCCAAAATCTAACCCTAACCGTAAAACTAACTCTATGCTAACCCTAAATCTGACCCTAACCCTAAACCTAACCCTAACCCTAACCCTAAACTAAAGCTAACGCTAATCCTCATTCTAACCCTAACTCTAACCCTAAACCTAACTCTCATCCTAAACCTAAACCTAACCCTAAACCTAACCCTCATCAAAATGCTAACCCTAACACCAAATCTAAAACTAACCCTAAACCTAACTCTACTCTAACCCTAATCCTAACCCTAACCCTCATCCTAAACCTAACCCTAACCTGACCCAAGCCCTCAATCTAACACTAACTCTAACCCTAAGCTAACCCTAACCCTAACCTGAACCCAAACCCTCATCCTAATGCTAAACCTAACCCTAATCCTAATCCTAACCCTAACCCTAAACCAAACCCTCATTCTAATCCTCACTCTAACCCTAAACCTAACACTAACCCTAATCCTCATCCTAACCCTAACCCTAAATCTACCTCTACACTAACCCTTACCCTAAACCTAACCCTAACGCTCATTCTAACCCTAACACTAAACCTAACTCTAACCCTAAACCTAACCCTCATCAAAACGTAAGCCTAACTCTAAATAGAAAGCTAACCCTAACCCTGAACCTAATTCTACCCTAACCCTAACCCTAAATCTAACCCTAACCCTCATCCTAACCCTAATCCTAAACCTAGCCCTACCCATCATTTTAACCCTAACACCAACCCTAAAACTATCTCGAACCCTACCCCGAACCCTAGCCCTCATTCTAAAGCTAACTCTAGCCATAACACTAACTCTAACAGTAAACCTAATCCTAATCGTTATCCTAACCCTAACTGTAAACCTAACCGAGCAATAAAACTCATTCTAAAGCTAACTTTAGCCATAAAACTAAACCCCATCCTTACCCTAACCCTAACCCTCATTCTAAAGCTAACTCTAACCATAATCTGAACCCTAACCCTAACCAAAACTGTAACCCTAACCCTTATCCTATCCTTAACCCTAACCCTAACCCTAACCCTAATTAAAAACCTAACCCTAACACTCATTCTAAAGCTAACTCTTAAAATAACCCTAACTCTAACCCTATCCATAACTGTAATCGTAACCCTAACCCTAATGCTAACCCTAAAAATAACTCTAACACTAAACCCAATGCTAAACATAACCCTAACACTAAAACTAACCATCATTCTAACCCAAATTCTAACCCTAACATGAATCCTAAACCTAACGCTCATCCTAAACATAACCATAAACCTAACCCTAACCCTCATCCTAACCCTCTTCCTAACTATAACCTTAAACCTAACCCTAACCCAAACTCTAACCCTAATGTGAAATTAACCCTAACCCTAAGCCTAACATTACCCTAACTCTAACTCTAAACCTAAAGCTGACCCCAATCCTAACTCTAAACCTAACTCTCATTCTAACCCTAACTCTAACCCTAACCCTAACCCTAAATCTAACCCCAACCCTAACCATAACCCTGATTCTTCAGCTAAATCTCACAATAACCCTAACTCTAAACCTAACCCTAACACTAAACGTAACTCTAACCCTATTGCAAACCATAACCGTAACCCTAACCTTAACCCTAACCCTCCTCCTAACCTAAACGTAACTCTAACCCTAACCCTCAGTCTAAAGTTAACTCTAACCATAACCAGAAACCTAACCGTAACCCTAACTGTAACCCTAACCCTTAGCCTATCCCTAAAACTAACCCTAACCCTCATCGTAAACCTATCCCAAACCCTAAACCTAAACCTAACCGTGAAATTAACCCTAACCCTAAATGTAACCCTAACCCTCATACTAACCCTAACCGTAAAACTAAACCTAACTCTAACCCCAACCCTCATCCTAAACCTATCCCTAAACCTAACCTTAACCCTAAACCTAACCCTAATTATAACCCTAAATCTAACCCTAACCAGAATCCTATTCCTAAACGTCATCCTAACCCTAACCCTACACCTACCCGAACCCTCATCCTAACCCTCATCCTAACCCTAACCTTAACCCTAACCCTGATTCTAACCCTAACCCTAATCATAACCCTAACCCTCATCCTGACCCCAACCCTAAACCTAACACTAACCCTCATCCTTACCCTAACCCTAACCCTAACCTTAACCCTAATCCTCATCCTAACCCTAATCCTAACCCTAACCCTCATCCTAAAGCTAACTCTAACTATAAAACTAACTCTAACCATAACGGTAACCCTAACCCTAAGCCTAACCCTAATCCTAACCCTAACCCTAACCCTAAACCTAACCCTAATCCTAACCCTAACCCTAACCCTAAACTTAACCCTAATGCTCATCCTAAAGCTAACTCTAACCGTAACCCTAACCCTAATCGTAACCTTAATCCTAACCCTAAATCTAAGCCTAACCCTAACCGTAACCCTAACCCTAACCCTCAACCTAACGATCATCTAACCCTAACCCCAACCCTCATCCTAACAATCATCTTAACCCTAACCTTAACCCTAACTTTCATTCTAAACCTAACTCTAACCCTAACCCTAACACGAAACCTGAATCTAACTGTAACCCTCATTCTAACCCTAACCCTCAACCTAAACCTAACACTCATTCTAACCCTAACTCTAACTCTAACCCTAACCCTAGGCCTAAATCTAACCCTAAACCTCAACCTAACCCTAACCCTAGTATTAGCACTCATTTTAAACCTAACTCTAACCCTTAACCTAACTCTAACCCTAAAACTAACCCTACGCCTAACCCTCCTTCTAACCCTAACCCTAAGCCTAACCCTCACCCTAAGCCTAACCCTAACTCTAACCCTAACCCTAAACTTTACCCTAAACCTAACCCTGACCCTCTTTCTAACCCTAACTCTAACCCTAACCCTAAACCTCATTGTAAAGCTAACTCTAACCATAACCCAACTCTAACCTTAACCCTAACTCTAACCATAACCCTAATCCAAACCCTCATCCTAACCCTAACCCTAACCCTAACCCTCATTTTACCCTAACCCTAACACTAACCCTAACTCTAACCTTAACCCTAAATTACCTGTAACCCTAAACCTCATTCTAACCCTAACTCTAAACATATCTCTAAATCTAACACCAACCCTAAAAATCTCTAACCCTAACGCTAACACTAACCCTAAACCTAACCCTCATTCTAACCCTAACTCTAACCCTAACCCTAACCAAACCCCAACCCTATCCTAACAAAAAGTCTAACCCTAACACTCATTCTAACCCTAACTCTAACTCGAACACTAACCCTCATCAAAACGCTAATCCTAACCCTAAGCCTAACCCTAATCCTAATCTTAACCCTAAAGCTCATTCTATAGCTAACTCTAAACATAACCCTAACTCTAACCCTAACCCTAACCCTAACTCTAACCCTAAACCTAATGCTAACCCTAACGCTAACCCTAAATCTAACCCTCATTATAACCCTAAATCTAACCCTAACTGTAATCCTATTCCTAAAGCTCATCCTAACCCTAACCTACACCTACCCTAACCCTCATCCTAACCCTCATCCTAACCCAAACCTTAACCCTAAACCTCATTCTAACCCTAACACTAAACCTAACCCTCATCCTGATCCTAAAGCTAAACCTAACACTAACCATCATCTTTACCCTAACCCTAAGCCTAACATTAACCCTAACCCTAACCCTCATCCTAAACCTACCCCTAAACCTACCAGTCATCCTAAAGCTAACTCTAACTATAAAACTAACTCTAACTGTAACCCAAACCCTAACAAAAAACCTAACCCTAACCCTAAACCAAACCCTAAACCTCATCCTAACCCTAAACCTAAACCGAACCCTCATCTTAACCCTAAACTTTACCCTAACCCTCATTCTAACAATAACCCTAATCCTAACCAGAACCCTCACACTAACCGTAAACCTTAACCTAACCCTAACCCTCATCCTAAACCTAACAATAAACCTAACTTTAACCCTAACTCTTACCCTCATTCTAACCCTAACCCTAACCTTAACCCTCATCCTAAAGCTAACTCTAAGCATAACGTTAACTCTAACCCTAACCCTAACCCTCATCAAAACGCTAACCCTAACCCTAACTCCAACGCTAAACCTAACACAAAAACTAACTCTACCCTAACCCTAACCCTAACCCAAACCCAACCCTAACCCTAACCCTCATCCTAACACTAACCCTAAACCTAACCATAAACCTAACCCTAACCCTAACAATAACCCTAAACCTAATGCTAACCCTAACCTTAACAGCAATCCTAACGCTAATTCTAACCCTAACCCTAATCCTAACCCTAACTCTAAACCTTACCCTAATCCTCATCCTAACCCTAAACTTAACCCTAATCCTCATCCTAACCCTAATCCTAAAGCTAAACCTAACCCTCATCCTAAACCTAACAATACCCCTAACCTTAACCCTAACTCTCACCCTCATCCTAACCCTAACCCTAATGCTAACTCTAAACCTAACTCTAACCATAAACCTAATGCTAACCCTAACATTAACAGTAATCCTAACCCTCATTCTAACCCTAATTCTAACCCTAACACTAATCTTAACCCTAAACCTAAACCTAACCCTAACCCTCATCCTAACCCTAACCTTAACCATAATCCTCATCCTAACCCTAACCCTAAACCTAACCCTAACCCTCATCCTAAACCTAACCTTAAACCTAACCCTCATTTTAAACCTAACCCTAAACCTAATCCTAACCCTAAACCTCATGCTAACCCTAAACTTAAACCTAAGCCTAAGCCTCATCCTAAAACTAAAAATAACTCTAACCTTAACCCTAACCCTCACCCTCATCCTAACCATAACCCTAAAACTAACCCTCAACCTAAATCTAACTCTAAGTATAACAGCTAACTCTAAACCTAATCATAACCCTAACACTAACCCAAACCCTAAACCTAACCCTAACTCTAACCCTCATTCCAAAGCTAACTCTAATCATAACTTTAACTCTAACCATAACCCTAACTCTAACCCTAACCCTAACCCTAAACTTATCTCTCATCCTAACCCTACACTAAACCTAACACTCATCCTACCCTAACACTAACACTAACTCTAACTCTAAAACTAACCCTCATCCTAACCTTAACCCTATGCCGAACACTAAACTTAACCCTAACCCTAAAGCTAACCCTAACCCTAGCCGTTGCCCTCATTTTAACTCTAACTCTAACCCTAAACCTAACCCTATCCCTCATTCTAAAGATAACTTTAACCATAACCCTAACTCTAACCCTAACCCTAATCGTAACCAAAACCCTAACCCAAACTGTAACCCTAATCCTAACCCAAACACTAACCCTAAACCTAGTGTTAACCCTAACCCTAACTCTAACCCTAACCCTAAACCCAACCCCAACCCTCATCCTAACCCTAACACTAAACCTAAGCCTCATCCTAACCATAACCATAACCCTAACCCTAACTGTCATCCTAACAATTATCCTAACCCTAACCTTAACCCTAACACTCATTCTAAACCTAACTCTAACCCTAAACCTAACACTAACACTAAATCTAACCCTAACCCTCATCATAACCCTAACCCTAACCCTAACCCTCATCCTAACTGGAACCCTAACCCTAACTCTAACCTCACCCCAACCCTAACCCTAAACCTAGCCCTAGCCCTCATTCTAACACTAACTCTAAACCTAAACCTAACTCAACCCCTAACACTAACCCTAATCATAACACTCATCCTAACCCTAACCCGAAAACTAAGCCTCATCCGAACCGTAAACCTATCCCTATCTCTAACCCTAACCCTAACCTTAACCTTAAAACTAACGCTAACCCTCATTCTAAACCTAACTCTAACCCTAACCCTATTCCTCATTTTAAAGCTAACTCTAACCATAACCCTAAATCTAAACCTAACCCTAACTCTAATCCTAACCATAACCCTAACCCTAACCCTCATCCTACCCAAACCCTAAAACTAACCCTAACTCTAACCCTAACCCTAACCCTAATCCTAACCCTCATTCTAACCCTAACTCTAACCATAACTTTAAACCTCATTCTAAAGCTAACTCTAACCATAACCCTAAACCTAACCCTAACACTAAAAATAACCCTAACCCTTAATGCTAACCCTCATGCTAACTGTTACCCTAACCCTAACCCTAACTCTATCCCTCATTCTAAAGCTAACTCTACCCATAACCCTAAACCTAACACTAACCCTTAACCTAACCCTAAACCTAAACTGTATCCCTTACCCTAACCCTAACCCTTACCCTAAACCTAACCCTAAACCTCATCCTAAACCTTCCGCTAACCGTAAACCTTACCCTAAGCCTATCCCTAACACTAACCCCTAAAACACATCCTAACCCTAATGCTAACCCTAACCCTCATTCTAAAGCTAACTCTAAGCATAATTCGAACCCTCACCCTAACACTAATTGTAACCCTAACCTGCACCCAATCCCTAAAACTAAACCCAACCCTAACCCTCATCCTTACCCTCTCTCTAACCCTAACCCTAAACCAAACCCTAACCCTACACCTCATCCTAACCCTAACCCTAACCCTAACTCTAACCGAACCCTATCCCTCATTCTAAAGCTAACTCTAACCATAACCCTAACTCTAAAACTAACCCTGACTCTAACCCTAACCGTAACCCTAATCCTGACCCTCATCCTAACCCTAACCCTAACCCTCATTCTAAAACTAACTTTAACCGTAACCTGAACCCTAACCCTACCCCTAACTATAACCCTAAACCTCATCCTAACCCTAACCCTAAACCTAAACCTAACCCTCATCCGAACCCTAACCCTAACACTAACCCTAACTCTAAACCCAACACTGATCCTAACCGAACCCTAACACTAGACCTATCCATCATTCTAAGGCTAACTCTAACCTTAACCCTAACTATAAGCCTAACACTAACCCTAACCCTGACCCTCATTCTAAAGCTAACTGTAACCATAACCCTAACTCTAACCCTAACTCTAACTGTAACCTTAACCCTAACCCTAACCCTAACCCTAATCCTAAACCTCATTCTAACCCTAACTCTACCCCTAACCCTAAACCTCATTCTAAAGCTAACTCTAACCATAACCCTAAACCTAGCCCTAACACTAAAGATAACCCTAACCCTAATGCGAACCCTCATCCTAATGGAACCATAACCCTAACCTTAACTGTATCCCTCATTCTAAAGCTAACTCTAACCCTAACCCTAACCCTAACCCTAACCCTAACCCTAACCCTAAACCTAACACTAAACCTAACGCTAACACTACCCCTAACCCTAAACCTAACCCTATCCCTTTCCCTAAGAGTAACCCTTACCATAAACCTAACCCTAAACCTCATCCTAAGCCTTACCCTAACCCTAAAACTTACCCTAAGCCTAATCTTAACCGTAACCCCTAAAACTCATCCTAACCGTAATGCTAACCCTCATTCTAAAGCTAACTCTAAGCATAACTCGAACCCTAACCCTAACAGTAACCCTATCCCTCATCCTATCCCTAAAAGTAAACCTAACCCAACCCTCAGCCTCACCCTATCTCTTACACTAACCCTAAACATAACCCTATCCCTCATCCTAACCCTAACCCTAACCCTAAACATAACCCTTACCCAAAACCTAACCATAACCATAATTCTAAAGCTAACTCTAACCATAACACGAATCCTAAATGTAACCCTAACTGTAACCCTAACCCTTATCTTATCCCTAACCCTAAAACTAACCCTAACACTCATCCTAACTCTAACCCTAACAATAACCCTAAATCTAAAGCTAGCCCTCAATCTAAACGTACCCCTAATCCTAGCCCTAGCCCTCATTCTAACCCTAACACTAAAACTAACCCTAACAATAACCTTAAACCTAAACCTAACCCTCATCGTAACCCTAACCCTCATTCTCAACATAGCCATAACTCTAACCCTAAAACTAACCCTAATATTAATCCTAAACCCTAAACCTAACCCTAACTCTAAACCTAACTCTAACCTTAAACCTAAGGGTAACCCTAACCCTAACCCTAATTGTAACCCTAATCCTAAACCTAACCCTAAACCTGAACCTGAAACCTAACCTTAACCGTAATACTTACCCTAACCCTAACCCTCATCCTAACCCTAATCCTAAACCTAACCCTAACCCTCATCTAAACCCTCATCCTAACCCTAACTTTAAACCCAACACTCATTCTAACCCTATCCCTAATCCTAACACTAACCCTCCTCCTTACCCTAACCCTAACCTTAAGATTAACCCTAATCCTAACCCTCATCCTAACCCTAACCCTAACCCTAACACTAAACATGACCCTAACCCTAATGCTAACTCTAACTGTAACCCTAAACCTAACCCTAACCCCAACCCTCATCCTAAAACTAATCCTAATCCTATCCCTCTAAAAATAAACCTAACTCTTACCCTAACCTAACCCTAATATAAACCCTAACACTAACCCTAACTATAAACCGAACTCTAAACCTAAACCTAAGGCTAACACTAACCCTAACCCTAACCCCAACCCTCATCCTAACCCTAACACTAACCCTAACCCTAACCCTCATCCAAACACTAAACTTAACCCTAACACTTACCCTAACCCTAACCCTAACACTCATAATAACCCTAAGCCTAACCCTATTCCTAAGCCTAACCCTAACCCTAAATCTCATTCTAAAGCTAACTCCAAACATAACCCTACCTCTAACCCTAACGCTAACAACAACCCTCATCCTAACCCTAACACTAACCCTAACCCTAACCCTCATCCAAGCACTAACCTTAACCCTAACACTTACCCTAACCCTAACCCTAACACTCATAATAACCCTAAGCCTAATCCTATTCCTAAGCCTAACCCTAACCCTAAATCTCATTCTAAAGCTAACTCTAAACATAACCCTACCTCTAACCCTAACCCTAATCGTAACCCTAACCCTAAACCTAATGCTAACCCTAACCAAAATACTAACCCTAACACTCATCTTAACCCTAACACTAAACATAACCCTAACCCTCATCCAATCCCTCATCCTAACCCTAACCTTAACCCTAATCCTCATTCTAACCCTCACCCTCATCCTGAACCTAACGCTAAACCTAATCCTAACCCTCATCCTTACCCTAACCCTAACCTTAAAATTAACCCTAACCCTCATTCTAACCCTAACCCTAACCCTAAACCTAACGCCAACCCTAACCCTAACCCTAAACATAACCCTAAACATAACCCAAACCTAACCCTAATGCTGACCCTAACCCTGAACCTAAACCTAACCCTAAAACTAACCCTAACCCTCATTCTAAACCTAACACTGACCCTAGCCTTAGCCCTCATTTTAACCCTAACCCTAACCCTAACCCTAACCCTAACCCTAACCCTAACACTTACCCTAACCCTAAACTTAACCCTAACCCTATCCCTAAGCATAACCCTAAACATAACCCTCATTCTAACCCTAACTCTAACCCTAACCCTATCCCTAACCCTCATTCTAAAGCTAATTCTAACCATAACCCAAACCCTAACCCTAACCCTCATCCTAAACCTAACACTAACCGTAACCCTCTTCCTAATCCTAACCCTAACCCTAGAACTAACCCTGACCCTAATCCTGAACCTAACTCTAATCTTAACCCTAACCCTAAACCTAACGCCAACCCTAACCCTAACCCTTACCCTAAACATAAGCCAAACCTAACCCTAATGCTAACCCTAACACTAAACCTAACACTCATTCTAACCCTAACTCTAACCCTAACCGTAATCCTAACCCTAACCTTCATCCTAACCCTAACCCTAAACCTAATCCTAACACTCATCCAAACCCTTATCCTAACCCTAAACTTAACCCTAACTCTCATCCTTACCCTAACCCTAACCCTTCATTCTAACCCTAAGTCTAACCCTACCCCTAACAATGACCTCTTTCTAAAGCTAACTCTAACCATAAACCAAACCCTAACCCTAACCTTAACTGTAACCCTTTCCCTCATCCTATCCCTAAACTTAAAGATAACCCTAACACTAACCCTAACCCTAACCCTAACCCTAACCCTAACTCTAACCCTAAACCTAAAGCTAACCCTAACACTAACCCTAAACCTAACCCTGTCCCTAACCCTAACCCTAACACTTAACCTAACCCTAACACTAAACCTAAAGCTAATCCTAACCCTAACCATAACCCTCACCATAATTCTAACCCTAACTCTAACCCTAACCCTAAGCCTAACCCTAAAACTAACACTAACCCTCATTCTAAACCTAACACTAACC
>REGO01000901.1:436819-449499 GCA_010120015.1 Rhombomys opimus
CTAACCCTAACCCTAACCCTAACCCTCATTCTAAACCTAACCCTAATGTTAACCCTAACCCTAACCCTAAACCTAACCCTAACCTAACCCTAACCCAATTGAATCATTAACCCTAAACCTAACCCTCACCAAAACGCTAATGCGAAAACATTAACCCTAATCCTATCCCTAACCGAAACCCTAACACTAACTCCAACCATAACACTTATCCTAACCCTAACCCTAATCCTAATCCTAACCCTAACCATGACCCGAACCCTAACCTAACCGTAACCCTAACCCTGAACCAAACTCTAACCCTAACCCTCATTATAAACCTAACTCTAACGTTAACCTTAACTTTGGCCTATCCCTAACCCTAACCCTAAACCTAACCTTAACCCTAACCCTAAAACTAACCCTCATTTTAACCTTACCCTAACCCTCACCCTCACGGTAACTCTAAAACAAACCGAAACCATAACCCTAACCCTAACCTTAACGCTAACCATAACCCTAACCGTAACTGTAAACCTAACCCTAAACCTAACCCTATCCCTAACCCTAAGCCTAACCTTAAACTTCATCCTAACCCTAACCCTAACCCTCATTTTAACCCTAAACCTAATCCTAGCCCTAACCCTCATCCTAACCCTAACCATTACCAAAATCTTAACCCTAACCCTACCTCCAAGCCATACCCTCATCCTCAACCTAAACCTAATAGTCTTTCTAAACCTAACCCTAACCCTAACCTGAACCCAATCCTGAATGCGAACACTAACCCTCATTTTAACCATAACCCTAAACCTCATCCTAACCGTATACCTAACCCTAACCTAACCCTAACTCTAACACTAACCCACACCAAAACAATAACCCTAACTCTACCCTAACCCTAACACAAACTCTAGTGTAATTTTAACCATAACCTGGACCCTAACAATAACTCTAGCCTATCTTGAACACTAACACTAACCCGAACCCAAACCCTAACCCTAAAATTAACCCTCATTTTATCCCTAACCCTAACCCTAACCCTAAACCTAACCTAACCCTAACCCTATTTGTAACACTAAAACAAGCCCTAACCCTATCACTAACCATAACTCTAAAACTCATTTAAACCTAACTCTAACGCTAACCTTAACTCTGGCCTATCCCTAACACTAACCCTAACCCTAACACTAACCATAACCCTAGGCCTAACCCTAACCCTAACTCTAACCCTAACCCTAACCCTATTGAATCACTAACCTTAAACATCACCCTCACTAAAACTCTAATCCTAAAACTTAACCTAACCTTAACACAAGAGTATTCCAACCCAAATCAGGACCCTAACCCTACCTCTGGCCTATCCTGAACACTAACCCTAACCCTAAACCTAACCCTAAAGCTAACCCTCATCCTAACCCTAACCCTAGCCAAAATCCTAAAGCTAACACTAACCCTCATTCTAACCCTAAACCTAACCCTAAGCCTAACCCGAACCCAAACCCAAACCCTAACTCTCATTTTAACCATAACCCTAATCCTCATCCTAACCCTATACCTAACCCTGACCTAACCCTAACCATAACACTAACCCTAACCCTCACCAAAATGCTAAACCTAACCCTAACCCTAACAATAACCTAACTCTAAACCTAACCCTCACCAAAATGCTAACCCTAACCCTAACCCTAACAATAACCCTAACTCTAAACCTAACCCTCACCAAAATGCTAACCCTAACCCTAACCCTAACAATAATCCTAGAGTAATTCTAACCATAACCCGGACCCTAACAATAACTTTGGCCTGTCTTGAACCCTAACCCTAACTCTAACCCTAAACCTCAGCCTAACCCTAACCCTAATCCTAACACTAAACCTAGCCCTAAGGCTAACCCTCACTCTGACCCTAACCCTAACCCTAACCGTATTGAAACACTAACTCTAAACCTAACCCTCATCAAACGCTAAACCTAAAACTTACCTTAACCTTAACCCTAGTGTAATGCCTATCCTGAACACTAAACCTAACTATAATCCTAAACCTAACCATAACCCTAACCCTAACACTAAAACTAACCACCATTTTAACCCTAACCATAAACCTCATCCTAACCCTAACCCCAACCCTAAAATTACCCTAACCCTAACTCTCTTCTGATCCCTAACACTAACACTAACCCTAACCCTCATTCTAAACCTAACCCTACCACTAACCCTAATCCTAAACCTAACCCTAACTCTAATCCTAACCCTAACCCTAGCCCCAACTCTATCCCTAACCTTCATCAAAAGCCTAACCTAACCCAAACCTTAACGCTAACCGTAACCCTAAGCTAACCCTAACGCTAAACCTAACCCTAACCCTAAACCTAACTTTAACCCTAATCCTAACCCTAACCCTCATTTTAAACTTAACCTTAACCCTCACCCTCACCCTAACCATAACCATAACCCTAACCCAAACCCTAATCCTAACCCTAACTTTAACTCTGGCCTAACCCTAACGCTAAACCTAACCCTAACCCTAACCCTAACTCTAACCCTAATCCTAACCAAAATGCTAACCCTAACCCTACCCTAACCCTAACACTAACTCTAGCGTCATTCTAACCATAATCCTGACGCTAACCCTAACTCTGGCCTATCCTGTACTCTAACCCTAACTCTATCCCTAACACTAACCCTATTGAAACCCAAACCTTAAACCTTACCCTAACCTAACCCTAACCCTAAACCTAAATCTAACCCTAAACCTCATCCTTACCCAACCCTAACTAAAACCCTAACACGACCCCTATTAAAACCCTAACCCTAAACCTTACCCTAACCTAACCCTAACCCTAACCCTAACTCTAAACCTAAACCTCATCCTTATCCAACCCTAACTCTAACACTAACCCTAACACTAACCTAACCCTAACCCTCACCCTAAACCTCATCCTTATGCTAAACCTAACTCTTACCCTAACCGTAAACCTAACCCTCATCATGACCCTAAACCTAATCCTAATCCTAACCCTAACCCTAACCCTAACACTAACACTAGCATAATTCTAAACATAACACAGGCCCTAACAATAACTCTGGTTTATCTTGAACCCTAACCCTAAACCTTACCCTAACCCTAACCCTAACCCTAACCCTCATCAAATCCCTAACCCTAAACCTAAGAGTAAACCTAGCCCTAAACCTTACCCTAACTCTGACCCTAACCCTAACCCTCATCCCAACCCTAACCCTAATCCTAATCCTAAACCTAACCCTAATCCTAATCCTAATAATAACCCTAACCCTAACCCTAACCTAACCCTAACCTTAAGGCTAACCCCAACCCTAACCTTAACTGTAAACCTAACCCTAAACCTAACGCTATCCCTAACCCAAAACTAACCCTAACCATTATTCTAACCCTAAACCTAACCTTAAACCTCATCTTAATCCTAACCCAAAGCCTCATTTTAACCCTAACCCTAACCCTTGCCCTAAACATAATCCTAACCCTAACCCTAACTCTAACACTAACCCTCATCAAAACGCTAAACCTACCCCTAACTCTGACCCTAACAATAACCCTAGCGTAATTCTAACCATACTCCGGACCCTAACATTAACTCTGGCCTAACCTGAAACCTAACCCTAACTCTAGCCCTAAGCCTAACCTTAACTCTAACCCTAACCCTAACCCTAATGAAACACAAACACTAAACCTAACCCTCACCAAAACGCTAACCCTAAAAGTTACACTAACCTTAACCCTAGTGTAATCCTAAACATATACAGAATCCTAAACTTAACTCTAGCCTATCCTGAACACTAAAACTAACCCTAACCCTAATCCTAACCCTAAACCTCATTTTAACCCTAACTCTAACCCTAAACCTCAGCCTAAACCTAACCCTCAGCCTAACCCTAACCCTCAGCCTAACCCTAACCCTAACCCTCATTCTAACCCTATCCCTAACCCTAACACTAACCCTAACCCGGACCGAACCCTAACCCTCATTTTAAACATAAGTCTAAACCTCATCCTAACCCTAAACCTAACGCTACTGTAATCCTACCCATATACAGGACCGTAAGCTTAACTCTGGACTATCCTGAACAGTAACCCTAACCCTAAATCTAACCCTACACCTAACCCTCATTCTAAAGCTAACTCTAAACATAAACCTAACTCTAACCCTAACCCTAACCCTAATCGTAACCCTATCCATAACCATACCTCTAACCCTAACCCTCACCAAAATGCTAACCCTAACCCTAACCCTAACCCTAACCCTAACCCTAACCCTAACCCTAACCCTAGCGTAATTCTAAACATAACCTGGATACTAACCCTAACTCTGGCCTATCTTGGACCCTAAACCTAACCACAACCCTAAAACTAAACCTAATCCTAACCCTAACATTAACCCTAACTCTAACCCTAACACTCATCCTAAAACTAACACTAAACCTTACCCTAGCCCTAACCATAACCCTAACCCTAACTCTTACCCTAACCCTCATTACAAACCTAAATCTAATACTAACCCAAACTCTGGACTATCCCTAAACCTAACCCTAAACCTAACCCTAACCTTAACCCTAACCTTAACCCTAACCCCAAACCTCATTTTACCCCAAACCCTAATCCTCACCCTAATCCAAAACATAACCCTAACCCTAAAGCAAACTCTAACACTATCCCTAACCATAACCTACCCCTAACCTTAACCCTAACACTAACACTCATCCAAAAGCTATACCTAACAATAACCCTAACCCTAACCCTAAACCTAACGCTATCCTAACCCTAACCTTAAAGCTAACCCAAATGCTAACCTAAATGTAACCCTAACCTTAACCCTAACCCTAAACCTAACCCTATCCCTAACCCAAAACTACCCTAACCCTCATCCTAACCCTATGCCTAAACCTAAACCTCATCTTATCCCTAAACCTAACCCTAACCCTAACCCTAACCCTAAACCACACCCTAAACCTAACCTAACCCTAACCCTAACTCTAACCCTAACCCTCACCAAAACGCTAACCCTAACTCTAACCCTAACCCTAACCTTAGCGTAATTCTAACCATAACTCGGACCCTAACCCTACCTCTGGCTTATCTTGAATCCTAACCCTAACCCTTACACTATTCCTAACCCTTACCCTATTGAATCACTAACCCGAAACCTAACCCTCACCAAAACGCTAACCCGAAAACATAACCTAAAAAAAACCCAAGTGTAATCCTACCCCAAAACAGGACCCTATCCTGAACACTGAACCTAAACCTAACCATAACCCTAACCATAATCCTAACCCTCATTTTAACCCTAACCCTAACCCTAACCCTAAACCTAAACCTAAACCTAACCCTAAAAATAACCCTAACCTAACCATAACCCTAACCCTAAACCTCATCCTTATGCTAACCCTAAACCTCATCCTTATGCTAACACTAACAGTAACCCTAACCCTAAACCTAACCCTCATCCTACACCTAACCCTAACCTTAATCTTAACCCTAACCCCAGCCCTAACTCTAACCCTAACAATCATCCTAACCCTAACCTAACTCTAACCTTAACGCTAACCCTAACCTAACCCTAACCCTAAGCCAAAACCTCATCCTAAACCTAACCCTAACACTCAATTTAACCCTAACCTTAACCCTAACCCTCACCCTACACTTAAGCATAACCCTAACCCTAACCCAACCCCTAACCCTAACCCTAATCATAACCCTAACTCTGGCCTAACCCTATCCCAAACCCTAACCCTAACCTTAACCCTAACACTGGCCCAACGATGACCCTAACCATAATCCTAACGCTAACCCTAACACTAAACCTAAACCTAAATCTAACCTAACCCTAACCCTAACCCTAACCCTAATTCTAAACCAAAACCTAATGTTAACCCTAACCCTAACCCTAAACCTAACCCTAACCTAACCCTAACTTAACCCTAACTTTAAACCTAACCCTAAACCTAACCTAACCCTAACCTAACCCTAACCCTATACTTCATCCTATGCTAACCCTAAATCTAACCCTAACCCTAACCCTCATCCTAAACCTAACCCTAACCCTAATCTTAACCTTAACCCTAGTCCTAACTCTAACCCTAAAAATATTCCTAACCCTAAACTAACCCTAAACTTAACGCTAACCCTAACCTGACCCTAACGCTAACCCTAACCCTATCCCTAAACCTAACTCTGGCCTAACCCTAACCCTAACCCTAACACTGGCCTAAAACTAACCCTAAGCCTAGCCCTAACACTAACCCTAACCCTAACCCTTACCCTAACCCTAAACCTAAATATAACCTAGCCGAAACCTAACAGTAAACCTCATCCTAAACCTAAACCTAACCCTAACCTTAACCTAACTCTAACCCTAACCCTCACCAAAACTCTAACCATAACCCTAACACTAACCCTAACACTAGCCCTAGGATAATTCTAACCATAACCCTGACCCTAATGCTAACTCTGGCCTATCCTGAACCCTAACCCTAACTCTAACCCAAACCCTAACCCTATTGAAACACTAACCCTAAACATAAACATTACCAAAATGTTAACCCTAAAACCTAAAACTTACCCTATCCTTAACTCTATTGTAATCCCACCAATAACAGGAACCTAACTCTAACTCTCACCTATCCTTAACAGTAAACCTAACCCTTACACGAACCCTAACCCTAACCCTAAAACTAACCCTCATTTTAACCCTAACCCTAACACTAAACATAACCTTAACACTAACCCTAACTCTAACCCTAACCCTAACCCTATTGAAACACTAACCCTAAACCTAAACCTCACCAAAACGCTAATCCTAAAACTTACCCTAACCTTAACTATAGTGTAATCCTACAAATTAACTGGACCCTAACTCTAACTCTGGCCTATCCCTAACCCTAAAACTAACCCCCATTTTAACTCTAACCCTAACAATAACCCTAAACCTCATCCTAAACCTAACCCTAATCCTAATCCTAACCCTAACCATAACCCTAACCATAACCTAATCATAAACCTAAACCTAACACAAACCCTAACCCTAAACTTAACACTAACCCTAAACCTCATTTTAACCCTAACCCTAAACCTCACCATAACTCAAATGGTAAACCCTAACCCTAACCGAAATCATATCCCTAAACCTAACCCTAACCCTAACTCTAATCCTAACCCTCATCATAAAATTAACCTAACCATAAACCTACCCCTAACCCTAACCTTCATTATAAACCTAACTCTAACCCTAACAATAACTCTGTCCTATCCCTAACCATAACCCTAACCCTAACCCTAATCTTAACCCTAACCCTAATCCTCATTTTAACCCTAAACCTAACACTTACCCTCAGCCTAACTGTAACCCTAACCCTAACCCTAACCTAACCCTAACCTTAACTTTGACCATAACCCTAACCGTAACCATAAACCTAACCCTAAACCTAACCCTAGCCCTAACTCTCATCCTAACCCTAAAATTAACCAAAATCCTAACCCTAACTCTAACCCTAAACCTCAACCTAACCCTAATCCTAACCCTAAACCTCTTTCTAAACCAACCCCTAACCCGAACCCAAACCCTAACCCCCATTTTAACCATAACACTAAACCTCATCCTAACCTTATACCTAACCCTAACCCTAACCTAAACCTACCCCTAACTCTAACCCTAACCCTCACCAATATGTAACTCTAACCCTAACCATAACCCTAACCCTAATCTAACCATAACTCCAACCCTAACGCTAACACTAACTCTGGCCTATACCTAACCCTAAAACTAACCCTAACCTTAACCCTAACGCTAACCCTCATTTTAACCCTAACCCTCACCATCACCCTAACCTTAACCCTAACCCTAACCAAAACCATAACACTAACACTAACCCTACCCCTAACTCTAACCTAACCTCATCCTAACCCAAACCCTAATCCTAACAATAAACCTAGCCCTAACCCTAACCCTATCTCTTATGCTAACTCTAACCCTAACCCTATTGAAACACTAACCCTTAACCTAACCCTCATCAAACGCTAACCCTAATACTTACCCTAACTTTAAACCTAGTGTAATCCTACACATAAACAGGACCCTAACCCTAACTCTGGCCTATCCTGAACACTAAACGTAACTCTAACCCTAAACCTAACCCTAACCCTAACCCTAACACTAACACTAAAACTAACTCCCATTTTAAACCTAAACCTAAATCTCATCCTAACCGTAACCCTAACCCTAAACCTAAACCAATGCTAACCCTAAGCCTCATCTGAACCCTAACACTAACACTAACCCTAACCCTTATTCTAACCCTACCCCTATCCCTAATCATCATCCTAACCATAACCTAACCCTAACCCACATTTTAAACCTAACAATTACCCTAAACCTAGAATTCAGTCTAACACTAACCCCAACCCTAATCCTAACCCTATCCCTAACCATAACCCTAACCTAACCCTAAATCTAACCCTAACCCTAAACCTCAACCTTAACCTAATCCTAACTCGAACCATATACCTAACCCTAACCCTCATTCTAAACCTAATCCTAACCCTAATCCTAACCATAACCCTAGCCCTAACTCTAACCCTAACCCTCATACTAACCCTAACCTAACATTAACCTTAACGCTAACCATAACCCTAACCTAAACCTAACCCTAACCCAAACCCAAACCCTAACCGTAAAACTAACCCTCATTTTATCCCTAACCCTAACACTAACCCTAAAACTCATCCTAACCCTAACCCTAAACCTAATCCTATCCCTAACACAAACCCTAACCTTAACTCTAAATGTAACCCTCATCCTAACCCTAACCCTAACCCTCATTTCAACCCTAACCCTAACCCTAACCCTAGACCTAACCCTCATCCTAACCCTAAACATAACCAAAATCCTAACCCTAACCCTAATCCTAACTCTAACCCTAACCCTAACCCCAACCCTAACCCTAAACCTCAACCTTAACCTAATCCTAACTCAAACCCTAAACCTAACCCTAACCCTCATTCTAAACCTAACCCTAACCCTAGCCCTAACACTAACCCTAACCCTCATCCTAACCTTAACCTAATCCTATCTTGAACATTAAACCTAACCCTAACCCACATTCTCAACCTAACCCTAACCCTCATCCTAACCCTAACCTAACATTAACATTAACGCTAACCTTAACCCTAACGTAACCCTAACCCTAACCCAAACCCAAACCCTAAACCTTAAAACTAACCCTCATTTTATCCCTAACCCTAATACTAACCCTAAAACTCATCCTCACCCTAACCCTAAACCTGATCCTATCCCTAAACCAAACCCTAACCCTAACTCTAACTGTAACCCTCAACCCTCATTTTAACCCTAACCCTAACCCTAGCCCTAACCCTCATCCTAACCCTAAACATAACTAAAATCCTAACCCTAACCCTAATCCTAACTCTAACCCTAACCCTCGTCCTCACCCTAACACTAACCTTCTTTCTAAACCTAAACCTAAACCCTAAACCTATCCCTAAACCTAACCTTATCACTAACCCAAACCCGAACCCGAAACCGAACCCTCATTTTAACCATGATCTAAACCTCATCCTAACCCTATACCTAACCCTAACCTTAACCTTCATCCTAAACCTATCCCTAACCCTCATCCAAATGCTAAACCTAACCCTAAACCTAACCCTCATTCTAACCCTAACCCTAACCCTAAACCTCACCGTAACCCTAACACTAACCTAGCGTAATTCTAACCATTACCTGGACCTTAACTCTAACTCTGGCCTATCTTGAACCCTAACCCTAACTCTAACCCTAACACTAACCCTAGCCTTAACGCTATCCCTGGCTGTAACCCTAACCCTAACCTAATTAAAACACTAACCCTAAAAATAATCCTCACCAAAAGGCTAACCCTAAAACTTAACATAACCTTAACCCTGGTGTAATCCTACACAAAAACAGGACCCTAACCCTAACTCTGGCCTATCCTGAACACTAAACCTAACCCTAACCTTAAACCTAAATTTAACCCTAAACCTAACCCTCAACCTAACCCTCAACCAAACCCTAAAACTAACCCTAACCCTAACAGTTACCCTAACTCTAACCCTAACCCTCATCCTAAACCTAACCCTAATCCTTACCCTAACCCTAACTATAACCCTAACCCTAACCTAACCCTAACCCTAACCTTAACCCTGAAGCTAACCCTAACATTAAACCTCATTTAAACCCTAACCCCAACTCTAATCCTAACACTCATTACAAACCTAACTCTAATACTAACCCAAACTCTGGACTATTCCTAACCCTAACCGTAACCTTAAACCTAACCCCAAACCTCACTTTAACCATAACCCTAATCCTCACCCTAATTCAAAACATAACCCTAACCCTAAAGCAAACTCTAACCCTATCCCTAACCCTAACCAATCCCTAACCCTAACCTATCCCTAACCTTAACTCTAACCCTAACCGTCATCCAAACGCTATACATAACAATAACCCTAACCCTAATCCTAAACCAAACCCTAACCAAACCCTAACCTTAACACTAACCCAAATGCTAACCTAAACCTATCCCTAACCTTAACCTTAACCCTAAAACTAACCCTAACCCTCATCCTAACCCTAAGCCTAACCTTAAACCTCATCTTATCTCTAAACCTAACCCTAACCCTCATTTTAACCTTAACCCTAACCCTAGACCTAACCCTCATCCTAACACTAACCCTAACAATAATCCTAACCCAAACCCTCACCAAACTCTTACCCTAACCCTCATCCTAAACCTACCATAACCCTCATTCTAAACCAATCCCTAACCCTAACCCGAACTCGAACCCTAACCCTCATTTTAACCATAACCCTAAACCTCATCCTAACCGTAAACACACCCTAACCCTAACCTAACCCTAACTCTAACCCTAAACCTCACCAGAACGCTAACCCTAACCCTAACCCTAACACTAACCCTAGCATAATTCTAACCATAACTCAGACCCTAACCCTAACTCTGGCTTATCTTGAACCCTAACCCTAAACGTAACCCTAGCCCTAACCCTAACCCTTACTCTATCCCTAAACTTAACCCTATTGAGTCACTAACACTAAACCTAACCCTCACCAAAACGCTAATCCGAAAACATAACCTAACCAAAACCCAAGTGTAATCCTACCCCAAAACAGAACACTAACCTTACCTCTGGCCTATCCTAAACACTGAACCTAAACCTAACCATAACCCTATCCATAATCCTAACCCTCATTTTAACCCTAACCCTAACCCTAACCCTAAACCTAAACATAAACCTAACCCTAAAAATAACCCTAACCTAACCCTAAAACTAACCCTAACCCTAAACCTCATCCTTATACAAACCCTAAAAGTAACCCTAATCTTAACCCTAACCCCAGCCCGAACTCTAACCCTAACAATCATCCTAACCCTAACTTAACTCTAACTTTAACGCTAACCATAACCTAACCCTAACCCTAACCCTAAGCCAAAACCTCATCCTAAACCTAACCCTAACCCTCATTTTAACCCTAACCTTAACCCTAACCCTCACCCTAACCTTAACCATAACCCTAATCCTAACCCAACCCCTAACCCTAAACCTAACCATAACCCTAACTCTGGCCTAACCCTATCCCAAACTCTAACCCTAACCCTAACACTGGCCTAACGATGACCCTAAACATAATCCTAAACCTAACCCTAACCCTAGACCTAACCCTCATCCTAACCCTAACCATAACCAAAATCCTAACCATAACCCTAATCCTAACTCTAACCCTAACCCTAACCCTAACACTAAACCTCAACCTTAACCTAATCTTAACTCGAACCCTAAACCTAACCCAAACCCTAACCCATCCTCAACTTAAACCTAACCTTCTTTCTAACCCTAACCCTATCACTAAACCTAACCCTATCACTAACCCGAACCCGAACCAGAAACGGAACCCTCATTTTAACCATAACCTAAACCTCATCCTAACCCTATACCTAACCCTAACATTAACCCTAACTTAACCCTCATCCAAACGCTAACCCTAACCCTAACCCTAACCCTAACCCTAAACCTCAACAATAACCTAATCCTAACTCGAACCCTAAACCTTACCCTAACCCTCAATCTAAACCTAACCCTAATCCTAACCCTAACCCTAGCCCTAACTCTAACCCTAACCCTCATCCTAACCTTAACCTAATCCTAACTCGAACACTAAACCTAACCCTAACCCTCATTCTAAACCTAACCCTAACCCTAACCTAACATTAACCTTAACGCTAACCATAACCCTAACCTAACACTAACCCTAACCCAAACCCAAACCCTAAACCCTAAAACTAACCCTCATTTTATCCCTAACCGTAGTACTAACCCTAACACTCATCCTAACCCTAACCCTAAACATAATCCTATCCCTAACCCAAACCCTAACCCTAACTCTAACCGTAACCCTCATCCTAACCTTAACCCTAACCCTCATTTTAACCCTAAACCTAACCCTAGCCCTAACCTTCATCATAACCCTAACCATAAGCAAAATCTTAACCCTAACCCTAACCCTAACTTTAACCCTAACCCTCATCCTAACCCTACCCTAACCCTCATTCTAACCCAATCCCTAACCCTAACCCTAAAACGAACCCGAAACCTAACCCTCATTTTAACCA
>REGO01000901.1:450199-461224 GCA_010120015.1 Rhombomys opimus
CTTACTCTATCCCTAACCCTAACCCTATTGAATCACTAACCCTAAACCTAACCCTCACCAAAACGCTAATCCGAAAACATAACCAAAACCCAAGTGTAATCCTACCCCAAAATAGGACCCTAACCTTACCTCTGGCCTATCCTGAACACTGAACCTAAACCTAAACATAACCTTATCCATAATCCTAACCCTCATTTTAACCCTAACTCTAACCCTAACCCTAAACCTAAACCTAATCCTAAAAATAACCCTAACCTAACCCTAACCCTAACCCTAACCCTAAACCTCATCCTTATGCTAACCCTAAACCTCAACCTTATGATAACCCTAACAGTAATCCTAACCCTAACCCTAACCCTCATCCTAACCCTAACCCTAACCCTAATCTTAACCCTAACCCCAGCCCTAACTCTAACCCTAACAATCATCCTAACCCTAACCTAACTTAAACCTAAACACTAACCCTAACCTAACCCTAAGCCAAAACCTCATCCTAAACCTAACCCTAACCCTCATTTTAACCATAAACTTAACCCTAACCCTCACCCTAACCTTAACCATAACCCTAACCCTAACCCAACCCCTAACCCTAACCCTAATCATAACCCTAACTCTGGCATAATCCTATCCCAAACCCTAACCCTAACCCTAAAACTGCCCTAACGGTGACCCCAACCATAATCCTAACCCTAACCCTGAACCTAAACCTAAACCTAAATCTAACCTAACCCTAACCCTAACCCTCATTCGAAACATAACCCTAATGTTAATCCTAAACCTAACCCTAAACCTAACCCTAACCTAACCCTAACCTAACCCAAACCCTAACCCTATTGAATCACTAACCCTAAACCTAACCCTCACGCTAACCCTCATTTTAACCCTAAACCAATTCCTAGCCCTAACCCTCATCCTAACCCTAACCATAACCAAAATTCTAACACTAACCCTAATCCTAACTCTAACCCTAACACTCATCCTCACCCTAACCCTAACCTTCTTTCTAACCCTAAACCTATCCCTGAACCTAACCCTATCACTAACCCAAACCCTCATTTCAACCATAACCTAAACCTCATCCTAACCCTATACCTAACCCTAACCCTAACCCTAACCTTTACCTTCATCCTAACCCTAACCCTCATCCAAATGCTAAACCTAACCCTAAACCTAACCCTAACCCTAACCCTATCCCTAAACCTCAACCTTAATCTAATCCTAACTCGAACCCTAAACCTAACGCTAACCCTCATTCTAAAAATAACCCTAACCGTAATCCTAACCCTAACCCTAGCCCTAACTCTAACCCTAACCCTCATCCTAACCCTAACCTAACATTTACCTTAACGCTAACTGTAACCCTAACCTAACACTAAACCTAACCGAAACCCAAACCCTAACCCTAAAACTAACCCTCATTTTATCCCTAACCCTAACACTAACCCTAACACTCATCCTAACCCTAACCCTAAACCTAATCCTATCCCTAAACCAAACCCTAACCCTAACTCTAACCTTAACCCTCATCCTAACCCTAACCCTAACCCTCATTTTAACCCTAACCCTAACCCTAGATCTAACCCTCATCCTAAACCTAACCATAACCAAAATCCTAACCCTAACAATAATCCTAACTCTAACCCTAACTCTCATCCTCACCCTAACCCTAACCTTCTTTCTAACCCTAACCCTATCCCTAAGCCTAACCCTATCACCAACACGAACCCGAACCCGAACCCGAACCCAAACCCGAAACCGAACCCGAAACCGAACCCTCATTTTAACCATAACCTAAGCCTCATCCTAACTCTATACCTAACCCTAACCTTAACCCTAACCTTAACCCTAACCTTAACTTTCATCCTAACCCTAACCCTAGCCCTAACCCTAACCCTTACTCTATCCCTAACCCTAACCCTATTGAATCACTAACCCTAAACCTAACCCTCACCAAAACGCTAATCCGAAAACATAACCTAACCAAAACCCAAGTGTAATCCTACCCCAAAACAGGACCGTAACTTTACCTCTCGACTATCCTGAACAATGAACCTAAACCTAACCATAACCCTAACCATAATCCTAACCCTCATTTTAACTCTAACCCTATCCCTAAACCTAAACCTAAACCTAACCCTAAACCTACCCCTAACCTAACCCTAACCCTAACCATCATCCTAAACCTAACCCTAACCTTAATGTTAACCCTAACCCCAGTCCTAACTCTAACCCTAACAATCATCCTAACCCTAACCTAACTCTAACCCTAACCCTAACTTTGACCTAATCTCATCCTTATGCTAAACCTAAACCTCATCCTTATGCTAACCAGAACACTAACCCTAACCCTAAACCTAACCCTAACCCTAAACATCGTCCTAACCCTAAACCTAACACTAAATCTAACCTTCATCAAAACGCTAACGCTAAACCTCACACAAAATCTAACCCTAACCTAAAATCTAAACCTCATTTTAACCCTAACCCTAAACTTCATCCTAACCCTAACCTTAACCATAATCCTAACCCCAACCCTAACACTAACTATAACCCTAACCCTCATCCTTACCCTAACCCTAACCCTCATTTTAACCCTAACCCTAAACCTCATCCTAAACCTAAACTTAAACCCTAACTCTAACCTAACCTTAATCCTTACCCTAACTCTAATCCTAACCCTCACATAACTGCAAACCCTAACCATAACCCTAACCCAAACACTAACCCTAACCCTATCCAATCCCAAACCCTAACCTTAACCGAAATCCTAAAACTAACCCTAACCATAACCCTCATTCCAACCACAACCCTAAAAATAACCCTAACTTTAATGCTAACCTTGTCCTGAAACTTAACCCTCACTTAAACCCGAACCATAAACCTCATCCTAACCCTAACCCTAGCCATGACCCTAAACTAACCCAAAACCTCATCTGAACCCTAAACCTAACACTAACCCTAACCCTAACCCTCATTTTAAACCTAAACCTAAACCTAAACCTAATCCTAAACCTAAACCTAATCCTAACCCTTACACTAACCCTAAACTTAACCCTAACCTAACCCTCATCCAAACGCTAAACCTAACGCTAACCCTAATGCTGACCCTAACCCTAAACCCTAAGTCTAACCTCAAGCTTCTAACCCTAACTCTGGCCTAACCCTAACCCTAACCCTAACCCTAACCCTAACCCTAACCCTAACTCTAACCTTAACTTTGGCCTAACCTTAACCCTCATCCAAATGCTAAACCTAACCCTAACCATAACATTAACCCTAACACTCACCCTAACCTAACACTAACCTTAACGCTAACCCTGACCCTAACCCTAACCTAACCATACCCTTAACGCTAACTCGAACCCTAACATTACCCTAAACCTAGCCCTAACCCTAATCCTAATTCTAACCCTAACCCTAACCCTAAACTTCACCTAACCCTAACCCTAACTGTAACACTAACCCTAACCCTAACGCTAACCCTAAGCATAACCGTAAACGTAACTCCCACCTAAACCTAACTATAACCTTAACCCCAACACTAAAACTAAGCCTCACCAGAACCCTAACCCTAACAGTAACCCTAACCCTCATTCTAACCCTAACACTAACCCTCAATTTAACCCTAAACAAAAACTTCATCCTAACCCTAAACCTAACACTAACACTAACCCTAACCCTAACCCTGGCCTATCCCTAATCCTAACCATAATCCTAACCCTAACCCTAAACCTAACCTAACCCTAACCCTAAACCTAACCCTAAACCTAACCCTAAACCTAACCCTAACACTAAACTTAACCTAACCCTAACCCTAACCCCTAACCATAAACCTAACCTAAATTGACCCAAAACCTAACCCTAACCCTCATTTTAACCCTAACCCTAACCCTAACCCTAACACTCATAATAACCATAACCCTAACCATAATCTTAAACCTAGCCCTAATCCTAACTCTAACCCTAACCCTCATCCTAACTCTGATCCTAACCCTAAACCTCATTCTAAACCTAAACCTAAACCTAACCAGAACCTGAACCCAAACCCGAACCCTAACCCTCAATTTCACCATAACCCTAAACCTCATCCTAACCCTAAACCTGACCCCAAACTTAACCTAACTTTAACCCTAACCCTAACCCTAGCCCTAACCCTAACCCTAACCCTATTGAAACACTAACCCTAAACCTAACCCTCACCAAAACACTAACACTAAAACTTACCCTATCCTTAACCCTAGTGTAATTCTACCCATAAATAGGACCCTAACCCTAACTCAGGCCTATCCTGAACATTAAACCTAACCCTAACTCTAAAATTAACACTAACCCTAACCCTAACCCTAACACTAAAACTAACCCTAACACTTATCCAAACCCTAACCCTAATCCTAACCCTAACCCTAATCCTAACCCTAACCCAAACCATAACCCTAACCATAAAACTCATCCTTAATCTAACCCTAACCCTAACCCTAACCCTCATTCTAACCCTAACCCTAACCCTAACCGGAACCTGAACCCAATCCTGAACCCTCACCTTCAATTTAACCATAACACTAAACCTCATCCTAAACCTAAACCTAACCTTAACCTAACCCTAACCCTAACACTAACCCTACCGTAAATCTAACCCTAACCCGGACCCTAACCCTAGCTCTGGATCCTAAACTTAACCCTAACACTAACCCTAACCCTAGTCCTAACCCTAACCTTAACCCTAGTGTAATCCTACTCATAAACAGGACCCTAACCCTAACTCTGGCCTATTCTGAACCCTAAACCTAACCCTAACCCTAACCCTAAACCTAACCCTAACCCTAACCCTAAAACTAACATTCATTTTAACCCTAACCCTAACCCTAACGCTAAACCTAACCCTAACCCTAACCCTAACCATAACCCTAATCTTAACCCTAAGACTAACTCTAATCCTAACCCTCATCCTAACCCTAACCCTAATCTTAATGCTAACCCTAACCATAATCATAACCGTGACCTAACCTTAACCGTAACCCTAACCCTAAATCTAACCCTCATTATAAACCTAACTCTAACGCTAACCCTATCTCTGGCCTATCCCTAACCCTAACCCTAACCCTAAACTTAACCCTAACCCTAACCCTCATTTTAACCCTAATCCTAACCCTCAACCTAACCCTAACAGTAACCCTTACTCTAACCAAAACCATAGCCCTAAACCTAACACTAGCATAAACCTAAACTTAACGCTAACCATAAACCTTATCATAAGTAAACCTAACACTATCCCTAACCCTAAGCCTAACCCTAAACCTCATCCTAACCCCCAACCTAACCTTAACCCTAACCCTCATTTTAACCCTAACATTAACCCTAGACCTAACCCTAAACCTATCACTCATTATAAACATAACTCTAACACTAATCATAACTCTGGCTTATCCCTAAACCTAACTCTAAACCTAACCCTAACAATAACCATAACCCTAACCCTAACCGAAACCCTAACCCTAACCCTCACCCTAGCCCTAACCGAAACCATAACCCTAACCTTAACCCTAACCCTAACCTAACCCTAAACTTAAAGCTAACCATAACGCTAAAGGTAACCGTAAACCTAACCCTAAACCTAACCATATACTTAACCCTAAGCCTAACCCTAAACCTCATCCTAATCCTAAACCTAAAGCTAACCCGCATTTTAACCCTAACCTTAAACCTAGGCCTAAGCCTCATCCTAACACTAACCCTAACTAAAACCCTAACCCAAACTCTAACCCTAACCCTCCTCCTAACCCTAACACTAACCCTCATTCTAACTCTAACACTCACCCTAACCCAAAACCAAACCCAAACCATTACCCTCTTTTAACCATAACCCTAAACCTCATCCTAACCCTAAACATAACCCTAATCCTAACCCTAACCCTAAACCTAACCCTAACCCTACCCTAACCATAACCCTATACCTCATCCTTATCCTAACCCTAACCGTAACTCTAACCCTAACCCTAACCCTAACCTGACCCTAAACCTAAAACTAACCCTAAATCTAACCCTAAACTTCATCCTTATGCTAACCCTAACTCTAACCCTAACCGTAACCTAACCCTAAACCTAACCCTAACCCTCATCCTAAACCTAACCCTAACTCTAATCTTAACACTAACCCTACCACTACTTCTAACTCTAACCCTCATCCTAACCCTAACCTAACCCTAACCTGAACGCTAACCCTAACTTAACCCTAACAGTAACCATAACCCTAACCCTAACCCTCATTTTAACCATAACCCTAAACCTCATCCTAACCCAAACCTAACCCTAACCCTAACTCTAACCCTAACCCTCACCAAAACGCTAACCCTGAACCTAACCCTAACCCTAACACTAACCCTAGCATTAATTCTAACCATAACCCGCACCCTAACAATAACTCTGGCCTATCTTGAACCATAAACCTAACCCTAAACCTAAACCTAACTCTAACCCTAACCCTCATCCTAACCCTAAACCTAACACTTTACCCTAATCTTAATCCTAACCCTAACCTTAACCATAACCCTAACATAACAGTAACCCAAACCCTAAGCCTAAACCTAACCCTCATTATAAACCTAACTCTAACGCTAACCCTAAATCTGGCCTATCCATAACCCTAATCCTAACCCTAACCCTAACCCTAACCCTAACCCTAACCCTAACCTTAACCCTGTCCCTAACCCTCAAATTAACCCTAACCCTAACCCTCACCTTAACGCTAACCGTAACCCTAACCCTAAAAAAAAACATTACAATACCCTAAACCTAACCATAACCCTAACAGGAACCGTAAACCTAACAATAAACCTAACACTATCCCTAACCCTAAGGCTAAGCCTAACCCTAAACCTAGCCCTAACCCTCATCCTAACCCAAACCCTAAACAAAATCCTAACCCTAACCCTAACACTAACTCTAACACTAACCCCCATCCTAACCCTAACACTAACCGTCATTCTAATTCTAAACCTAACCCGAACCCGAACATGAACCAGAACACTAAACCTCATTTTAACCATAACCCTAAACCTCATCCTAACTCTATACCTAATCCTATCCCTAACCTAACCCTAAACCTAACTCTAACCCTAACCCTCATCCTAACCCTAACCCTAATCCTAACACTAAACATAGCCCTAAGCCTAACTCTAAATCTGACTGTAACCCTAACCCTAACCCTATTGAAACACTAACCATAAACCTACCCCTCATCAAATGCTAACCCTAAAACGTACCCTAACCTTAACCCTAGTGTAATCCTACTCATAAACAGGACCCTAACCCTAACTCTGGCCTATCCTGAACATTAAACCCAACTCTAACCCTAAACCGAACCCTACCCTAACATTAACCCTAACCCTAACCCTAACCCAAACCATAAACCTCTTCCTAACCCTAACCCTAACCATAAACCTAAACTAACCCTAATCTAACTCTCATCTGAACCTTAACATTAACTCTAACCCTAAACCTCATTCTAACCCTAACCCTACCACTAACCCTCATCCTAAACCTAAACCTAAACCTAAACCTCATTTTAACCCTAACCCTTACACAAACCCTAACCCTCATCCTAACCCTGACACCAACCATAATCCTAACCCCAACCATAACCATAACCCTAACCCTAACCTAGCCCTAACCCAACACTAAATCACAATCTTAACCTAGCCAGAACTCAAACCCTTACCCTAACAATAACCCTCATTCTAAATCTAACCCTAACCCTAACCCTAACCCTCATTCTAACCCTAACCTACCACTAATACTCATCCTAACCCTAAAGCTAACCCTAACCCTCACTTTAACCCTAACCCTTACCCTAACCCTAACCCTCATCCTAACCCTAACACCAACCCTAATCCTAACCCCAACCCTAACCATAACCCTAACCCTAACCTAGCCCCAACCCAACCCTAAACCACAACCATAACCTAACCCTAACTCGAACACTTACCCTAACAATAACCCTCATTCTAAACCTAACCCTAACCCTAATCCTAACCCTAACCCTAGCCCTAAATCTAACCCTAACCCTCATGCTAACCCTAATCTAACCCTAACCTTAACGCTAACCGTAACCGTAACTGAACCCCAATGCTAATCCTAAACATAAACCTAACCCTAACCCTAACCCCAACCCTACCCTAACTCTAACCCTAACCCTAAACCTAAACCTAACCCTACCCTAACCCTAACCCTCATTTTAGCCCTAACAATAATCCTCACCCTCACCATAACCATAACCCTAACCATAACCCAAACCCTAACCCTAACCCTAACCCTAACCTTAACTTTAACTCTGGCCTAACCCTAACCCAAACCCTAAACCTAAAACTAATTCTAGCCTAACCCTAACCCTAAACCTAACCCTAAACCTAAACCTAAACCTCATCCTAACCCTAAACCTAACCCTAAGTTTAACCTAACCCTAACCCTAAAACTAACCACCATTTCAACCCTAACCAAAAACCTCATCCTAACCCTAAAATAACCCTAAACCTAACTCTTTTCTGATCCCTAACCCTAACACTAGCCCTAACCCTCATTCTAATACTAACCCTACCCCTAACCCTAATTCTAACCCTAAACCTAACCCTAAACCTAATCCTAACCCTAACCCTAGCCCTAACTCTAACACTAACCTTCATCAAAACCCTAACCTAACCCTAACCTTAACGCTAACCATAACCCTAACCTAACCCTAACGCTAAACCTAACCCTAACCCTAACTCTGTCCTAACCCTAACCCTACCCCTAAACCTCAGCCTAACACTAAACCTAGCCCTAACCTTAACCTAACCCTAACCATAACCCTTTCTCTAACCCTAACCCTAATCAAAATGCTAACACTAATCTACCCTAACCCTAACACTAACCCTAGTGTCATTCTAAATATGACCCTGACCCTAACCATAACTCTGGCCTATCCTGTACTCTAACCCTAACCCTAACCCTAACCCTAACCTTAACCCTAGCCCTAACCCTAACCCCAACAATAACCCTAATCCTAACCCTATTGAAACCTTAACCTTAAACCTTACCCTAACCTAACCCTAACCCTAACCCTAAATCTAACCCTAAACCTCATCCTTATCCAACCCTAACTCTAACCCTAACCCTAACCCTATTGAAACCCTAACCCTAAACCTTACCCTAACCTAACCCTAACCCTAACTCTAAACCTAAAACTCATCCTTATCCAAGCCTAACTCTAACCCTAAACCAAACCCTCATTTTAACCCTAACACTAAACCTAGACCTAACCCTCATCCTAATCCTAACCCTAACCAAAACCCTAACCCTAACCCTAACTCTAACCCTAACCCTCAACCTAACCCTAACACTAACCCTCATTCTAAACCTAAACCTAACCCTAACCCTGACCCTAACCCTAACCCTAACACTGACCCTAGCTTAATTCTAAAAAAACCCGGACCCTAACAATAACTGTGGCCTATCTTGAATCCTAAACCTAACCATAACCATAACCATAACTCTAACCCTAACCTTCATCCTATCCCTAACACTAATCCTAACACTAAACCTACCCCTAAACCTAACCATAACTCTGAGCCTAACCTTAACCCTAACCCTAAGCCTAACCCTAACCCTAACTCTGATCCTAACCCTAACCCTAATCCTAACCCTAACCCTAATCCTAACTCTAACCCTAACCCTCTTCCTAACCGTAACCCTAATCGTCATCCTAACCCTAACCATAACCCTAACCCTAACCTAACTTTAACCCAAACCTAACCCTAACCCAAACCCTCATTATAAACCTAACTCTAACGCTAACCCTAATTCTGGCCTATCCCTAACTGTAACCGTAACCCTAACCCTAACCATAACCCTAACCTTAACCCACACCCTAACCCTCATTTTAACCCTAACCCTAACCCTTGCGCTAACCCTCATCCTAACCCTAACCAAAATCCTAACCCTAACCCTAACTCTAACACTAACCCTCATCCTAACCCTAACACTAAACCTCATTCTAACACTAACCCTAACCCTAACCCTAATCTGAACCCAAACCAGAACCCTAACCCCAATTTTAAACATAAACCTAAACGTCATCCTAACCCTATACCGAACCCTACCCTACCCTAACCCTAACCCTAATACTAAACAAAACCCTCATCAAAACGCTAACCCTAACCCTAACCCTAACACTAACACAAAACCTAGCGTAATTCTAATCATAACCCGGACCCTAATAATAACTCTGGCCTATCTTGAACCCTAAAGCTAACCCTAACCCTAACTCTAACCCTAACCCTAACCATAACCCTATTAAAACACTAACCGTAAACCTAGACCTCAGCAAACGCTAACCCTAAAACTTACCCTAAACTTAACCCGAGTGTAATCCTACAAATAAACAGGACCCTAAACCTAACTCTGGCCTATCCTAAACACTAAACCTAACCCTAACCCTAAACCTAACCTAAATCGTAATCATAACTCTAACCCTAACCCTATACCATACCCTCATTCTAACCCTAACTCTAACCCTAACCCTAAACCTAAACCTAACCCTCATCTTAACCCTAACCCTAACCTTTACCCTTACCCTAACCCTAACCCTAACCTTAACCCTCATCCTAATGCTAACTCTAAGCATAATGTTAACTCTAACCCTAACCCTAAACCTCATCAAAACGCTAACCCTAACCCTAACTCCAACGCTAAGCCTAACACAAAACCTAACTCTACCCTAACCCTAACCCTAACCCTAACCCAAACCCAACCCTAACCCTAACCCTCATCCTAACACTAACCCTATACCTAACCCTAACACTAAAACTAACCACCATTTTAACCGTAACCATAAAACTCATCCTAAACCTAACCCTAACTCTAAAATAACCCTAACCCTAACTCTCATCTGAACCCTAACCCTAACACTAACCACAACCCTCATTCTAACCCTAAACCAACCCCTAACCCTAATCCTAATCGTAAACCTAACCCTAATGCTAATCCTAACCCTAA
>REGO01000901.1:477437-494483 GCA_010120015.1 Rhombomys opimus
TCCCAATAGTTCCTGAAGCAAGTCTGTTTTGCTCTGTTGAAAACCAGAGCCAGATTAAAGTTTTACAGTTAGTTCTCTTTTGATTTTGTTGAGGTTTGTCCTTCTTAACAAAACAGTCAAGTTCAGTTTATTATATAAGAGGTTTTTTTGTATGACATCTTCTCCTAGGAGCAGAATGAAGCAATGGCAGTGTCAGGAGTTCAGGTCCAATGCAGCTTTTCAGTCTAGGTCAGGGCAGAGTCTACGGTTGTCTGCAGCAGGAACATCTTCTTTCTGGGGAACAACTGCAAACCATACCAGCCTCTCTGGGATCCACCTGGCTCCCTCTGCGTCCTGTGGAAAAACACAAACATGCCCTCTTCCCTTGTGCAAATTACCAAATCTGAGAAACATTTAGGGGAACCACAGTAAAAGGTTGTCGAGCAAACAGAATCATTTGAAAGATTAACATCTCCAAACTGCAAAACAAAAGGTGAATTTACGTAGGCAGTTACAGGGCCTCCCAATATTTCCTGAAACAAGTCTGTTTTGCTCTGTTGAAAACCAGAGCCAGATTAAAGTTTTACAGTTAGTTCTCTTTCGATTTTGTTGAGGTTTGTCGTTATTAACAAAACAGTCAAGTTCAGTTTATTATATCCCACGTGTTGTCACAAACAAAAGGAGATGTACGTGCAAGTTCTCCTGTGCCATTAGTAAAGGCCTCCTAAAAGCCATCTCTGCACTGAGATTTAAATATCAAAGCAGGCCGCCTAGTCATGGCTCCCGACCCTAACCCTTACATTTACCCTAACCCTAACCCTCATTTTAACCCTAAAGCTAAACCTCATCCTAACCCTAACCCTAACTCTAACCCTAACCCTCATCCTAACCCTAACCCTAATCCTAACAGTAAACCTAGCCCTAACCCTAAACCTTCCATAACCCTAACCCTAACCCTAACTGTAACCCTAACCCTAACCCTAAACCTAACCTAACCCTAACACTATCCCTAACCCTAAACCTTCCTAACCCTAAACTTAACCCTAACCTTAACCTAACTCCAACCCTAACCCGAACTCTAACCCTAACCCTCACCAAAACGCTAACCCTAATGCTAACACTAACCCTAGAGTAATTCTAACCATAACCCTGACCCTAACTGGAACTCTGGCCTATCCTGAACCCTAAACCTAACCCTAACCCTAACCCTAACCCTAACCCTAACCCTAACCCTAACCCTAACCCAAACCCTAACATTAGCCCTAACCCTAACCCAAACCTTAACTTTAGCCCTAACCCTAATCCTAACTCTAACCCTAACCCTAACCCTATTGAAACCCTAACCCTAAAACTAACCCTCATTACTAACCTAACTCGAACACTAACCCTAACTCTGGCCTATCCCTAATCCTAACCCTTACGCTAACCTTAACACTAACCCTAAACCTCATTTTCACACTCACCATAACGCTCACCCTAACCCTAACCCTAACCCTAACCGGAAACATAACCGTACCTCTAACCCTAACCCTAACACTTGCCTAACCCTCATCCAAACACTAAACCTAACCCTAACTCTAATCTAACCCTAACCTTAACGCTAACCCTAACCCTAACCCTAACCGGAAACCTAACACTAAACCAAACCCTATCCCTAACCCAAAACTAACCCTAGCCCTCATCATAACCCTAAACCTCATCTGAACACTAAACCTAACCCTAACCCTAAGCCTCATTTCGACCCTAACCTGACCCTCATCCTAATCCTAACCCAAACCATAATCGTAACCATAAGCCTAACCCTAATTCTTACACTAACCCTCATCATAACCCTAACACTCATTCTAACAATATCCCTAACCCTAAACCTAACCGAAAACCTAACCCTCATTTTAACCATAAACCTAAAACTCATCCTTACCCTGAACCTAACCCTAACATAACCCTAACCCTAACACTAACCCTAGCGTAATTCTAACCATAACCCGAATAATAACCCAAACTCTGAGCTATCTTGAACCCTAACCCTAACCCTAAACCTAACCCGACCCCTAACCCTAACCCTAACTCTAACCCTAACCCTAACCCTATTGAATCACTAACCCTAAACCTAACCCTCACCGAAACACTAATCCTAAAACATAACCTAACCTTAAACCAAGTGTAATCCTACCCAAAAACAGGACCCTAACCCTACCTATGGCCTATCCTGAACACTAAAGCTAACCTTAAACCTATACCTAACCCTAAAACTAACCCTCATTTTAAACCTAACACTAAGCCTAAACCTAACCCTAACCCTAACCCTCATTCTAACCCTAACCATTACCCTAATCCTAACCCTAACCATAACTAACCCTAAATCTCATCCTAACTCTAAACCTAACCCTAGCCCTAACACTAACCCTAGCGTAATTCTAACCATACTCCGGACACTAACCTTAACTCTGACCTATCTTGAACTCTAACCCTAACCCTAACCCTACTGAAACCTAACCCTCACCAAAATGATAACCTTAAAACTTACACTAACCTTAACCCTATTGTAATCCTACCCATAAACATTACCCTAACCCTAACTCTGGCCTATACTGAACACTAAAACTAACCCTAACCCTAATCCTAACCGTAACCCTAACCCTAAACCTCATTTTAACCTTAACCCTAGCCCTAAACATCATCCTAATCCTAAACCTAACCATATTCGTAACCCTAAGCCTAACCCTAACTCTAACCCTAACCCTCATCCTAACACTAACCCTCATTCTAACAATATCCCTAACCCTAACCCTAACCTGAAACCTAACCCTCATTTTAACCATAACCCCAAATCTCATCCTAACCATAAATCTAACCCTAACCCTGACCCTAACTGTAACCCTAACCCCAACCTAAACTTAAGTTGACCCTAACCTTAATGCTAACACTAACCCTAACGTAACGCTAACCCTAACCATAACCCTAACCCTAACCGTAAACCTCATCCTAACCCTAAAAGTAACACTAACCCTCATTATGAACCTAACTCTAACGCTAACCCTAACTCTGGCCTATCCCTAACCTTAATGCTAACCCTAACCCTCATTTAAACCCTAAACCTAATCCTCACCCAACCCTAACCGTAATCATAACCCTCACCAAAACACTAGCCCTAACCCTAACACTAACCCAAGCGTAATTCTAACCATAACCCTGACCCTAACGCTAACTCTGGCCTATTCTGAACCCTAACCCTAGCCCTAACCCTAAGCCTAACGCTAACCCTAACTCTAACCCTATTGAAACCCTAACCCTAACACTAACCCTCATTATTAACCTAACTCTAATGCTAACCCTAACTCTGACCTATTCCAAACCCTAACCCTAACACTAACCTTAACCCTAACCCTAACCCTCATTTTCACCCTAATCCTAACCCTAATCCAAACCATAACCCTAACTCTAACCCTAACCATAACACTGGCCTAACCCTAACCTTCATCCAAATGCTAAACCTAACCCTAACCCTAATCCTAACTCTAATATTGGCCTAACTGTAACCCTAACCCTACCCCTAACCCAAACCTTAAACCTAACCCTAACCCTAACCGTAACCGTAACCCTATTAAATCACTAACCCTAAACATAACCCTCACCAAAACACTAATCCTAAAACTTAACCTAACCTTAACCAAAGTGTAATCCTACCCAAAAACAGGACGCTAACACTAACTCAGGCCTATCCTGAAAACTAAACCTAACCGTAACTCTAAACCTAACCCTAACCATAAAACTAACCCTCATTTTAACCCTAACCCTAACCCTAACCCTAATTCTAACCCTAACCCTTATCCAAACCCTAAACCTAATCCTAACCCTAACCCTAATCATAACCCTAATCCTAACCCTCATCGTAACCCAAAACCTAACCATAATCCGAACACTAACCCTAAGCCTAACCCTAACTCTAAACCTAAACCTCATCCTAAACAAAATCCTAACCCTAACCCTCATTCTAACCCTAACTCTAACCCTAACCCTAACCCTAACAAAAACCCAAACCCTAACCTTCAATTTAACCATAACCATAAACCTAACACTAACCTAACCCTAACCCTAACCCTAACCCTAACCCTAACTTTGGCCTAACCTAACCCTAACCCTAACTCTAACACTAACTTTGGCCTAACCTAACCCTAACCCTAACCCTAACACTAATCCTAGCGTAATTCTAACCCTAACCCGGACCCTAACCCTAACTGTCCTATCCTGAACCCTAACTCTAACCCTAACCCTAACCCTAACCCTAACTCTAACACTAACTTTGGCCTAACCTAACCCTAACCCTAACACTAAACCCATACCTAACCCTAACACTAACCCTAACCCTCATCCTAAACCTAATCCTAACCCTAACCCTAACCCTAACACTAACACTAACCCTAGCGTAATTCTAACCCTAACACGGACCCTAATCCTAACTCTGGCCTATTCTAATCCCTAACCCTAACCCTAACCCTAACCCTAACCCTAACCCTAACCCTAACTTTCAACCTAAACCTAACACTAACCCTAATCCTAACCTTAAACATAATCTTAACACTAAACCTAACCCTAACCCTGCACAAACCGTAAAGGTAACCCTAACCCTAACCCTCATTCTAACCCTAACCCTAAATCTAACCCTAACTTTAACCCTAACCCTAACCTGAAACCTAAACCTCATTTTAACCCTAACCCTAACCGTCACCCAACCCTAACTGTAACCCTAACCCTAACCCGCATCCAAAGCTAACCCTAACCCTAACACTAACCCTAACCCTTATCTTCTAACACAAACTCTGGCCTAACCCTAAATATGACCCTAACCCTAACCCTGACCCTAACCCTAACCCAAACCTAACCCTAACTTAACCCTAACCTTATCACTAACACTAACCCTAACCTCACGCAAACCCTAACCCTAACCCTAACCGTAAACCTAAACCTAACCCTAACACTAACCCTCATTGTAAACCTAACTCTAATGCTAACACTAACTCTGGCCTATCCCTAACCCTAAACCTAACCCTAACCCTAACCTTAACTCTAAACCTAACCCTCATTTTAACCCTAACCCTAACCCTCACCCAACCCAAAACGTAACCCTAACCCTAACCCAAACGCTAACCCAAACGCTAACCCTAACCCTAACCCTAACCCTAACCCTAACCCTAACCCTAACTCTGGCCTAACCATAACCCAAAATCTAACACTAACCCTAACCATAAATTTAACCCTAACCCTAACCCTTATTTTAAACCTATCCCTAAACCTCACCTTAACCCTAACCGTAACCCTAACCCTAAGCAAAACCCTAATTTCAACCTAACGCTAACCCTAACCTTAACTCTGGCCTAAACCTAACCCTCATCCTAACCCTAACTCTCATTCTCACCGTAACCCTAACCCGAACCCGAACCCAAACCCAAATCCTAACGCTAACCCTAACTGGTTTATCCCTAACACTAAACCAAACCCTAACACTAACCCTGCCCTAAACCCTAAACCTAACCCTAACCCTTACCCTCATTCTAACCCTAACCCTAAATCTAACCCTAACTTTAACCCTAACCCTAACCTGAAACCTAACCCTCATTTTAACCCTAACCCTAAACCTAATCCTAACCCTAACCCTAACCCTAACGTTAACACTAACCCTAACCCTCATTCTAACCCTAAACCTAACCCTAACCCAAAGCATGACCCTAAACATAACTCCCGCCTAAACCTAACTATAACCTTAACCCCAACCCTAAACCTAACCCTCATCAGAACCCTAAGCCTAACAGTAACCCTAACCCTCATTTTAACCCTAAATGAAAATTTCATCCTAACCCTAAACCTAACACTAACACTAACCCTAACCCTAACTCTGGCCTATCCCTAATCCTAACCCTAACTCTAACCCTAACAGTAATCCCATCCCTAAACCTAACCCAAACATTAACCCTAACCCTAACCCTAACCCTAAACCTAACCTAACCCTAACGCTAACCCTAATCCTAACCCTCACCCTAAACCTTAACCTAACCCTAACACTAAACTTAACCTAACCCTAACCATAAAACTAACCATAACCCTAATCCTAACCGTAAATTGACCCAAAACCTAACCCTAACGCTAAGCCTAACCCTAAACCTAACTCCTGCCTAAACGTAACTATAACCATAACCGCAACCCTAAACCTAATCCTAACCCTAACAGTCACCCTTACCCTAAACATAACCCTGACCCAAACCTCAATCCTACCCCTAACCCTCACTCTAACCATAACTCTGACTAATCCTAACCCTAATCCTAACCCTAACTTTAACCCTAACCCTAATCCTGACCCTAGACATAACCCTAAACCTAACCCTCATTCTAACCCTAACCCTGACTCTAACCCTAACTTTAACCCTAAATCTAACCCTAACCCTAACTTAAACCTAAACCCTAACCCTCATCCTAACGCTAACCCTAACTCTAACCCTCATTCTAACCCTAACCCTAAAAATAACCCTAACTTTAACGCTAACCTTGTCCTGAAACTTAACCCTCATTTTAACCTCATCCTAACCCTATCCCTACCCCTGACCCTAAACTAAACCAAACCCTGATCTGAACCCTAAACCTTACACTAACACTAACTCTAACCCTCATTTTAAACCTAAACCTAAACCTCATCCTAACCCTAATCCTAACCCTAACCCTAACCCTAACCCTAACCCTGGCCAATCCCAAAACCTAACCCTTACCCTAACCCTAAACCTAACCCTAACCTAACCCTGATTCAAACACTAAAAGGAAGGCTAACTCTAACCGTGACACTAACCCTAATCCCTAAGCCTAACCCCAACCTTCTAACCCTAACCCTGGCCTAACCCTAACCCTAACCCTAACCCTAACCCTAACCCTAACCCTAACACTAACACTAACACTAACCCTAACACTAACCCTAACCTTGACGCTAACCTTAACCCTAACCTAAGCCTAATCCTAACCCTAACCGTAAAACTCATCCTAACGCTAACCCTAACGCTAACCATAACCTTCATTATAAACCTAATTCAAATGTGAACCCTAACTCTGGCCTAACTCTGAAACAAACACTAACCCTAACCCTAAACCTAACTCTAACACTAACCCAACCCTAACCCAAACCAGAAAACTAACCATATCCCTAATCTTAACCCTAACCCTAACCCTAAACCTAAACATAACCCTAAACTTAACCCTAACCCTAACCCAAATCCGAACCCTAACCCTAACCCTAACCCTAACCCTACCTGTGGCCTAACCTTAACTCTCATCCAAATGGTAACCTAAACCTAACCCTAACATTAACCCTAACCCTAACCGTATCGCTAACCCAAACCTTAACTTAACCCTAATCCTAATCCTAATACTAACCCTAACCCTAAAACTAACCCTAACCCTAACATTAACCCTAAACCTAACCCTAAACCTAACCCTCATTCTAACCCTAACCCTGACTCTAACCCTAACTTTAACCCTAAATCTAACCCTAACCCTAACTTAAACCTAAACCTAACCCTCATCAGAACCCTATCCCTAACAGTAATCCTAACCTTCCTTCTAACCCTAACCCTAACCCTCATTTTAAAACTAAGCCTAAACTTCATCCTAAACCTAAAACTAACCCTAACCCTAACCCTAACCCTGGCCTATCCCTAATCCTAACCCTAACCCTAACCCTAACAGTAATCCTAACTGTAAACCTAACCCTAACACTATCCCTAACCATAACCCTTACAGTAACTCTAAACCTAACCCTAAACCTAATGCTACCTAACCCTAAGCCTAACCCTAAACCTCATCCTAACTCTTAACCTAACCCTAACCCTCGTCCTAACCCAAAACCTAACCCTAACCCTTGGCCCTAATTTTAACCCTAAACCTAATCATAATCCTAACCCTAAACCTAACCCTAACCCTAACTCTAACCCTAACCCTCATACTAACCATAAACCTAACCCTAACCCTCATTCTAACCCTAACCATAACCCTAACGCTGACCATAAATGTAACCCGAAACCGAACCCGAAACCTCATTTTAACCCCAACCCAAACCCTAAAATTAACCCTAACCCTAACCTAACCCTAACACTAACATGAATTCTAACCCTAACCCTAACCAAAATGCTAACACTAACCCTAGCGTAATTCTAAACATAACTCGGACCCTAAACCTAACTCTGTCCTATCCTGAACCCCAACCTTAACCCTAAACCTTAAACTAAACCTAACCCTAACACTAGCCCTAACCCTAACCAAACCCTAACGCTAACACTCATTCCTACCCTAAACCTAACCCTCATTTTAACCCTACACCTAAACCTCATCCTAACCCTAACCCTAAACCTAACTTTAACCCAAACCCTAAAACTAACCCTAACGCTCATTCTAACCCTAACCCTAATCCTAACCTGACCCTAACCCTCATTCAAACCGTAACCCTAACACTAAACCTAACCCTCATCCTAAACCTAACCCTAACCCTCACTCTAACCCTTAATCTAACCCAACCCTAACCCTAACCCGAACTCGAATCCTAACCCTCATTTTAACCTTAACTCTAAACCTCATCCTAACCCTAACCCTAACCCTAACCCTAACCCTGGCCTATCCCTAACCCTATCCCTAACCCTAACCCAAACACTAATCCTAACCATAAAACTAACCCTAAACCTAACCCTAAAATTAACCTCATTTTACCCTAACCCTAACCCTAAACCCAACCCGAACCCTAAACCTAACCCTAACACTAACCCTAACCCTAACCCTCACCCTAACCCTAACCCTAACACTAAACCTAACCCTCATCATAAACCTAACCCTAGCCCTCACTCTAACCCTTAACCTTACCCAACCCTAACCCTAACCAGAACTCGAATCCTAACCCTCATTTTAACCCTAACCGTAAACTTCATCCTAACCCTAACCCTAAACCTAACCCTGGCCTATCCCTAACGTATCCCTAACCCTAACCCTAACACTAATCCTAACCATAAAACTAACCCTAACCCTAACCAAACCCTAACCCTAACCCTAACTTTAACCCTAACCCTAAACCTAACCCTAACGCTCATACTAACCCTAACCCTAATCCTCACCTAACGCTAACCCTCATCCAAACCGTAACCCTAACACTAAACCTAACCCTCATCCTAAAGCTAACCCTAACCCTCACTCTAACCCTTAACCTAACCCAACCCTAACCCTAACCCGAACTCGAATCCTAACCCTCATTTAACCCTAACCGTAAACCTCATCCGAACCCTAACCCTAACCCTAACCCTAACCCTAAACCTAACCTAACCCTAACCCTAACCCTAACCCTAATCCTAACCCTAACCCTGAACCTAACCCTAACCCTAACACTAAACTTAACCTAACCCTAACCCTAACCATAAAACTAACCCTAACTCTAACCCTAAACCTAACCGTAAATTGACCCAAAACCTAACCCTAACCCTAAGCATAAACCTAAACCTAAATCCAGCTTAAACATAACTATAACCATAACTGCAACCCTAAACCTAATCCTAACCCTAACTCTAACCCTTACCCTAACCATAATCCTGACCCAAACCACAACCCTACCCCTAACTCTCACTCTAACCCTAACTCTGATATAATCCTAACCCTAATCCTAACCTAAACTTTAACCCTAACCTAACCCTAACCTTAAACCTAAACCTGACCCTAACCCTCATCCTAACCCTAACCCTAACCCTCATTTTAACCCTAACCCTAAACCTCATCCTAAACGTAACCCTAACCCTAACACTAACCTTACCCTAACCCTAACCCTATCCAATCCCTATACCTAAACCTAACCGAAATCTTAAACCTAACCCTAACCATAACCATCATTCTAACCCTAACTCTAAAAATAACCCTAACTTTAATGCTAACCCTGTCCTGAAACCTAACCCTCATTTTAACCGTAACCGCAAACCTCATCCTAACCCTAACCCTAGCCCTTACCCTAAACTAACCCAAACTCTCATCTGAACCCTAAACCTAACACTAACCCTAACCCTAACGCTCATTTTAAACCTAAACCTAAACCTCATCCTAACCCTAATCCTAATCCTAACCCTAGCCCTAACCCTAACCATGGCCTATACCAAAACCTAACCCTTACCCTAACCCTAAACCTTACTGTAACCTAACCCTCATCCAAACACTAAACCTAAGGCTAATCCTAACCCTGACCCTAAACCTAAACCCTAAGCCTAACCCCAACCTTCTAACCCTAACTCCAGCATAACCCTAACCCTAAACCTAACCCTAACACTAACACTAACCCTAACCTAACCCTAACCTTGACGCTAACAGTAACCCTAACATAACCCTAAACCTAACCCTAACCCTAACCATAAAATTTGTCCTAATGCTAACCCTAACGCGAACCATAACCCTCATTATAAACCTAACTCAAAAGGTAACTCAAAATCTGGCCTAACCCTGAAACAAACACTAAACCTAACCCTAAACCTAACCCTAACACTAACCCAACCCTAACCCAAACCAGAAACCTAACCATATACTTAATCTTAAATCTAACCTTAACCCTAAACCTAAACATAACCTTAACCTTAACCCTAACCCTAACTCTCATTTTAACCCTAACCCTAACGCCAACCCTCAAACTAACCTTAACCCTAACACTAACCCTAACCCTAACCGTACCACTGGCCTAACCTTAACCCTAATCCAAATGCTAACCCTAACCCTAACCCTAATATTAACCCTAACCCTAACCCTAACCTTAACGCTAACCCTAACCCTAACCTAACCCTAACACTAACATTAACCCTAACCCTAACCTAACCCTACCCTTAACGCTAACCCTAACCCTTACCTAACCCTAAACCTAACCCTAAATCTAACCCTAACTCTAAATTAAGCCTAAACCTAACCCTCATCAGATTCCTAACCCTAACAGTATCCCCAACCTTCCTTTTAATCCTAACCCTAGCCCTCATTTTAACCCTAAGCCTAAACTTCATCCTAAACCTAAACCTAACACTATCCCTAACCCTAACCCTAACCCTGGCTGATCCCTAATCCTAACCCTAACCCTAACAGTAAACCTAACTGTAAACCTAACCCTAACACTATCCCTAACCATAACCCTTACCATAACCATAAACCTAACCCTAAACCTAACACTATCCCTAACCCTAAGCCTAACCCTAAACCACATCCTAACCCTAAACCTAACCTTAACCCTCATCCTAACCCAAAACGTAACCCTACACCTTAACTCTAAATTTAACCCTAAACCTAATCATAATCCTAACCCTAAACCTAACCCTAACCCTAACTCTAAACCTAACCCTCATCCTAACCATAAACCTATCCCTAACCCTCATTCTAACCCTAACCCTAACCCTCATCCAAACTATAATCCTAACACTAACCCTAACCCTCATCCTAACCCTAACCCTCATCCTAACCCTCATTATAAACCTTACCCTAACACAACCCTAACTCTAACCCTAATCCTAACTCGAACCCTAACCCTCATTTTAATCCTAACCCTAAACCTCATCCTAACCCTAAACCTAACCCTAACTCTAACCTAACCCTAACCCAATCCAATCCCTAACCCTAACCCTAACTGAAATCTTAAACCTAACCCTAACACTAACCATCATTCTAACCCTAACCCAAAAAAAACCCCTAACTTTAATGCTAACCCTGTCCTGAAACCTAACAATCATTTTAACCCTAACCGTGAACCTCATCCTAACCCTAACCCTGACCCTAAACTAACCCAAACCCTTATTTGAACCCTAAACCTAAAACTAACCCTAACCCTCATTTTAAACCTAAACCTAAACCTCATCCTAACGCTAAACCTAACCCTAACCCTAACCCTAACCCTAACTCTAATCCTAACCCTCACCAAAATGCTAACCCTAACCGTAACCTTAACCCAAACACTAACCCTAACCCTAACTCTTGCCTAACCCGGACCCTAACCCTAACTCTGGCCTATCCTGAACCCTAACCCTAACCCTATCCCTATCCAATACCTAACCCTAACTGAAATCCTAAAACTAACCCTAACCATAAGCCTCATTCTAACACTAACCCAAAAAAGAACCCTAACTTTAACGCTAACCTTGTCCTGAAACTTAACCCTCATTTTAACCCTAAACATAAACCTCATCCTAACCCTAACCCTAGCCCTGACCATAAACTAACACAAACCCTCATCTGAACCCTAAACCTAATACTAAACCTAACACTAACCCTCATTTTAAACCTAAACCTAAACCTCATCCTAACCCTAATTCTAACCCTAACCCTAACCCTAACCCTGGCCTATCCCAAAACCTAAAGCTTACCCTAACCCTAAACCTAACCCTAACCTAACCCTCATCCAAACACTAAACCTAAGCCTAACCCTAACCCTGACCCTAACAATAAACCCTAAGCCTAACCCCAACCTTCTAACCCTAACTCTGGCCTAACCCTAGCCCTCATCCTAACCCTAACACTAACCCTCAAACTAACCCTAACAGTAACCCTAACCCTAACCTAAAACCTAACCCTAACCCTAACCCTAACCCTAACCCTAACCGTACCTCTGGCCTAACCTTAACCCTCATCCAAATGCTAAACCTAACCCTAAACCTAAAATTAACCCTAACACTAATCCTAACCTAACCCTAACCTTAACACTAAACCTAACCCTAAAAAAAACTTATCCCTAACCCTAATCCTAACCCTAACCCTATGCCAAAAACTAACCCTAACCCTAACATTAACCCTAACCCTAACCTAATACTACCCTTAACGCTAACCATAACACTTACCTAACCGTAACCCTAACCCTAAACATAAAACTAACCCTGACCCTAACTCTAACCCTAAACCTAACAGTAAATTGACCCAAAAACCTATCCCTAACCCTAAGCCTACCCCTAAAACTAACTCAAGCCTAAACCTAACTATAACCTTAACCCTAAACCTAAACCTAATCCTAACCCTAACACTAACCCTTACCCTAACCATAAACCTGACCCAAACCTCACCCTACCCCTAACCCTCACTCTAACCCTAACTCTGACCTAATCCTAACCCTAATCCTAACCCTAACTTTAACCCTAACCTAATCCTAACCCTAAACCTAACACTAACCCTAACTCTAAACCTAACCCTCATCCTAACCATAAACCTAACCCTAACCCTCATTCTAACCCTAACCATAACCCAAACGCTGACCATAAACGTAATCCGAAACCTCATTTTAACCCCAACCCTAACCCTAAAATTAACCCTAACCCTAACCTAACCCTAACACTAACACGAATTCTAACCCTAACCCTAACCAAAACACTAACACTAACCCTAACGCTATCACTAACCCTAGCGTAATTCGAACCATAACCCGGATCCTAAACCTAACTCTGTCCTATCCTGAACCCTAAACCTAACCCTAAACCTAAAACTAAACCTGACCCTAACTCTAGCCCTAACCCTAACCCTAAGCAAACACTAACGCTAACCCTCATTCTAACCCTAACCCTAACCCTCATTTTAACCCTAAACCTAAATCTCATCGTAACCCTAGCCCTAACCCTAACCCTAACCCTGACCCTGACTCTGGCTTATCGCAAACCCTATCCCTAACCCTAACCCTAACACTAAACCTTACCCTGACCATAAACCTAACCCTAAACCTGACCCTAAAATTAACCCTCACTTTACCCTAACCCTAACCCCAATACCCAAACCCTAACCCTAACCCTAACTTTAACCCTAACCCTAAATCTAAACATAACACTCATTCTAACCCTAACCCTAACCTAACCCTAACCCTCATCCAAACCGTAACGCTAACAATAAACCTAACCCTCATCCTAAGCCTAACCCTAACCCTAACCCTCATTCTAACCCTTACCCTAACCCAACCCTAACCCTAACCCTAACCCGAACTCGAACCCTAACCCTCATTTTAACCCTAACCCTAAACCTCATCCTAACCCTAAACCTAACCCTAACTATAACCTAACCCTAACCCTATTCAATCCCTAACCCTAAGCCTAACCGAAATCTTAAACCTAACCCTAACCATAACCATCATTCTAACCTTAACCCTAAAAATAACCCTAACTTTAACGCTAACCCTGTCCTAACCCTCATTTTAAACCTAACTGTAAACCTCATCCTAACCCTAACCCTAACCCTGACCCTAAACTAACCCAAACCCTCATCTGAACCCTAAACATAAAACTAACCCTAACCCTCATTTTAAACCTAAACTAAACCTCTCCTAACCCTAATCCAAACCCTAACACTAAACTAACCCTAACCCTAACCCTGGCCTATCCCAAAACCTAACCCTTACCCTAACCCTAAACATAATCCTAACCTAACCCTCATCCAATCGCTAAAACTAACGCTAACCATAAACCTAACCCTAACCCTGAACCTAATCCAAAACCCTAAGCCTAACCCCAATCTTCTAACACTAACTCTGGCCTAACCCTAAAACAAACACTAACCCTAACCCTAAACCTAACTCTAACACTAACCCAACCCTAACCCAAATCCGAAACCTAACCCTATCCCTAATCCTAACCCTTACCCTAAACCTAAGCATAACCCTAAGCTTAAGCCTAACCCTAAACCTCATTTTAACCCTAACCCTCAAACTAACCACAAACGTAACCCTAACCCTAACCCTAACCCTAACCCAAACCCTAACCCTAACCCTACCACTGGCCTAAACTTAACCCTCATCCAAATGCTAAACCTAACTCTAACCCTAACATTAACCCTAACCCTGACCCTAACCTAACCCTAACCTTAACGCTAACCCTAACAATAACCTAACCCTAACTATAATCTTAACCCTAACCCTAACCCTAAACCTAACCCTAACCCTTACTCTAACCCTAACCCTAAACTAACACTAACCCTAAACATAACCCTAAAAATTGACCCAAAATTGACCCAAAATCTAAACCTAACGCTAAACCTAACCCTAAACCTAACCTACTCTAACACTAACCCAAACTCTAACCCTAACCCTAATCAAAACGCTAACCCTAACCATAACCCTAACCCTAACACTAACCCTAGCATAATTCTAACCATAGCACTGACCCTAACCCTAACTCTGTCCTATCCTGAACCCTAACCCTAACCTTAAACCTAAAACGAAACCTAACCCTAACCCTAGCCCTAACCCTAAAGCTAACCTAAGCATAACGCTAACCCTCATTCTAACTGTAACCCTAACCCTAACCCTCATTTTAACCCTAAAAGTAAACCTCATCCTAACCCTAACCCTAACACTAACCCTAACCATGACCCTGGCCTATCCCTAACCCCATTCCTAACCCTAACCCTAACAATAAACCTAAACATAACCATAAACCTAACCCTAAACCTAACCCTAAAATTAACCCTCATTTTACCCTAACCCTAACCCTAAACCCAACCCGAACCCTAAACCTAACCCTAACACTAACCCTAACAAAAGCCTAACCCTAACTCTAACTTTAACCCTAACCCTAACTATAAAACTAACCCTCATCCTAACCCTAAACCTAAAATTAACCCTCATTTTACCCTAACCCTAACTTTAACCCTAACTCCAACCAAACCCTAAAGCTAACCTTAACACTAACCCTAACCCTAGCCATAATAAAAAACCCAACCCTAACCCTAACACTAACACTAAACCTAACCCTAACTCTTGCCTAACCCTAACCCTAACTCTAATCCTGACCCTACCCTCATTTTAACAGTAACCCTAACCCTAAACCTAAACCTACCCTCATCCTAAACCTAACCCTAACCCTAACTCTAACCATAACCCTCATCCTAACCCTAACGCTAACACTAACTCTAACCCTAACCCTCATCCTAACCATAATCCTAACCCTAACCCTATTGAAACACTAACCCTAAACCTAACCCTCCCCAAAATGCTAACCCTAAAACTTACCCTAACCTTAATCCTTATGTAATTCTACCCAAAAACAGGAACCTAACCCTAACTCTGGCCTATCCTGAACACTAACCCTAACTCTAACCCTAACCCTAAAACTAACCCTCATTTACCCCTAACCCTAACCCTAACCCTAACCTAACCCTAACCCTAACGCTAACCCTAATCTGAAACCTAACCCTCACCATAACCCTAACCCTAACCCTCATTTTAACCCTAAACCTAAACCTCATACTAACCTTAACCCTAACCCTAACACTAACCCTAACCCTAACCTTAACTCTGGCCTAACCCTAACCCTCATCCAAACGCTATACCTAAACTTAAACCTAACCCTAACCCGAACCATATCCCTAAACCTAAGCCTAACCTAACCCTAACCTTAAGGCTAACCCTAACCCTAACCCTAACTGTAAACCTAACCCTAAACCTAAATCTATCCCTAACCCAAAACTAACCCTAAATATCATCCTACCCTAAGCCTAACCCTAAACCTCATCCTAACCCTAACTCTAACCCTCATTTTGACCCTAACCCTAACCCTAGCCATAATTATCATCCTAACACTAACTCTAACCATAATCCTAACACTAACCCTAACCCTAACTATAACACTAACCCTCACCAAAACGCTAAAGCTAACCCTAACCCTAACCCTAACAGTAACCCTAACGTAATTCTAACCATGATCCGGACCCTAATATTAATTCTGGCCTATCCTGAACCCTAACCCTAACCCTAGCCCTAACCCTAATCCTAACTCTAAAACTAACCCTAACCCTAATGAAACACTAACCCTAAACCTAATCCTCACCAAAACGCTAACCCTAAAAACTACACTAACCTTAACCCTAGTGTAATCCTTCGCATATACAGGATCCTAACCCTAACTCTAGCCTACCCTGAACACTAAAACTAACCTAACCCTAATCCTAACCCTAACCCTCATTTTAACCCTAACCCTAACCCTAACCCTAATCTTAACACGAACCCTAGCCCTAACTCTAACCCTAACCCCCATCCTAACCCTAACTCTAACCATACTCCTAACCCTAACCCCA
>REGO01000902.1:10003-46907 GCA_010120015.1 Rhombomys opimus
TTATTTCTAACAGGAACTCAATGAAGATACCTGATAAAACAGGATCAGATGAATGGGGGGAGGTCCCCCCTATCAGTGGACTTGGAAAGGGGCACAGTGGTGATGAGTGAGGGAGGGAGGGACTGGGAGGGAATGAGGGTTCGGGGCATGGCTGGGATACAGAATTAATAAAATGTAACTGATAAAAAAAAAAGTAATGCTTATTCTAAGTATCACCTATTTTAAGTTTGTATAAACGTGTCACCATTTGTTCTGTGTAATTTCAATAAAATAATCATCCAGTGCTGAACAATGGGAAGAATAGGGTGGGACATCCTGGTCCAGAGGGGAGGAGAGGGAGAGGAGAGATCAGCAGGAGAGGACTTTGAACCATGAGGAGAGATGAAATGAACCTAAGATATGGCTAAAAGCAAGTATAATGGGTGAAATCTGAATGTTAGGAAACAATGCACCGCTTGGAGGTTTAGGACGGAGTAACTATTGCCCAGCATTGTGCTCTAGTTAATTAAATAAATCCTGGTCTCTGTGTGGTGATTTGTGTGTACAGCTGGTTTAGGAATAACCACTGTTTAACTAAAAGATAAAGCAATATTAAATGTTAATAATCAACAACAGAGTTTGGTAAATTTATCATACTCAGATCAATTATAGGAAAATGATTACCTTTTACATCTCCAGCAAAATCGTTTTGCAAGGAGTCAAGACTGCCAGAAGCATTTCGCTTGGTGTGTTTTGTTGAGCTCTTCCTAACACAGCTTTCTAGAGATTCCTGAGTTCACACACTCAGACTGTGCTTGTGCTATAAATACAAGAGTAGACTGAAGGCAACCTGTTTACATTAACATAGTCAATGACAAACTTGATTTTTTTTTAACCCAGACATAATATTGAGAAGTGCTATTTGGATGATGTCAACTCTATCTTTAGGTACTCATGTTATTGTTAATGTGAAAAATATAAACTAAATTATAGGTCCCCCTTTTTTTCACAACACAATTTGATAGCTGTCAGAAAAGTTGTATTTCACACTTCCCACATTCCCAGGGCTACACGGGCACTAAAGGTCTGTAAGCATGTGGTTGGTTTTATATGTTGCAAAACCATCAAAATAAATAGACCACACAAGGCCAAGACAGAGACCTAACCTCAAAAGGGATGGCATTAGTTTATAGCATGCATGGAAAATAAAGGAGCTGGGTGTCTTGTATCATGCTTAAGAATTTCATCTCCAACACTACTGCCAAGGAGCCTGTGCCTCACTATAGCTCTAATGCCTATTGATTGCCTCATTTTGTCTGATATGACAGTACCAAATATAGAATCAAGTTAGGGAGCTGAGGACAAACAGGTGGAAAGGAAGTAGAATCAAATAGGAGAACGAACACGCAGGCAAATGCAGGGAAATCAGAATATTAAATTTACATATAGCCTCAGCTAAATGCAACATGTCATCCATTCTGAGACTGTCCTCAGCTAAAGGAGATGACCAAAGGCCAATATATCTTAGAGGTAGATTGATTGATTCTGACTTGGACAGAAAGAGTATACAAAGATCATAAACACCAATTGTGTGTGCATCTGTATCACACAGATTGCTATGCAAGAGACGGTTGTACGTGTTTTAGAAACAACTGATACGTTATTTCTTCACAGAAGCAGAGGAACAAAGTAGATGAAAAAGCACCAAAACCAAATGAATTAAAAATAGTTATGTAAGACCAAGCATCTGGCAAGTTTGGTTAAAAGCTGAATTCAATGACAAATTATTTGCTGATCAAATCATTACAATTGTTAAAGGGATTTTTTTTCCAGCCCAAGTGGCAGGTATGGCTCTGGCAGGCCTTGACAGTCTTCCGTTTCCTATGCCTTGGTAAGAACCATTAGGTTTTATTCCTAAAGCTAACTACTGAAATCTACTCCTTTATTTGGCCAATTCCTCTTTCTGATGCTGACTACCAAGGCCCTCCTGTTGAAGTCCAGCAATCCAAAGCCACCTTGGACTCACCTAATTAACATGCTCAGTTAAATGAAACACATCATCGTCAACTCAGTGTTTCTCATTTTCCCTTTATAAACCACCATTTGCCTGCATGCCATGTCTGTCTCCTCCTTATCCAGAGGCAGTCCTTTGTCCTCCAAATACCCCTCCCCCCCTCTCCCTTGTTTTCGTCCCCTTCCCACACATCTTCTATCTTCTGCCTTTGCCTCTGATTCTCTGATCTCTATCCCTCTGGGGCAAATAAATCTCCTTTGTGCTAAGAACTTGGTCTTGAGGGTCCTGAGCCCATACTTTCCCTTCCCTTGTGCCATGTATGGCATGACTCTATTTGCCATTCTGGGGATCCTCCTTTTTGATATCTTGATTTTGCCAGTTTTCTATTTCAACATAATATTTACACATTCCTAAGTAGATGATAGCTCTCTCTCTCTCTCTAATATCAGTTGCTCAACATTTAGATTATTCTCTAAAATTAAGGGACAACACAAAACAAGCAAAGCAGACAAACAAACTTTCCTCCCTGTCAAGTCAGTGCTCCACCTTCAGCTTTAGGGTAACTCAGGGTTCTGAAGTCAGCTGGTACTGTAGCTGTCTCCATGAAGTTCAATAACCTCTGTTTTAGCCTGCCAAAAGGTTTCTCAGCTCACTGCTACTCTTGAATGATACTCTGTCATTACGCTATATTTAGGCTTTGCAAGTTGTAATTAGCTTTATTCTGCTGCACACGGATCCAGCCTCAAATGCAATATAAAAGGTAATAAAGTAGGAAGGGAGATATAAAAACCTGAATGAGCCTTGCATGGAGGAAGATTTCATGACTCTCAATCTAAAGAAAGTGCTGAAGAAAGAGTTCTGTGGCTTGAAAAATTGAGAAGAAAGTGGAAGCAATAGGGAGTAGGGGGTTTTGGGGTATTTTGGGCTTGCAACAGAGTTTCTAGTCCTCTCCCACAGCTCCTTGGTTACTCTAGAGCTTTCCTCCACTGGCGTGACTGCTGTGCATGCAACTCACTAATACCTGGTGGAAGCCGCTTACATAATAAAGCATTTTAAATCCGCTTTAAGAATAGTGGGCCTCTAGAATTCCATCATTCTTCATCTTGTTTTATGCTTTCTAGTATAGTTTGGTCCTAGAGTGAGTGTTCCATTTTTATAACGCATACTCTTGTCAATGCATTTGTAAGAATAGACTCTATGAGAAAAGAGCTCATAGGAGGTTCAAAACTATGTATCCATTGTGACAAAGCCACCTAATGCTAGTTTGCTCATCTCCTTTTATTCTCCAACTCAGACTCTAATGTGCTTGGAGGTAAGATTTTCTATTGTTTATTTCACAGGGTTTTGTTAAATAAATATGTGACAACTCTGTTATAATTACTGCTTACTAAATCATCAACAAGATGGACTTAGGAAAAGTCTTTCTTAGGACTTACTCTGGATGTTTTTACCTGCCAACTCTTTTTCATTGTGAACTCTTGACAATGCTTTACTTTGTAGCTTTGTTCTATTATGATCAACTCCTTCTCTCTCCTCTCCCCCTTCCTTCTTTTTCCTTTCCCCCTCCTCGTTTTTCCTCCCCCTCATCCCCTCACCCCCATCTTGGCTTGAAATCTATTTGTTTTTAATTTCCCTTTCAAACTATTCCAATGTTTTTACTGCTGTGATAAAACCACAGGTTTATAACTGAAGAAGTTCATTTTAAGAAGATGTAAAATGTACAATTAGAAAGAATATGGGGGAGGAGAAGCAAGAGAATATTTTAGCCTCTATTTTCTTAACCAGAGATCAGGTTGGTGGCCCTTGTATCATCGTCAATCAGAAAATGACACAGCCAATTAGCAATACTGTATTACCCAACTCAGATCTCAGTAGTTCATCTTTCAAGAGTATAAATGTTCTTCTATTTAAAAGGCTGCACAAAGATGGTGAGATGGCTCAGCAGCTGGTACCATTTACTGTTTATCTAGAGGACCTGAATTTTGTCCCAGTACCCATGCTGAGTGGCTCACCACTGCCTGTAGCTTTGGCTCCAGGGCATCCAATGACTCTGGTCTCTGAAGGCACTGTGCTCACATGCACGTACCTACATGCAGACACATGTACACATAATTTAAAAATTTTGATTGAAAGCATACACACATATAAACTAGAGACACAGACATCTCATGAGTACTGAATCTAAACAAAATCAAATCAATCTTATATGTATGAGGGGTCCTAGGACAGTCTGACCTTTGCCTAAAGTACATGAAGCAGGTTTTGGGATGAAATTCTTTTGTAGTCATTGAGAACATTAACTTTCTTTCCCTCCGTTTGACACAAAATTCTCACAGGTGGTTTTAATTAGAACAAAGAGTGACAGTGGCCAGTTTGACTAAATCTGGACCTCAGCCAAGAGTAATGGAAAAAACCCCCGTTTGCCTTTTTAAAAACTGAAATCTATACTGAGACAGTTCAAGGAAATGACACCTACTGTGCGATGTAAAAACCATAGGCCCAATGTCTGTGCTTGCTCAAGCTGCAGGGAGTCAAGACTGTATAAAATACCCAACACTATGCTTCTTGCTGCCTGTATTAAATTCTGATCTTCTCTGAGAAAGCTTGGATTCCTCTACTGGTGCCAAACTGTCCACTTTGGCATAGAGGAAAAGAAAAGCAAAACAAAATCCACCCTGAATTCTAAATATACTGCTTTTTAAAAACTATTTTATGGAACAGGTGAATGTCCACTTGAAAATCTTAAGTCATTTCCTAAAACTGTCACTGTAAACAAATAAACAAGAATGACAAAAAATAGATTTATCTTTTTGATGGACCAATTCTTTTTCAAGACACTGTCTAAAAATTAAAATGTTAGCATAACTTCTATTCCTCTATACACCTACTCTAAAATAATATAATTTCCTCCCTATTATGTTCTTGTTAATTAACCCTAATGCTCTAAGAAGTTAACACTCTATTGTATAACCAAGAAAATGTCTAAAGAAATCCATGTAACTATTTGGATTTAAGGGAAACCCATCCATCGCATTTTTTTAACTCCCTTAAGCAGAATACTGTAATTACATATGCTCCTGCCACCGTAGCAGGACCCTCAGCCCATGGGAAGAGTCAGGCTTGAAACCCAGCCCATGCCTATCAGCCGAACTTACTTCCATGCCAGAGTCCAGCATCTGCTCGGGAGGGGCGGGGTGGCGTCTCCCGAATCCCGTAAGTCAGCAGCCAACCAAAATTAATTAAATAAACAATGAAGTAAAAACCCAAGTGATTTATGTAATTCCCCAATCTTTAAGTATCTGAAAGTCTTTTTTATATCAAAGAATCTGAACTTTAAGTATCTTCCCCAGGAGGCGGAGATGAAGGCATCCTGACAACTGCTATAGCCTTTTATGGCTTCTTAAACATGAACAGTCCGCTATGAGACATGCCTGGTCTTAGCTGACCAACTCAGTGCGCACCAGTCTGCCCCATCAGTGGAGAGAATGGGCCGCGCACACTATCCAGGACGACTCACGCTGATCGCTCTCCCTATGGCCATAAGCATTAGCTTGACTGTGGGGATGCTCCATGCACTTTCTCAGTACCTGTCCTACAGCACAGGAGAGAGCAGTAACAAGTCCACCTGTGGGGAGAGATGCTTCTATTTTGACATTTTGATGGTCTTGACTATAACTGTCATTACTATTGTTTTATTTCACACAAAACTATGCTTAAATTCAGAGTACAGAGGACACTTGGGAAATGACACTGGAGGAAAGATTAAATTAAATCCTAGATTAAAAGAGTAAAGGTGTGAAGAACAAATCCCCAGCTGTTTGTCGGCAGCTGTGAGAGCAAATATACATGCTGATCATTTCACGACGATGGCGCCCAGTTCCCTGGACATTTCTCTCAGACTTTGAGGCTTACTGATAGAAAATGGTTTTCCCAGTTTAATGCAAAGGTGCCTGCTTTTTACTGGCAGTCAGGGCTGTTCTTCCCAGGAAAAGCCCTGGAAAGCCTATTAGGCCCTTATCAGAGATCTCAGAGGTGCTTCTGCTCTGCTGTGCTGCAGGTTGGAATGCCTTTGATCCCAGGAGATGGATTCTGTGATAATGAGGTGTCCTGAAGAGAAGGATCAGAGTGAAAGTAGAAGACGCCCGCTTTGCTCAAGTCCAGACACACTGAGTGCTCCAGGCCTGGATTAGCGGCAGCAGGTTATCTCCCAGGAGCCTCCAGTTCAGAGGAAGTGTTTCGGAAGCGGAAGCAGTCATTGTTCTCAGACAGCTCAGGAGTTGACCAGGGGCGGGTGAAGCTCTAGATCCTGTGAACTCACCTGTGACAGATCTATAGTGCTCCTCGGGGGGGGGGGGGGAAGATCAGGTCCTCATTTCATTCACTTTGTTTCACCCGCTTTCCCTTACCCAATAAAAGAAAGCGTCAAACCGTTTATTTTGCAACATGAGCTTCAGCTAAAACCTTAGTGAACTGAGATACTCATTGGTAATAAAGTTAACTAAGTCACCCCCCCACACACGCACACATATTACATACATTTTCTTTCTGCTCTTTTCCCCATGTTTATCTTTGTTCTTTTCTCTTGTCTTTACTTATTACTTAGTTTTCTTGTGTGCCTTCTATCAGGGATAACAACTAGGAAGGTTTTTAACCTTGCTACCTCGATGGCCTTGATGTGGGCTTTAGGAAAGGATCTGCCCCACCCTTCTAGGAAGTGGACACCTGCTGATCCTTCAAGATAGACTAAAAGTTCTCAAACACCCCACTTGCCCAGCTGCCTCGGGGAGCCGCTCTTATCTGCAGGGTTACCTATTAGCGTCTGCTCTTGATAGCCTCAGCGCCTCCCATGCAGGGCTGAGTCACAGCAGCTCACCGCTTTTGCTTGGACTGGAAACTGTCCTTCCTTTCGGGATTTTACTGGATTTTCTTGTTCACTCGCCCAGCATCGGGGGAAAGGAGACGTGGCAGGACGTTAGTCCAGGATTCTGACTGGTCACTTCAGCACTCTTCCTGTTGGTTCTATTGTCTGTTTGTGGTTGTTAATTTGTTTTTGTTTGTTTGGGGGGAAAGTTAAGGATGTGGTTTCCTGCCTTCATCTGTACATGGGCTTTCAAAAACATAAACTGCATCTTATTTTTTCTTTCTCTTCACAGTAACTTATTTTGGTTAATGAAAAAGCCTAGTTAAAAGTCAGATTGCCAAGTATAATCAGTAACTTCTTTCATAATTGAGCAACGAGAACATGGAAATTGTGTGTGATTTTGTGGAGGTGATTATGAACTAGCTTTGATCCAACCAAGTCCTTTTTGCTTAGGGTTTCATTTTTCCACGTCATAAAGGTTCACTGGTTTTGTCACAAAGATTGTCTCCACTTTGGCTATGGTATAGAGTTCTAAATGTTATGCATCATCATTTTATTTAAATTTTTCTCCAAAGGTAAGCTGTCTCCTGACTATTTCAATCTTAATTTTTGTTTAGTTTTGCTTTTTGTGATCGACACAGGAAAAGCATGTCGAGACCCCGTGCAGTGGTTAGAAGCAGGGAAGACATGTAAGCGTTCCTTCAGCTCTGGGAGCCTCGACACTGGTGCCACAAACACCGGGCTGCGTCCCACAGCAGAGAATTCATCAGGGCGTATCATGAGGGAGAGAATCTGATGCAGCTATCATCTTTGTGCGTTTGCAAATGTCTGCACTCACTGCCAAGTGCCATTTCCTCAGTAGACCTTTATTTAGCTCATCAGTAAACTAATTTGCAGGCTGAGGGCTTCGTGACTCAGGGTGACGATCCAAGGACTCACAGAGCCGTAGTTCCAAGCAGAGGCTCTACCCTGGGGAAAGCACGTGCGTGCGCAGCAGGAGACTGTGTACCATGCATCCTGCTGCGTGTTTCCTTTTCACTTCCACAGCCCCATAACCCCTGACTCCGATCACCACGTTAGTCATCGCTCGAAATCTAAACCTACTACGAAGAAGGGCAAAGGCAAATGAGTCATTTTTTCTGTTCCATTTTTCCCCCTATTTACAAAGATAAATCCTCTTTTTGTGCAGAGGGGAGCTAGTGCCCTAATGCCTAACCTATAGCTAACACATAGAGCTAAAGGAGCAGAAGTGATGGGAGACAGTTCCAGCCTTGATTGCCTGCTAAGCTAGTTCTATGACTCTTGAGGTACCATAAGATGGGCACTTGCTTGCATTTAAAGCTGCAGAAAAGAGATTATTCTTCCCTATAGGTTTTTAAATATCAGAATAGAGCGCTAAAACTCACGGTCATCATCCGCAATCTATATTCCTCCAAACAATCCAACTGCCCTTTGTGGGAAAACAACAACCCCAACAACAACAACCACAGACTGAACATGCGTGCTGATCACAATGAGGGGTCTCCACATTTCAGGCTGTGGTGATCTCTCCGAATTTCAAAAGACAGTCCAGTTTTCCTCTGTGTAGTTTCGGGGTGGTTTGTATGGAACGAGAAACGTAAAGCCCACGAATTATACTTGAATTATTATCATAGGTTATCAGTTTGGGAAGACTTTAATGATGATCTAAGTCTGTGGATGGGCTTAATAAATTTGGAGTACATAAGGAACCCAGGAGAACCGCGTTTAAACCAGGTGCAACACACACACACACACACACACACACACACACACACACGACCTCATCCCCAAGCTTTGCATTATTACTTATCTGGAGACAATTGGACTGATTTTATTTTGGAATCCAGATTATCCATTCTCAATTGGTTTAATGAATTTATTCAGTTGACAGAGTCCTTGCTCATTTTTTTTTTTTCAAACAACAAAAGGCATTGATTTTGCAGAAGACCAGGATGCCAGGGTGACCCTAGACAAAGGCATGCAGGACTTTTTATAGAAAACGAGGGGGATCTCAGGGACAGTCAGGTCATCTTTACCGTGATTTGCACAGGTAAAAAGCAAGGGTATGAGTGCAACTATGATTGGCTAGGGCTAGCTAGGGCTTGATTAGGAGTTGGGGGCTCTCTAAACTTCTTCAAACTGGCCCAACCTGATGGATACCAGGGAAATTACAAGGGTCAATTTCTGACTGGCTTGCATCTGGTGGTTGGTGGGCTGCATTCTTGTGCCCAGCACTGATGTCCCACCCTGCGATAAGATACCTTCCCATTTTTTGTGGTTATCTCCAGGCTATTCCCTGGGTAGGGGATTTTATGGTCTTGTTCCTGGAGAGGACCAGGCCTGACAACTTCCCAATCCCCCCTGTGTCCCAAATGTCATCAGTCCCAGGAATTAGGTCATAGGTCACCAGTTCCAGGCTCATTTATTTCTTAACAAATTATTTTGACCTAAAAATTAACAATTCAAAATGAGGGTTTGATTTATTAATTACCATCAGGGAAAAAATGAAGTTGGTTTATATGAGACTCTGAGGAGAAGCAAGTAGGGTGAGAGGGAGGCTGATGGAGAGGTCTGTGCTCTGGCATTCATTTAGGGGAGATGAGAAACTTGCCTTCTATGCACAGCAGCGGGGAGTATTTTGCTTTCATAAATTTTTTAATTGGGAAGATTTTATACATGAATACAGTGTATTTTGGCCAAGTCTCCCCTATTTTTACTTCCAAGCATCACTCTCCCAGCCCCTCTCCCTCCCTCCCTCCCTCCCTCCCTCTCTCTCTTTCTCTCTCTCTCTCTCTCTCTCTCTCTCTCTCTTCTCTCTCTCTCTCTCTCTCTCTTTCCATCTTTCTCAAAACCTGCTTAGTGCTGCCAGTATGTGTATGGATGTAGGACCATCTGCCGGAGCACTGGTAACCTGTCAGAGGCCACAGCCACGAAGAAAACGTACTCTTCCTCCCACAGCAGGGATCATGGAAGAGGACACAGAAAGGTCAGAGCCAGGGTTAATAGAAGTCTTCCATCAAACATCATTTGCTGAACATCCTGGGTTGTTACCCACATGAAGTCACAGAGCTTGTGAACGGAATGCACAAGACCTTCACAAGATCAAGCTAGCCAAAATTTCACGTGGCAGAAGAGGGTCTCATGAAATCTCACCTGTAGCTGAGGAGCGCTTGACTGTTGGCCGGTGTGAATGGGGTGATCTACTGATGGTGTTGCTTTCTTCTGTTAGCCCGTGCAAACCCTTGAAGATTAGACACACCGCTAATCTTATCAGAGGGCAACTTCCAGCTTCTGCCCAAGGGCAGTGCTCATCACTTCCCTTGGAAGCATGGCTGCCCTTGATAAAGCACCCAGGAAAGCACAGGGTCCATGTATGTGTGAGCTGTTCTTACCCAGGCTGCTTCTGGAGCTTCAGTATTAATTAAACTAATGTGTAGCTATAATGAGAACATTTAAGATGTGATGTGAGCTCTGCAACTTTGAGTCCCCACTTCGGACATTCTTCATCTGATGCTACCCATAGGTTTGTTTTCTTTTCTTTTCTTTTCTTTTCTTTTCTTTTCTTTTCTTTTCTTTTCTTTTCTTTTCTTTTCTTTTCTTTCCTTTCCTTTCCTTTCCTTTCCTTTCCTTTCCTTTCCTTTTCTTTCCTTTTCTTTTTCTGGACATGAAGAGAAAGGGGAGAAATTAGTAGCTATAAATGTGAGACTGATGAATGACCACAGTATATGGTAGTTTCTTTACTCAGAATGAACCGACACAATCATGCTCCTCTTCTGTATTCTGTAGTTTAATAGTTCTGATGATTCTGTAGCCTGTTGAAAATTCTGTCGTTTACTGATCAAGTGCTAGCTCCCTTTTATTCAGCACTCTGCATATATGAGGGCACATCCCATGTCATAGTGCAGTTCTTGGCAGCTGAGCCACAGTCCTGACTGTTATTTCTCTGAGTTGGCATGATTTTGGTGGAGACTACAAAGCCAATATTTATCCTTCAGTAGTTATCAAAATATCTAATATAGATAAGTCTCACTGATTCATGAGGACTTTTAAAAAAATCCCAGTAGACTGAGGGGGATTATGACATTTGGGCTTTGAGAGGTCTGTCAGCAAAGGTGCATCCTAAGGCCATTCAGTTTTTAATTGGATTTACAATGCTTACTAACTTTTTTATCAAGTAAAATAAAATTATATTGTAATCAGATATCAGATAAGTTGTCAAACTTCCGATGTCCTTCTTTTAAAGAGAACCAGAAAGGAGAAAGTCTGACGGAATAACAGGAATACACTACAGAATAAAGTAATACAGAATAACAAGATGGACACTAATGTTATACTATGATATATTAACACGAGAGATTTGGTGATTGAAAGGGGGGCTAGAGAGAGACTGCTGACATTTTGAGGTTCACCCAGAAAGCTTGAGTGACAAGAATAATGGTATTCCATATTTGTCACCTCTGGGTGACTGGAAAATGAATAGAGGGCCCCAGATCCTGAGGCTTTTCGTGATGTTTAATATGGGACTTTCTAAGGTACTGAAAATAGAGAATCCTTAGTATGGGTAGTAAAAAAATTGTCCATTTTAATTTTAACCAATTAATTTAGGCTAATAGAATGCTGTTTTAATTACATGGAAAATGAAATCTAAATGGTCATATCAAAACAACTCTCAAATAAAAAAAAATAACAAAAACAAGAAAAAAAAAAACTCCTACTTCCTGTGCCAGTGACTCTCAAACAGCCATCCTGCCTTCTGGACTCTGCCATCAAAGGAAAGAGGTAGTTTATGGTGAGTCATTCAAGAGTGTCTATGTCCTCATTGATAAAAAACAAGATCCCAGCTTCAGAAACTCATCATGATCTCAAACTCTGTCATTATTCCAACCTTGGAGGATTAGGAGAGTACGGGCATGACTAACTGAAGACTGTAAGGCCTTCTCATCCAGGAAACTTGGGGAGGTAAAAATAGTATCTGAGTGGTGAATCCACTGGTGAGACAGTGAAGGCTGAAACTTTTGAACTCAGTATACACCGTAGTCACTCAAGTAATCTGAACTGTCTGGATTCCTTTTCTCGGATGTATGAGTGTTTTGACTAAGATGTACCAAGACATTAGACATTCTGATACTTTCGGAGGCTTATGTGGTAAAGTCTGACCTTCTAGAGGGAAGTGATCAAACATTTATAAACATTAAAAGCACCATTAAAGCATATATCCGTCTAGCAGATGACTAGTTGTAGAGAGGTATGTCTTAGGATTTTCCTCTAAATTTCTTTTTAAAATGTGTGCTGTGTTGTAGTATAACATCTCCATTTGCAGAATCATTGATAAAGACAATATGTCTCCAAACTTCACAGTTCTCTTTTGGATGACAGAAGGCTTTCGCTGGTGATGTCTTTATTCCAGTGTGCAATGACACTAAGATGATTTCACATCTGTCTTCACTTGAGGTTTCCACCATTTGAATCATTTGATAATACTGATGGAAAACTTGGAGACATGGAGAAACTAGGGACTAAATTTGGATAATAGGCTATTTACTGATATTTTTGTAAGTTATTGTTGGATGTCTTTCCTCTGTTGACAGGACAGAAACCAACAAGGGCAGTGACTCATTTCCTGGGCTGTCAGCTGGCCACCCTGTCACCTTTGGCAGGAGCTACGCACATGCATATGTGGACCATCTCTTTAACTACCAGTTGGTTTGCTACAGGAGGACTTTGCTATACTATCATTTCTCAGCCAATCTTTAAGAGAAAAAGGATATCAAACTGAGGGCGATTTTCCACTTGGAGCAGTTTGACTCCTGGAAAAGACATCTTTTATAAATTGCCTTCTCTATCACCATAGCAGGCTCCAAAGAACACTTGTCTGCATTTAAAGGAAACTGAGTATGTGCCTACCTCTCCTTCTCTTTTTTTAGACAGTTAGATGATATTCCCTAAATACCTGCCCCTCAGAACAGTTTGGAAATGCCACTGCCTTGTTATAGATGGATTTGCTTATCTGGCTTCTTCTGTTTTGCAACCACAGGACTGTGGGTCATCTGTTTCCTTCTACTTGAAATCTTACCAGTGGCAAGATAAGGTTTTTCCCCTCATCCCATTCCACTTCCTTCTAACATTTTTGAAAAGGACATATATCATTTGGTAAAACAATTTCTGGTGTTCTTTACCAGGACTGGTTTCTCACAGACTTGTTCTTACAAGCTAAGTGGCCACATTAGAAAAGAAAAGAAAGAAATGACAATGATTTAACTTTTCACTCAACTCTTAAAACAAGTTATTTCGGTTTTAAGAGCCAGTGCTAACTTTGAATTATTTGTAGCTGCCTAAATTACTTCAAAGTTTCAGAATATTCCATTTAATTCTTGAAATTACATAATTTTGAATGTAAAGGAATGATTTATTTCTAGTGCCACAGACTTATGATAAATTATATGTGTGAATATTGGTGTATATTTCTGCATTTACTTATTTATCACTTTATCAATTGTGGTCAAGCATGTACTTAAAAATAAATTTGAGAACACTCTACTTGAGTAAAAAGTCTTTACATGTTGTGAAAACTTCAGTAGATGGGAGGTGTTTGAGAAGGCTTTAGAAATGAGTCCTTCACTTCACAAGAGGAAAATACGGAGAGTCGTGGGGACTCACTTTCAACAAACACCTAATGTGATTTAAGGATCAGAAATCCAAGTATAGACCAGATTTGAATCATAAGGCAATTGTCTCTGAAAATTAGACAGGAAAAAAAAAAAAGCAAAATTATATTACCAACTGATTAGTATGTGGAATAATGGATCATACATATAGGAAAAGTAATTTTCTGTTACCATTTATGAGGCAAATATGATAAACCAAAAGAAAATAGAATAATTGAGAAATAAATTTTTTTTATTTTGATATATAATAATGCCAAAGTAAATCCCATTACTTCGTAAAATTAATGTATACTAGTAAGAGAAATGAGAAAATTAGTTGCCTTTAGACAGTCATTAGCAACATTACCTTGGAAATAAATACAGTTAACCTAGACAACATTGTAAACCCCAGGCCAGCCTTTTCCTTCTCCACAACAGCCTCAAAAACTAAAACATCCTGCCCTGAAGTTCTATAGAAAGACAGCTAGGGGGCTCAGTAGTAATGTAAGTTACATGAGATCTGGGTTCAATCTCTGGAAGCCAAGGAAAAGAGCTAGGCATTTTGGTGAAGCCTAGACTAGTGCTAAGCCCCAAGCCAGTGAAAATCACCGTCAAAACAACACAAAAACCAAAAACAACAAAACCCAAAACTAAAAAAGTCAAAACAAAAAAAGGACAGTATTTGAGGAATGGCATCTGAGGTTGTCCCTGACACGTATGCACACACCATGTGTCCCTGCAAACATGACAACACACACAGTTAGGATTTTATTCTCAACTCTTTTAGTTGTTGTTTGTTTTGTTTTTTCAAGACAAGGTTCCTCTCTGTAGCCTTGGCTTCCCTGGACTCTCTTTGTAGACCAGGCTGGCCTTGAACTCACAGAGATCGGCCTGCCTCTGTTTCTGGGATTTTGGTGTGCACCCAGCTTATTCTCAATTCTTAAAACATAGTGGTTTAGGGTCAGATGGAATCAGAACAAAATCCTACCAGACATTCAAAGAACAACTAACATCAATACTCCTCAAATCATCCTAAAAAATTAAAAATAATAAAAAAACAAAAGCTGAAGGAATTTTTCTAATTTACTAAGTCTTTTTATGAAGCCACTACTACCTAATACAAAACTACACAAATACTGAACAAAAAACAAAGAAAGGAAAGAAAAAAAGGAAAAAGAAAGAAATTTTAGAAATTATGCAAAATTATTACAAACCAAATTCAAGAACAAATTAGAAAATTATCAAGTTGGCTTCATCTCAGAGAGGCAAGGATGGTTTCGTATATATAAATCAATAAATACGATATACTGCACAAACGGATTAAAAAAGAAAAAGAAGTGATCATTTCATTAGATGCAATAAGGCCACTGATAAAATCAAATATTCCTTCATGATAAAAGCCCTGAAGAGTCTAGGGATCATAGGAATATACCTCATATAATGAAGACAATTTATAGAAAGGTCACAGTCAACATCAACCTAAAGAGAGAAAAATAAAAGCATTTCTACTTAAACCAGGGACAAGTCCTATCTCTCCATCCCTATTCTTTATAGTTCTTGATCCTTAGCTAGAGCAATAAGGCAGCTGAAAAAGATCAAAGTCAAGGAGATACAAATAAGAAAGGAAGAAGTCAAAATATCTTTATTAGACAATGATAGGACTTTATACATAAAAGACCTTAAAGACTCCACCAGAAAACTTCTGTAGTTGATAAACACATTCAGTCAAGTAGCAGGATACAAAATTAACACAAAAAAATTAGTAGCTTTCTTGTATACAAATAAGAAAGAAATCTGGGAAACAATAACATTCAAAAATTCTCAAAAGCTATCCTGAGGTAATGTAAAAGACTTGTATAAAGATTTTAAAACATTGAAAAAAAGAAATTGAAGATATCAGAAGATGGAAAGATCTCCCATGTTCATAAATCTATAGGATCAATACCGTGAAAATAACCATTTTACTGAAAAACAATCTGCAGATTCAAGGCAATCCCCACTAAAATTCAAATACAATTCTTTACAGAAATTGAAAAATTGAAATGAAAAAAAATCTTAATCTTCCTCTGGAAAAATGAATGCCCCACATAGGTAAAATAATTCTGAATAATAAAAGAAGAGCTTGAGGTATTACCATCCCAGAATTCAAACTGTATGAGAGATCTATAGTAACAAAACAACATAATAACAGACATATTTTTGATGGTATTGAGTTGAAGACCCAGAAGTAAGCCCACCCACCTATGAACACCTGATTATTGATAAAAAAAGTTTTAAAAATGCACACTAGAAAATTAAAAGAAGCAAAATGGTGATAGTCAAACTGGATGACTAAATGTAGAAGAATGAAAATAGATACGTATTTATCACCCTGCAAAAAAAATTCAACCTCAAATGGATCAAATAGATCCTCAACATAAGACCAGACACCCTGAATATGATAGAAGAGAAAGCAGGCAATACAGCTTGAACTCATTGTCACAGCGAAGATTTTCTGAACAAGACACTGATAGAGAAGGCACTAGGACCGATAATTAACAAATGGGAAAAGCATCTGTAGAACAAAGGACCCCATCATCTGGCTAACATGGCAGTCTACAGAATGAGAAAAATATTTACTCATTACATCTGATAGAGGATTAGTATCTAGAATACACAAAGAAGAAAAACAAAACAAAAAGTGAACACCAAGAAAACAACCCAACTTAAAAATGGGGTATAGAACTAAACAGAGAGCTCTCAAAAGATGAAACACAAGTAGCTGAAAAGTACTTTTAAATATGTTCAAAATCCTTAGCCATTAGGGAAATGAAAATCACATGACTCTGAAATTCTACCTTAAACAAGTCAGAATGGCCCAAATCAATGAAACGAATGACAGTAGGCAGCGGCAAGGAGGGAAAGAGGAACATTTAATCATTACTGATGGGCGTGCAAACCGGTACAGCCCCTTTGAAAACCAGCAGAGATGTCACTCAAAAGCTGAAATCCCTCACAAGGTCCAAGTGTACCTCTCTTGGGCATATAACTGAAGAACTCAAAATCTTAGTGTGTGTATACTTGCTCATCCATGTTTCTTACTGCTCTATTTAAAAGACCCAGAAATTGAAAACAGCCTAGATGCCCATTAACTGGCAAATAAGTAATAAAAAAATTTAGTAGAATAGAGTGCTCCTCAGCTGTTAAGAAAAATGAAATTAAACCTAGACACAAAAAGACAAATATTGAATATTTTGTCATATATGTGACTGTTAGCTTTTAAGCTCACATGTGTGTGCTTTAGTCAGAATAACTGCAGAGGCCAGGCAGTAAGTAAATACCATGGAAGAAAAGGAGATCCTCTAAGGAAAGGGAAGTAGAACACAGTCTTATAAAAGTTGCTGAGCCAGTGAATTTTATTGGGATTACCTACATAAGTATGGGCGAGATGTTTCTTTTTTTTTCTCTCTTTTGTATTTTTATTTTCATTAATTACAGTTTATTCACTTTGTATCCCCCTCTGTAGCTTCCTCTCTCCACCCCTCCCAATCCTACCCACCCTCTCCCTTCTCCACCCTTGCTCCTCCCCAAGTCAACTGATAGGGGAGGTCCTCCTCTCCTTCCTTCTGATCCGACTCTATCAGGTCTCATCAAGAGTGGCCTGGTAAGGCTGTTCCCCCCTGAAGGGGAGGTGATCAAAAAGTCAGCCACTGAGTTCATATCAGAGACAGCCCCCGTTCCCATTACTATGGAACCCACCTGGACACTGAACTGCCATGGGCTACATCTGAGCAGGGGTGCTAGGTTATATCCGTGAACGGTCTTTGGTTGTAGTATCAGTGTCAGAAAAGACCCATAGGCCCAGATTTTTTGGTTCTGTTGCTCTCTTTGTGGAATTCCTGTCCTCTCCAGGTCTTACTATTTCCCCCTTCTTTCTTAAGATTCCCTGCACCCTGCCCAAAGTTTGGCTCTGAATCTCAGTATCTGCTCTGATACTCTGCAAGGTAAGATGCTCAATCCCTATTGAGAAAGGGAAAGAGGATGGACATCAGAAGAGGGAGAAAACAGGAACCGGACAGGAGCTTATCACAGAGATGTTTCTTAGAGGGTGAGAAGGTGCTCAAAGACAACAGCCCCCAAGCATGACCGGCAGATGCCAGAGCTGGGAACCTGGAGCTCTTTCAACAGACACAGACAGATCCCCAACTTGGAGCCTCCGCTTCCCAGGAGGCTCAGTTGTTCTGACTGTCTTCCAGGCAGGTGGTCTTGTCTGAGAATCTTTGTAGCTAAACTTTTCTGAGAGTGACCCTCAGCAGCCTTAAGTGTTTACTCCTGGGGAGGGAAGGACCTAGTGAATCAGGTTAGTTTCAGGGACTTCCTGAAGCTATTTTGATTTGTTTACTGTCTGTCCTAAGGAGATTCCCTGAAGGGTGGAATGTTTCAGTCTGGTAGGAAAATGCTAACAACAGCATCTCAACCTATTTTCTTGGCACATAACTGAACATTGGCCTGAATGGTGAAACAGGAGGTAAGCTAAAGCACAAAGTGTAGAGAAAGGGTAATAAAATTTTAGACATGGTAGCTAAATGTATTACTCATGTATATGACTCCTCAAGTGTTTTGCAGTAAAATGAAGAATTTTGGTGTCCTCTTGCTAACATTGGATACCCAAAGAACAAAAGTAGAATATATATTCTTTTTTTTTTTTTTTTTTTTTTTTTGCTTCATATAAGAAAAGGCTCTAAAAATATTCTGTGGAATGTGTGTGTGTGTGTGTGTGTGTGTGTGTGTACACATATGTTTCCTATGGTTTTCCAAGACCATCGTAAAGTTAATTAAGTTCTTTTCAAATGTATGATAGCTATGTTCAGTTGTAATTTTCAATTAATTAATTAATTAATCATTAATTAAATAATTTAAACTTGTCAGAGCTCTCAGTGTTTCACCTGTCTGCAAGTGTCCACCAAATGCTGTTTGTCTTACCTAAGGCCCTGTCCTTCCTTCCTGTGCTTGCTGCATTTATGCTGTCTCCTCAGAGCTCCCTCTTGCTGCTTCTGGCTCTCTGTACACTTCTGCCTTTCCCTAACATTCTGGCTCTTAGTGTCATTACTCATATAGTCCCCCTTTGGTAGACTGCCTTCCAATAGTCATCAATTTTGCCTTTCTTCCTTGGACTCCTCTTTCTCAAGTGCTAAGGTTATGATATGTACTGTCCTATAACTATCTTCAGGAATGTAGAGGAGATTATTTTCATTTGTTACATGCTAAGGACTATGGCCAGCAAGTTCTGGGTAGAAACAGTTCGACTCAGAGTAAGTCAAAACATTGTAATGAACAGAATTCTTCCATATCAGGCCAGGGGGATTATCTTGACAGAAAGAATGTAAGAAAGGAGAATGACCATTTAGAGAGACTGATGGTTTGAACAGGAATTTGCAATCAAGAAGATCTGGCAAATGTGGTGGGCTGTGTTCAGAGCTGTGAATGACAGGGATATTTGGGGGCAGCAGGGAAGAATAAAGGACAGAGAGTAAAAATTTCCAGTGTACTTCCTCATGAAATATGAACTACTATTCCTAAAGCAATGCTCAGTGAAATGACATGTTCTTAGGAGTGGCTATTGGCCAGGCATTCCAAAGTGTAATTGTGAATGGGGTTTTGTTTTTGTTTTTAAATTTCAGTGTGTTCAGAGATGTTTTTATTTTGCTGTAGACAGTCACTCCAGATGTTAGAGTCCAAACCCAGCTTGTGACCAGACTCAAGTTCATTTTATTTAATCCGTTCTGTTCTTTCTTTTCCTGACAGTATTCTTTGAGATATTAAGGTTTTGAGAGTCATTCCAAGTCCTAGAAAATAGGAAGTAGACCTGTAGTGTTCAAAGGTCAGCATAGACACACTGCCTTATCCTACGAAAGCCTACAATGTGTACTCTTAGCTGGCCTGGATGGGTCATGAGTGGCTCATGCATTTTTCTTCTGCAGAGGCTTTTTTTTCTTTTTCCCCCAGGGAATGGAGTCAGGAATAAGGAAGTCTTTAGTCAATTCCACCGTGGACTCAGACACGACCATATAAAGAGGTGTGGCAATCACTGAAGAAGACAGGCTCACATGAATGGAGTGTGACTCCCAAGCAGAGGGAGGGCAGGCATTAGGCTTCCCCGGTAGGGGAAGAGGAGGTTTTGCCTCTTGTAAATTGTGTCCACAGTGAAAGAACGTTATATAATGATGGCTACATCTGATGCTAGATGCTATTATATATGTAGGCAGGCATTCATTTATTCATTCATTCATTTATTAACAAATGCTGTCTTACTTGACAAAAATCACAATGTCCTTATTTCCAGATTCTTCTTAAAAAATAATATCTACCTGAGGATGATGAAGAAGCTTATTTCTATCTCAGAATTATAATACTGTAATAATTTTTCAGGTTATAGAAAGAAAACAGAGGTTTTTAAATGTAGCCCATGGCAGCTCAGTCTCCAAGTGGGTTCCCGAGTAAGGGGAACAGGGACTGTCTCTGACATGAACTCAGTGGTTGGCTCTTTGATCACCTCTCCCTGAGGGGGAAACAGCCTTACCAGGCCACAGAGAAAGACAATGCAGGGTCAGAGGGAAAGGGAGGAGGACCTCCCCTATCAGTAGACTTGGGGAGGGGCATGGGAGATAAGAGAGGAGGGTAGGATTGGGAGGGGATGAGGGAGGGGCCTACAGCTGGGATACAAAGTGAATAAACTGTAATTAATAAAAAATAAATAAATTTAATAAAGAAGAAGTTGTGTTTGTCCTTCAAAAGTTGGTGAATTTATCTTTCTGTTTTTGAGGGGCTTTCTGCATTATGGCACCCTCTCCTTCCATGGGGAGTTAATACAGAGGGGCCATGCTTTTTCATTTCACTTAAATCTATTCATACTTATTCTTAGTGCTGTTTCAAAAAATAAAAGCTATAAATATAATTTTAGACTGACTTTGAAAAAAAGTTTGTAATGCACTATCATTCCATGACACTTTGCATGAGAGTCTCTTGGCCTGAGAGATGTACCACCATTTCCTTCCCAGGCTCACAGGTTACAATGATGCTGATCATGTGAGTTCAGAACCTGTGTATTGGGTTGACTGTGGTATTGAGATTCGTGTCATATCTGGCACCAAACACTGTGAAATAAAAACTCCAAAAAATAGAATTAAAAAAGAAAAAATCACTGGTTTCCTTGTGTGTGTGGATGTGCTTTGTTTCCAGGCTTGAAAAGCAAATGTAACCCCACCACAGGCACCCACCACCAGCTCAGCTGAAGCTCCCGCTCCTGAGATGTATGAGGTTGTAGTTTCTTGCAATGAGAGGCTCAGTTTCAATGCTATATTGGGCCATTGTTAGCTGTCAATCAACTCCCACTGACTCACATCTATAAACTGGCTTCAATTACACATCTTCAGTCCTTTGAGAGAAAAAAGGAAGCCCGTGGAAGGGTCTATCACTTTTATCTATCTATTATCTATCTGTGCATCTTCTTTCCCATTCCTCCTTCCTTCCCTTGATGCCTTCCTTCCTTATTTGTTAGCACTGTGGTACTGTGATGTTTAAAAACAGTTGTTAGCCACATTATCTGCTAAAATGTTTGATAATGATTAGTCTAATTATAGTGTACTGTAGGTACATATTACACATTAAATTTTAAAGTTTCAGAACACAAAAATAAGTATGAGATTAACTAATTTTATGTTTTTTATATATAAATAATTATGTTTTGGATAGTTCAGGTTAGATGTAATATTTTATTAATTTTAAGGAATATAAGAAAAAGTAAATTACATATGTGGCTTACTGTATAATTCTTTTTTTCTTTTTAATTTGCGCTTGGTTCTGCTACATAGCCCAGGCTGGCCTCCTATGGGAATCTCCTGTTTTACATTCCATTTTTACTGGATGATGCTGTTCCAATGAGCGTTCCACATGGCCAGACAAAGAAGAAAACACTTGAAAACATGTGGGTCAGAGGGTGGCAAAGCACCTTGCAGCCACAAACTTTGTAAAACACACAACCACGTCAAAGTCATATATGAATTTATTTCACATAAGGGAACCCTTATTTGGGGAACCCCTACACTCAGAGCTCGTCAGTAGGCTGGGAAGGCTTACTCCAGTCTTCAGTTGGACAGAAGGAGCATCCTTTTGTTTTCTTACTGATCAACACCATATCATTTAAAAGAACATAGTGAGAGATATGACAAAATTGCTTATACCTTGTGAAGACCGCCAAACTTTTTTTTTTTTTTTTTTTTAATTTAGAAAAGCCTCATAGAGCACGGCTTTCCATTGTGTTTGGCGGGATATAGCATTCTTCTGTGGCATGCTCTATGGCGAGTCATTCTGCTGAAATGCGGGCTGCTAGGCCCCGAGGGATGGACTTGGCGCCAGCGCTGCAGTGAACTTTCCGCCGTTGGTCAGCTTGTACAACGGACAGAATGGAGTATGTAGAAAAACGCTCTCAGTCTGGAAACCTATGGCTGCCCATTCCCCTCGCATGTGGTATTCTACCTGCTAACAGGAAGTTGCCGCCGGCAACAATAAAGTGCTCTGTACATACGCTGGCTCTTTCCACAGCCAAGGTTCCAGTCAGCTGCAAAGATTCGACTCTGTCACGGTCTCTCCACCCTGTGGACACCTATGCTCACCACGGCAGTCTGGGTGATTTGGTAAAACTCTACAGGATATTATGCCATTTCTGAAGTCACAGCCCTGTAGACAGTCACTGTTGACATTTGCAGCAAAAGCCCACGGTCTTCCAGGGTCACTGAGGGTGTGCGTGTGTGGGCCCTTGCGGGTTCTTTTTGCCTTCCTGGGGTCGCTTTTCCTTTCTCAGCAGGCACAAGACGTCCCAGCGTGCTTTTATTTCATGAATACAGCGTCCCCCACTGCCTTTGGGACCCTCTACTCACAGTTTCTTCTCTCTACCCTTTTTGTCCATCTCTTTTTCAGCTCACGCTTTCTGTCCTCCGACTCTTTCTCAGCTCCCATTTCTCATTCCGAGAGAGGCCTTCCATGACCACACATCTACAGCAACTGTCGAGTCGTGTTAGTGCTCTCCATCTTTATTCTTAGCAGTGCTAACCATGGCATACTTGCACCCCTGTGACAGACCCTGGAAGGTAACCCTCAAATGCTTTGTCTATAAGGAATATGATCAGCAAATACAAAATCCACTCCAAGCAACCATTTGTGAATTGAATGAAACTCTAAGTAGCAGTGATATTGGACATTTTTGTCTTACTTTTATTTGTCAGCTTCTCTTAGCAGTTGAAGATGTTGTACTTTGTGTTCTTCATCTCTGTTTCACAAGCTGATAAGCTTTTGCCTGGAGAAGACCTCAGAGAAAGAGCAATGAGGAGAAAATTCATGCAATGACAAATGTCTAACTTGGGAATGGGTGCTGTGCAGATGGAGGAAGATGAGACAGTGTTTCTCTCTAGAATAGGTCTCCTCACTCAGTCTTCCTTGGCAGTTCCCCCAGTCTGACTGCAAACCACAATCTCCTGAGATATGAGTCAAGCTCACTCAGTGACTCTGCTGTGATATTTATGTGTGACACGAAAGACTGGAGGCACAACACTTACATCCTTGGCTCATCTTGCAGGCCTAACACTGTCATTAGTAGAAGAGCAAATTTTGGAATACATACCAAAATCATGGCCCCCAAGTGAGAGAACAGTAAATTCAAGTTTAGTCCTTACTTTCCTATCACCTGAGTCCCCTCCTCACCCATATGCCCAGGAGAAATTATGAAATAAAATTACGAAGGTTAGTGAAAAATCTTAACACGTCATTGGACACAAACACAAGCTGGATGAAGATATGACCATTAACTTACTTTATTATTCTATGCAGCTAATAGTAAGGGCATTCCATCATTTTAGTGGACTGTATTGTAGAGTTTAAGAGTTTACTTTGTTGGAAATTGTTTTGTAAAGCGTTCTGTACTTGGAATAGCCAAGTCCTTGTTTAGACCCTGTAAATTAAAATTTGCACAAGTAACAGCAAAGTCTTTCTTCTGGGGCACCCAGAGGAGGGGAAGGTGCAAGCTGACTGAACGGCACAAGTCAGTCAACTTTATTTGCATAATCTTTTCTAACTTAGTGAGAAGTGAAAAGTTTTAATTTTAATTTTGGAACTTTTATTGTTCTCTTGTAGAGGCATCTATATTCTATTTCTGAAAAATGATTTTCTGCCTATCTAACATATATTTCAAGTATGGCTTTCCATTATTGTTCAGGCAGCATTCAGGGGAATCTTTTAACTTACAGAGAAAGTCTAAGCTCATGAAAGCATGAAGAAGCTAGTGAATATGGATGGAGATGGCTAAATTTTAGACACTGAATAAAAAAAACAGCAAAGGTTGTAATTTTATTTAGATTCTTAGATGGAGGCAGTGAATCAAGCTCCAAGAAGAGAAACATGTCTTTGAGCCTGAGAATGCAGTCCATTTTTAGCAAACCCCTTTTTAAAAATGTGGGAATGATGAAAAAAAAGGTAGCTTGTTCTAGGTAGTGTGTGTTGATTAGGCATGAAGAAAACAACTGGCTCATAGATTTGGGGATGTTTGCAACACCTAAAGAAGACAGCTGCTTTTTTAATTCAAAGGAAAAAAATCATAAGATAAAGATTTGTTCGAAGAACAAGTTTTGCACTTTCAACATCTTCCTCTTCTGGAGGTCTCTAAGCTGTTTCCTTATGTTCACTAAGCACCAGTCCTAAGACGGGCTCTCCAGGCTGCAGACAGTTCCATGGAGCAAAGACAAAATGAAGCAATCAACAAATAATCAACAAGCAAATTTGCCCATCACATGTACAGTTGGATTATTTTGTATGTTGGCTTAATACTGAGGAAAATGCAGAAGAATTACTTAAAAAGTTCCTTTTGGGTGCAATCTTAACTTGACTTGGATAAGGCAATTCTGTCTCCTGGTGAAGAAAACTCCTACAATCTCAGGCTGAAATAAATCAGATCATTCAATTCCCCCCTCAAAATTGTACTACTAGAAAAAAATGTGAAGTACTCATGAGGACCAACTCTCAGAGATAGCTCAGAAGTTGTACCCAATATGTGACACACACTGTGGTCTAATCTAATATGGCACCATGTTGGCCTTCAACCATTCATTTTCTAGTGGGGGCTTTTCCCGAAGGCAGAATTTACCCTCACATAAAATTGTCAAACAGCCCACTGGGTATAGCACTAATTTAGCCTCCTGTACAGTTGATGGATGAAGAATTTCCTCTTGGAACTAAATTATAGGGCTTGTTGAAGTTGCTCTTTCCTGATCTGTTATTTGGAGGTAATTTTCCAAAAGGGCAGGACAAATGGCCATGAGCTAGAATAGGATTCACCATGAGCAGCTGGCTTGCTGTGGCTAGCACATCCCTCTGGAATCCACCTCCACCAGCCTCCCACGCCTCTGACCCTGCTGCCCAAAGAGGAGACCTGGATGAGAGAGTTGGACTTCCTTAGACCCTTCACTTCCCTTCATAATGAAGCCACAAGAATGGCACCTACCTACCCATGTTGGCACCTAGGTTTCCAAAAACATAGCATCTTGTCCAGACATGATTACAAAGAGACGAGCACCTGCCTTCACTCATATTCCAAAGTGCCTGATTACAACCTTCTGTCAATCTTCCCCACACCCCCAGCGTTGGCTGGAAGATAAACTCTGTGAACCGACAGAAGCTGTATCAACACAAGCTACAATTTAGTCACATTCTCTTTGACCTGGGACTTCTTGAGTGTAAAGAGATTAAATTTGAAAGCTCCTCTGTCTAATCAAGCAAGGATGACCTTTGATAAGGTGGCTTCTGATGAGGTCAAAGAGCAAGGGCTAACCCTTTGCAGCTGGCTATTCCTGGCAAATGAGGAATAGCTGAGTTTTTTAGCAAAGCAACTTCCTCATTCACCAGCTAAACTAGATCCTTGCTTTCACTATGCCCTGTAGTTAGGTTCAGTCTCAGTTCCTGAGTGACAGCTGTCTCAGTATTTTACTGAAGTCTTCTCAAGGAAGAGTCATGGACTTGTTCCTAGATGGCCATCTGTTTTCAAAGTCCTTTGTACCATGGACCTCTTTCAATTGATTTACAACAGGTGAGCTAAGCCAGTGGCTGCATTTGTATTGGTGATGCCATCTAAATCTAGAAGGCAAACGAGGACCACACTGAAAACTTAAATTCAGATGGCTTATGGTAATGAGGGCAGAAGAAGCCTGGGAAATTAGTCATCATATCTGGACCATGCTCAATGGGCTTGGCCATTCACCGAGCACCTAGTGCTATGCCACAATTTACAGAATCAAGACATCTTTTTCAGTCTCTGTCATGACTGTCAGAATACGTGTGACAGCCCACATTCACAATAAGGACTATTCACGTGCAGATACATGAGGAATGGCCTGGAAAAATGACCCCAATGTCCCTTGCTTAAGGTTTGTCTATTCCAGAGAAAGGCAAGTATCTGAAGGTCTTTGGCGGGATACAGATAGACCTAAGAATAAGTTATTAAAAATGAAGATAAGATTTATGAAGGTAACCTGGGGACTGTGGTTCAAGATGCAACCCCCTTAGTATCATACCCACGTACAGGTTCTTCCTAAGCCTCATTTGTCTGGAAACTTGTTTCTGTCAGCAGCAGCCATTCATATGTTACAGAGAAGCATGCAGAATTCCTTTGGCTGTTGTCTGTTCCCACAATGAAGGTCCTGTGTTCGGGTAGAGACAGAGGTCCTGGTCACTCTGAATTTCTTTGAGCCAATTAACGTCAATAAGAAAAAAACAAGTGTTTGTAGAAATAAAGCTTGTGGATTTTTGGCACTTCCCTTCCAACCTAGACTGGGCAGCACAGGCTGGAGCAGCCCCTGCCGACTTCCTCCCAGAAGGTCACAAACAGTGTGGGTCGTGTTGGTAGGGTTGGGGGCTCTAACCATGCCCTGCATTTTTCTCCTGTGCACCACATTTAGAAGAAGTAGACACAGAAGAAGTAGACATTTTCAAACTGCAAATATTGATGTCTCGCTATATTTACTCACCCAGAACTAGAATGAAGGTATAACAGAATGTCCAAAGCCTTCACTAAGAAACGGCTCTGTTATTCGAGTCAGAGAGGTCTTTGAAAAGGAGAGGCCACACAAAAAATTGTTTCCTTCTTGTGAATGCAGGTTGGAGCGTAGCAGCGCTGAGACCCTCAAATCTCATCTCACAAGGAGAACAACAGAACCAAAATACCTGGGCCAAGGGGGTCCTCCTGGGACCAATACTCCAACCAAGGACCATGCATGGAGATAACCTAGAACCCCCGCTCAGATGTAGCCCATGGCAGCTCAGTCTCCAAGTGGGTTCCCTAGTAAGGAGAACACAGGGGCTGGCTCTTTGATCACCTCCCTCTGAGGGATGCATTGTTTTGGGAATTTCCCATGCTAACTTTTAACAATGGCTCTCAGCTCGCTTTTGGGCCTATGTACTGATGGTATTCAAAGGTGTAATTGTTCCTATTCCTTATCCTCAAGAAAGTGACCGGGGCTGTGATGAAGAAGGTTTGCTGCTGCTGCTGCGAAGATTTCACTGTAGGCAATCCTATTAGAATCTCCCAAGTTTACCCTGACTACATTTTCAACCAGGCCTTCAGCCTCTGGGGTAAGATAACTTTTTATACCTTTAAATCTATAGGAAGCTCTCAATTCCTGCCAGTTGCCTCAGAGAGTGAAAGATGTCCTCTCTCTGTATCGTTTCTCAGAAGACAGGATTTCTATATTACAGAACCAAAACATTTACTCTCTTTAAAATTTTAGAAGTTTTTTTTTGTCATCCATTGGCAGTAAAGGGCTCAAAAACTAGGGGCACAACTAAAATAAAAACCACTTCAAATCAAAGTATAAAAGAAATTCCACTTGCCTTTCATGCTCTGCTCTCTCCGTTGTGAAGGAGAAATGTGCTTAAACTGCTGTTTTTCTTCACAGCTAGCTTGTGTTTTCATCCTCCATCAAACAAAGAAAATTAGTGTCTGAAATTCTGGAGTGTAAGATACTGTTATGCACATTTCGGAACCAATCAAAATGTGCTTTCTTTGTACATGGTCTTTTCAAATCATCAGTCTCATTCACTTCCCCTTTTATTGCAATATTATCAGCCAATGGTGGGCACTGGGTTTATTGTTCCGCACGTCAGAGACAATGGTCCTTCCAAGTAGTTTGCCTTCTTTGCTCTTCTTTGTAGGATCATGTAGTGAACACTGAAATTTATGGTTAGTACTCTGTCACACGCAATATGGTTTCAAAAGATTGCTTAGCATTTGACAATGCTTGGAGGAGAGTTGCTGATGAGGCCCAACTCTCTTTAAATTCTTTGTTTGGCCTAGGTTAAAGTGAGTTCATTATCTAAATGGCCAAGCCTGGCTAGAAGTGTTTTCTGTTCTTAGCTATGCTCGCTGGAAACCACAAGAATTTTGATCTGCTGACCATTTGTCCTCCACCAGGCCTAAATGTTTAAAGGGCATTGTTTTTATATGCCAATGATTGTAGTATTTGCATGTGCAAATCATGTAATTACTTAACTGCCCAAATTGTGCATGCAACTAAGGTAATTATGAACTTAGAAAATTGCTTTAAGAATTTGACCCTGGAAAAAGTATGATAGCAGAAAATGAGTGCTGGGCTGGAGGTTTCCTGCAAGGTTAATTTTGTTGTTATTGTTGTTTGGTGGAAACCTAAACCTGGGGTTGATGAAGTTGCCTTCTTTGCCTCAATTTGATGTCTAGAGAATATGGGTAGTATTTGTATTATTTGGTTTCAATGTGTCTTGGTACAGCAAAGGTCATATAAGATGAAACTGAAGTTCATATGAGTTAAGAGGTTTGGACCAGTCACACAAGCTTTGAGAAAGCAAATTAAAAAATTACGACTAGGTTGTGTAGCTCAATCATAATTTAAATGTTTCTGTTCGTGAGAAGATATTGCTTTGAAAGTGAGAGCTATGCACATTTATATCAGCTACTAAATATACTCAGGACTTCCTTGTGTCACAATAATTTAGTGAATATAACAATTTGTCTTCAATAAATTTAAAACAAGTATTGTATTCTTTGTAAGAGAAGGCCTTAATAAGAAAATGTATGCTTAAGACGTTGGAATATGCATGAGAAAACATCAATGGCTATGACTGTCCTCTGTTTATTGAAACAAATAAAAATGGAATAACAATTCACTTTTGGTCATTTGCTTAGGGTCTGTTCTACAGAAAAAGAATCTTCCATTATCCTCACAAAACCATCCTCCTGACTGTTCATGGGTTCATTAGCGCAGCATCATTTAGTGTGAAGAGCAATCTAAAATTCTCATTAGGTACCCAAATCTTCAAGCTGCAGTGAGGGTTCTAAAGAGCGTGAAAGTGATATAGATTCTGAAATCCTTAGACCCACCCAAAGTTTTGCAGGTGATACTTGAGAGTATGTGATAAGAACAGAACAACAGTCATGGAGTCTCACTTGCATTCTCGGCTAACTAGAGGGTGCTGTCTGGCCTCTCAGCCAGAAGTCTCCAGAAAGGAATAAAGATCATGGACCACTAAGTCATCTTTATTCAATGACTTGGCAGGAAGTAGAATCATCACCTCCTTTTGGTCACAATATGTCTGAAACTGTGTTTATTCTGGTAAAATAAATAGTCATTAGCATGATTCACATTTTTTCCCCAGCTTTTGGAAAGGACAGATAAATTATCTACTATTATCCTCCCCGCCCCCCTTACCTCAGTCTTTTGCAGAATGATGTGTTTATATGAGCAGCTATCATTGCTTAGGCATGCATGAGACACCCATGTTTTTGCTAAACAAGAATTCTGCCTCAGTTTTTTTAGCCTAGCAATGGATTTAGGAATTTAGCATCATTCTTCTCTTAAAATTTCAAGCATGGGAATAGAAAATTGATGGGCTTAAGGAGTTCACACTGTTGGATTTTGTTCATAAGTACTTCATTAACTTAATGCTACATCTTGAAGATTCTCCATCAGTGACTCTAAGATACTCCTTACACAGACTGCCTTCCGACTCTACGAATGATCATCCCACACAGATAGGAAGTCACGAGGCTCTTCATGCCCTGAGCTCTTTCACAGCATCCTGTAACATTGGTACAAAAATTAATAACTAGTAACACCTTCCTTGCCTCTAAATTACACCCCCAGTGTGTCTGCCAATAAACTGAAGATAGGGCAAGAGCAGTAACCTACAGAGTGGCTTTTGTCTTAACTGAAGGGATACTGAAATTCTTCCACCTCCACCCACATTTCCAGACTCTCATTGGTACTAATCAGTGTAACTGACACTTTTGGTCTCTACAAAGAAGCAGTTATGTTGTGGAGCTGAGGATCAAAAAGTGATGGAATAACCTTCCTGGAGAAGGAGGAACACAAGACGCAACAGCAACTTTTGAACTGGGGCTAAGACAGGATTCCCTGACCAATATTCTTGCTGCATATTCAGCCAAGTTCTGTGGTATTCATCTCAAGTCATGTCAGTGTTTTTAATTTGTGGGAGTTACTTCTCTCAATTTCAATATAATTACTTTCTGTTGAAATCTAGGAGATAACAGCAAAAATTCGATTTCTCCCCTTCTTCCTTTCTTTGTATTTTGTTGTTGTTATTTTTTTTTAAATAGTGTCTTACTCTGTGGTTCAGGACCATCTAAAACTTCCAGTGTAAATTGGCCTAAAATGTTAAAAATCTCCCCAGCCTAGCATCTTTTGTGTTGGTACCACAGGTGCTCAGCTGAAGGAGTTCTTCTCCACCTCACCCAGGGGTCACTGACGGGAGCTGACTAGTGCGTGCCCCTTGGTGTGCTGTGGCAGCACATGGTATTTTGCTGTGTCGAAAGCTCCTGATTTCCCAGAGTAATGCCTCTAGACTTCCAGCGGCATCATACAAGGTGGTTGCTGAGTATTTGAAACATTGATCAGGTGAGTCCAGATGTGATGCAGATATAAAATTCACATTGTATTCCAGAAACAATCTAGACAAATAATCAATAGTGCCCTTTATGAACAGGTTAATGTGAATCAAAGACTAAAATAATGATATTATGGAATTGCTGGTTTAAATAAAACAAACTCTTAAATTAATTATGCTTGTATTCCTTTAGAAAGGGTGACATGCAGAGAAGACAATATCTTGCCACAGACATCCTGGTCCTCTGGCTCTCAAAATCTTCCCACCACCTTTTTTGGGGCTAGGAGCTTATGTTAGAGAAGCATCAGTTGGGTGCTCACTCCAGCTCTGAAATGTCACTTGTTCTCTATGTTTTGAGCAGTTGCGGATTGCAACAATGGACCCTGTCTGCTGCATAAAGAAGTTCCTTTGATGAAGGCTAAGAGGTCCACCTAAGCATGGGTCTAAAGACACGTGTCTATAACCAAGTGAGCAACTGTATTGAGGAAAGTGGAATAACTTCTTCCGGTTCCATGGCCTTCCGAGCTGTGGGAGGTCGGCAAGTTTTACAGTACCAGGCATGAATTTCCTTCTGTTGAGCAGGCCTGTACTCCAGCTAGGTAGCTGTTGATTGCTCCCAGATGTAAGTACCATAGTTGCACCTTTAGGGATATCTGGCCATGCAGGTCATTGTTGTTTTACAAACTTCACAGCTCGGGAGGTTTCTTGATTTCTTCCTGGTCAGTTCCAGGGCAATTCCTCCAAGTCCTGTCTGAAGTGTACGGTGGTGTCTTTGGCAATAGAACAGACCTTCAAATTCTGGGCAACAACCAGTATTGTCTGGGGAGTCTCTTGAACTCCCCCAACAACTGGAAATAATGTTTCTCATATCTGGTACCGGCGTTTGTGCTGGATACACTCTGGGTCTTGAGGGGAACATTATCACTGTTAGTGGTGATATGTCATTTTAGGTAAACATAAAATACTGTGATTCCCTACAGCTTTTTCAAGCACTCTTAGTGCTATTTATTCCTTCTCCTTTCTCTACACCTGTTTGGTCTACCCCCCTAGGTGAAGCCCTTTTCCTGTTTTCCCCATTTCTTCCTTCACAGCATCTGTGCCTCTCTGGAGCCTCTTCTCCATGCCCCTCCTCCCCTTTTTTTGATTTCCTAGTTACTGAGGTTACTCCATAAGGTGTATTCACATCTCAAGGTTCAGAGCGAGGCACCACAGACAAAAGAGAACGTGTGGTGTTTTTCCTTATGTGTCTAGGTCACCTCACTCTGTAGGATCTCTTCAGTTCCATCCATTTACCTGCAAGTTTCAAAATTTAATTTTTCTTGACAGCTGAATCGTCTTTCGTGTTGTATATGCACTATGTTTTTGTTATGCATTCAGCAACTGAAAGCTATTCAGGTTGTTTCCACTTCCTAGTGATTGTGAATAGAGCAGCAATGAGCATGGCTGAGCAGGGTCAGTGGGATAAGACGCAGCGTCCTTTAGGCATGGCTCTGGAGTTACCACTGGGAGATTTTCAGAGAATTTATTTTTAGGGAATTCTCCACACTAAATTCCATAGTGGCTACAACTAGGGTTCTCCTTTGCTCATATTCTTGCATCATTTGTTGTTGGTTGTTTTGTTGATTTTAGCTATTCTGACTGAGGTAAGATCCAAATATCAAAGAATTTTAAATTTGTATTTTTCTAAATTTTAAGAATGATGAGCATTTTGGGGGGATAAATCTTTTTTTCTTTCTTTCTTTTTATTTCCTGACTGACCAGGGACACAATCTTATCTCTGGAGTCAAACTGTGACCCTGAGCTGGTTTCGTTTTTGCTTATTTGTTTGTTTGTTTAGATTTATTTGAGTGCTTGATCTGCATGTACACCTGCATGCCAGAAAAGGGCATAAGATCCCAGTATAGATAGTTGTGAGCCACTATGTGGATGCTGGGAATTGAACTCTGGTCCTCTGGAAGAGCAGACAGTGCTCTTAGCCTCTGCGCCATCTCTCCAACCCCTTTGAGATATATCATAGCCATTTTATTTATTTTTTGAAGAACTCTTACCTCAGATCCTTAGCCCATGTTTTCAGTTGGCTTATTTGTTCCCTTGACTCTGTTTTGTGAGTTCTTTATATATTAATCCTCTGTCAGATTTATAGCTGGCAAAGATTCCCTTCCATTCTATGGGCTATGTATGTATGTATGCTTTGCAAGGGCTTTTCTGTGTAGCCCAGGCTATCAAGGAACTTGCTCTGTAGAGCAATCTGGCATCAAACTCAGAGATTCACCTGCTTTTGTCTCCCAAGTGCGGAGATTAAAGATGTGCACCACCACTGCGTGGCTGCGGGCTTTCATTTTACCAAGCTGATTGGTTGGCTGTGCAGAAGTGTTTTAGTTCCATGAAATCCCACTTGTTGGATTTTGGCCTTAATCCCGAAAGTTGTTTCCTGCATCTACATCATGTATAACGTTTGCTATGTCTTCTTCCAGCAGTTTCAGTGTTTTCTGTTTTTCATTTAGGTCTTTGACACATACAGAGTTATTTTTTGTGCAAGGTGATAGATAGGGGTCTATTTTCATTTTTTTTGCATGTGGAAACTTGTGTTCCCAGCACCATTTGTTGAAGATACTTTCTTTTATCCAGCTTTTGTTTGTTTCATTTGTTTATATATCAGTTTCTGTGCCTATACTATATTGTTTTTTATTACTATGGCTCTGTAACATATCTTGAGATCTAGAAATGCAGTACCTCTAGCTTTGTTCCATTTGACCAGGACTGTTTTGTTATCTGGGGTCTTTTGTGGTTCCATATAAATTTTAGATTTTTTTTTCTGTTTTTGTGAAGAACAAGATGGAGATTTTATACACTAGGGAATTGTTGCTGCTTCTAACAAGGAATAATGTCCACATAGACATCTGCGATGCAGAGGTCCACAGTACGAGATGTCCGTCATCCCTTCCATCTTAATATGTGGAAATGGGAGAAAACATTGATGATTTTTCGGTAGATGCATATTTACAAACATGCATCGTTAATACTCTTTGTCTAAAAATTGTCTTTGTTTTTTGTTTGTTTGTTTTGAGAGGGCTTCTCTGTGTAGCCTTGGCTGTCCTGGACTCACTCTGTACAATAGGCTGGCCATGAACACACAGCGATCTGCCTGCCTCTGCCTTCCAGAGTGCAGGGGTTACAGGCAGCACTCTGTGTCACCTATGTGACTCTGCACCCTCCTTGACTGAAAACTTCTAAACAATCCAAATATTAAGGCAGTAATTCTAGTCCCTGTATGAGGCAGCAGCAGAGGCAGAAGTATCAGGACTTTAAAGCCAGCCGCTGCTAGACAGCAAGTTTAAGGTCAGTCCAGGATAGCAGTTCTCAACTTTCCTAATGCTCTGACCCTTTAGCACAGGTACGCATTGGTTGTAGTGACCCAACCATAATATTAGTTTCTGCTTCCACTTCATCACTGTAACTTTACTACTGTTGTGACTCAAAATGTGCATATCTGATATGCAAACCCTGGGAAACGGCCCTTTGACCCCCTTCAAAGGGGTCATGACCCATAGGTTGAAAACCTCTGATCTAGGTTAAATGGTACCTTGTATCAAAAACTACAAAACAAGACAACAGTATGATACAGTTTGATACATGTATGAACAGTTTGATACATTTTAATTGATTAATAAAACTGTAACTAGAAGGGAGGTAATGACTGCAAAGGGATTTCCCCTTGAAAGGCAGGGAGATGCTAGAGGAAATGCTGCTGTCTGTGTGGTGCAGCTGACTGGCTCTAACTTGCTTGTCACAGGGTCGTTGGTTGGTCCTGGACAGCTCATTGCAAACCTCAGACACTATTGAGTCGTGACCGCTGCAAATAATTTTGGCCACTAGCCTATTGAAAACCTTCTTCTCCGTCCCCTACACATGTGCTCAGTGGTCCGTGTGGCATTAATGAACAATCTGAAACTGCCCCCGAGTGTCTCTGAGACACCAGTGCAGTGCAGAGGCCTGGCTTTTCACAGTAGCCTGAACTGAAATAATCCTACAAGTCAGATAAGCATTCGTACAGTAGCCAGACAATAAAACAAAGACAAACAAACAAACAAACAAACAAAAAACAGGTTACAGACCAAAAGTGAGAGATGAGTTCTGGCTCATGCTTCTGGCTGGTGCTAGGAAAACTTACCCAGCAGCAGAAAGGAGGCTCTGAGACCGAGTCAGAAAGCAAGCACAGTAACTTGTGAATGAGGCGTGAAAGCAAAGGAAAGCAACTCTGGTTAGAGCATGCACACCCTTTCCACCTTTCCCCACCCCCCACTGTAGAACTCTGAGGAGACTGGCTTCCAAGCATCCAGGATGTCCTCATGGACTGGTGCTGGCCAGTTGCTGAACCCAGGACCCTCTCTGGTTTCCAGGATCTATGCTGACCTTCAAAGACATTCATGTGAAAATCAGATAATTTGGTTGGGTTGCAAGTTGCCTATTGGTAATCATGGGCTTTTCGTCATCGTTGTTCTTTCTGAGCACTTTCTGGGGAAGGATTGTTCTGTTCTCCTTGACTGTTCCACATTCTCCCATTCTCTCTAGGCAGAGTAGCAAAGCTGTCATTTCCCATAGTCCCGGTGAAGCAGGGGCCCTCGCAGGCATGATAAGAATAAGGCTGGTGAAGACGTGGATGTTGGCGGTAGAAAGGTTCTGCTGAGAGGAATCTACCGCACGGACAGAATAAGACGTGGCCATCTCCTCCTTCACAATATCACTATTCCAAACACAGCTCAGAGGCCGTAGATGGGCCTCCCCAGCCCTCCAGAGTTCTTGAATCTGGTTGTTTGTACTAAATACGGGCAGTGAGTGTCTCCACTGCCACAGGGCTGGCCTCAGCACACTCATCTTCTCTCTGCAGTGTAAGAATAAAGACATTTTCTAACACAATTGTCATTCCCAGGCTGGTGTATCAGTGCTCTTATCAAAAACCTTTCCTTGGTCTTTGTGGGTGGTGTTCAGTAGAGGTGCATTCAGAGGCAAGTTCCAGGACACTGTAACCGTGATTGGCTTCGGGAGAAGCACAGCCCTCTTTACCACAGGGATAATGATAAATAAGGCCCAGGCTTCGCTCAACAGGAGCATCCCTGGTGGAAACACACAGGGTAGGACATGGGGCTTGTTATCACGTTGGTTAGCATAAACTGGGTTGAAAATAACTTTAGCCAGTTCTATTAGGAAAAACCTCTCAGATGAACAAGCAAATTTTGAACTATGTATCAAAGCAGAGGCTGAACAGGTGGAGGCAGGAATAAAACCTCTCAGTAGAAGATGTACCTGGATACCACAGCACCATAAAGGCACGAGGCTGAGGATTATTAAGCTCCGGGAGTACCAAGCAAGACAATGAAAGACCTGAGTAAAGTCAGTGGATGAGAAAAATCTGGAAAAATAAGAGAAGACAGGGAACTTGTGTGTCTAAATTGTGCACTTTGTTGTTGGTGTGATTTTCATTTATTGTTTTTTCTTTTCCTTCCTTCCTTCCTTCCTTCCTTCCTTCCTTCCTTCCTTCCTTCCTTCCTTCCTTCCTTTTTAGATTTTGATTGAAGCCCCTTTTCTCCTCTCCTCCAGGTCCCACCTTCCCACTCTGTTCCTCTCCCTCCCCACTTCTCCCCAGAAAACAGGAGCCCTAGCCCACTGCTGTACCAACCCACCCCTGCACATCAAGTCTCATCAGGACTAAGCACATCCTCTTCCACTGAGGCCAGACAAGGCAGCCTAGGTAGGAAAAAGTGATCCAAAAGGAAACAACAGGTTCCATGTCAGAGACAGGCTCCACTCCATCTGCTAGGGAGCCCACATGAAGACCAAATTGCCTATTAGCCACATCTGTATAGGGGGCCTAGATCCAGTCCATCCGTGCTCTTTGGTTGGTGTGTCAGTCTCTGTGAGCCCCCATGGTCCTAGGTTACTTGACTCTGTTGGTCTTTTGTGGAGTTCTTGTCCTCTTCCGGTCCTCTTCCACAAGACTCCTTGAGCTCCAGCTAATGTTTGGCTGTGGTCTCAGCATTTCTTTTGATCGGCTGCTGGGTGGAGCCTCTCAGAGGACAGGTTCCTACCTGCAAGCACAGCAGAGTATCCATAGCAGTGTAAGGGATTGGCTTTCTCCCATGGTTTGGGTCTCAGCTTAGGCTAGTCATGGGTTTGCCATTGCCTTACTCTCTGCTCCATCTTTACCCTTGAACGGCTTGTAGGCAAGGTCAATTTTGGGTCAAAGGTTTTGTGGGTAGGTTGGTGTCCCACTCCCTCCCCTGGAAGTCCTGCCTGGTTAAGAGGTGGCCACTTCAGTCTCCACATGCCCCGCTGCTAGGAGCCACACCCATGTTCTCCGAGGAGCCTACACAGGTGTTTTCTTTCTTTCTTTCTTTCTTTCTTTCTTTCTTTCTTTCTTTCTTTCTTTCTTTC
>REGO01000902.1:46917-300442 GCA_010120015.1 Rhombomys opimus
TTCCTTCCTTCCTTCCTTCCTTCCTTCCTTCCTTCTTTCTTTCTTTCTTTCTTTCTTTCTTTCTTTCTTTCTTCTTCTTTTTTTATTTTTTTGGGCAATCTGATAATAAGTTATGAGAAGGAGCTAGAGTTGATCTGTGTATCAGGTAAGCGGCTGCCACTTAGACACGTGAACGGTGTGTCAGCTAGAAGCTTGATGGGGATGTCATCATCATAGTCTGGTTAAGATACCCCCCCATCACAACAACAAAAAAACTTAATAATACAACAAAAATCTGGTAGCAATGTGGCTTTGTAGCATTGCTGAGAACAGCCCAATTTTGTACCTTCTAGGAGCAATTTTAACAGACACATCCCCTCCTGTTTTGCCCTAAGTTTAATCAGGGTGTTGTGTAGGCCTGACCTGAATGATACGGCCATAGACACCCGTTCTCTGAGTGAACTCTGTAGAGGACCACAGTGAAAAGCCTCCCTAGAGAAAAACTGCAATGCTGTGTCCCAGACAGTGGTAAACAGATTTTGACCAAGTGAAAAAAAATATATATTTTATTTGTAGTCAAAAGATCATGAGTTGAAAGGTGTGAATGAGAAGGAAAAGCAGCTTGCACACAGGTGCTTAGAAAAACGTGAAGCAAGCCAATAAAAATGGATCACATTTTTTGATTTCTAAGCTAAGATGGAACTATTCATAATTGCTACTAAATTATCATAGTGACCATTCAGATCTTGATTCAACCAGGAACAGTCATTTTACAATAGAATCCCTGTTGTGAAAAAAAAAAATGCTGTTTTGCAATTTGCTGTGACAAATCTCCAAGGAGCTCTGATATGCACAGTGCAAATCTTCCGTATTAACCCAGCAGAAGTCAGAGGGTGATTGTCAGATACATTGTCTTCAGTTAACACATGCAAGAGTGTATGTAAAGATGGCCTAATACATTATTATCTTCTATATTAAATGATTTGTTGTTTCGCCTGGCACAGTAGTTGCTGCCTGCAATCACAGTACTATGGAAGGCAGAGGCAGGCGGATCTCTGTGAGTTAGAGGTTTACAGAGTGAGTCCAGGACAGCAAGGCTACACAGAGAAACCCTGTCTCAAAACAAAACAACAACAAAAACCTACCATGATTTGTTGTTTAAATGACTGAAAATTTCACCAGAAGATTTTTTCCTTTTCATCACTTTTTCTGACATTTTCAGTAAAATAAGCTTCATATGAATGTTTAGTTCATGGTGACTTATTAGTATTATGCAGTGATACAAACTCACCTGGGAGTTCTAATGGCACTGTCAGTATTATTTCTTGTGTCACAGTCTAGTGTTTTTCACATGGGACTTGCACTTATGGCTTAATGTAGTTAAATAAATAATCAGAGAGTGGGAAGAGCTCGTGTTAGTGCTAGGCTTGTAGACACAATGTTACGGATCACTAAGGGAGATGAGTACAAACGGGCTTTGAAGTTATAGGATGAGTGTAACTTAGTACATGAGGTTGTGTATCTCAAAATAGAGGAAATGGCTTTTATGTGTACCCACCAAAAAGAAATGATAAACATTTAAAGCATTAGTAGATTCATTAATTTCACTGAGTTGCTTATTACCCAATTGAACATGAGTCAAAACACCACATTTTTTTCACAAATATATACCAGTATTATGTCAGTCAGAAAATAAAATGAAAAAAAAAAATCAAATGTACAAGGAGTATCAATGGAATGCTTGGTTTTAGAGTTTTTGGAAGTATGGTAGAGCAGGAAAGAGCTGGACTCCAAAGATCCAACTTCCATTCTAATACTCTGGAATGATTTCTCGCAGCAAAGTGAGGGGATTTGGATGTCCTACACAGGGAAAATATAAAGCATACTCCAATGTGCTGGTTTAAAAAGGGCTGGCCAGGAGAAGCATCTTCCTCACTGAAAGTGGGGCTTGCAAAGTTTAGATGTGGCCTGAAATGCAGCCATAGCCTCCTTGGACAGTTAAGGAGCTGGGTATGTTATACTCCAGTCCCTCTGGTTTCTATCTTGCAGTGTCCATTGTTAAGGATAAGGCCTTAGTCAGTATGTACTTGCTTAATGACAAAAATCTATGGACATTCATTGCTATTATTTCCCGAAAAATAGCATTTTTCATATAAATGAATGAACACGAGCCATTCCTTTTTCTCCACTAACACCAGCCTAAAAAAACCCCATATTTTGTTTTATTTTCATTATAAAATTTATATACAGACTCAAGAGAAAAGTTGTTTGAATCAATGGATAATGCCTTGCTTTTATAGAAGGAGCACACTGGTTCCTGTGGGAATTCAGCATTTACAGAATGGAGAGAAATATAGTGTGTGTGTGTGTGTGTGTGTGTGTGTGTGTGTGTGTGTATGTGTGTGTGTGTGTGTGTGTGTAGAGAAAGAGAGAAAGAGAGAGAGAAGGCGAGCGAGAGAGACTATACTATAATCCTAGTTTACACTTCTGACAGGATTTGAACAGGAATAAAAGTTACCGCATGGATAGGAAATATAATTACAATTATGAGCCTGTTCCGTAGAATGTAGAAACTCTCTGGTACAAACATTTTATTCAATTTAGTAAGAGAGTCGGGATGGCTAGTATTCAGCTGCAGGCTGGCATACTGAAGTCTCTGTGCTTGTCATATCTCTGGATGATGAACATGGAGGCAAATTACAGTTTGTGGAGCCCCTGGAGTTTTAAGATGTCTTGCTGTGTTTCACCTGGTAATGGGGAAACATGGCTTGAAAGATGAGCACAGAATAGTGGATCAACGGAACCTAATAGAAGACCCAGAAATAAACCCACACACCTATGGATACTTGATTTTTTACAAAAAAGCCAAAACCGTTCAGTGGAAAAAAGACAGCATCTTCAACAAATGGTGCTGGTCCAACTGTATGTCCACATGCAGAAAAATGAAAACAGATCCATACTTATCACCCTGCACAAAACTAAAGTCCAAGTGGATCAAAGACCTCAACATAAAACCAGACACAGTAAATTTGTTAGAACAAAAAGTGGGAAAGAGCCTAGAACTCATTGGCACAGGAGACAACTTCCTGAACAGAACATCAACAGTACAGGCTCTAAGATCAATAAATGGGACCTCATGAAACTGAAAAGCTTCTGTAAAGCAAAAGACACTGTCATCAGAACAAAACGACAGCCTACAGACTGGGAAAGGATCTTCACCAACCCTATATCTGACAGAGGGCTAATATCCAGTATATATAAAGAACTCAAGAAGTTAAACAGCAAAAAATCAAGTAATCCAATTAAAAAATGGGGTACAGAGATAAACAGAGAATTCTCTGCAGAGGAATATCGAATGGCAGAGAAGCACTTAAAGAAATGCTCAACGTCCTTAGCCATCAGAGAGATGCAAATCAAAACGATCCTGAGATTTCACCTTGCACCCATCAGAATGGCTAAGATAAAAAACCCAAGTGACAACACATGCTGGAGAGGTTGTGGAGAAAGAGGAACCCTCCTCCATTGCTGGTGGGAATGTAAACTTGTACAACCATTTTGGAAATCAATCTGGCGCTATCTCAGAAAATTAGGAATAGTGCTACCTCAAGATCCAACTATACCACTCCTAGGTATATATCCAAAAGATGCTCAAGTACACAACAAGGAAATTTGCTCAACCATGTTTGTATCAGCTTTATTCTTAATAGCCAGAACCTAGAAACAACTCAGATGTCCCTCAGTGAAGGAATGGATGCAGAAATTGTGGTACATCTACACAATGGAATACTACTCAGCAATTAAAAACAAAGAAATCATGAAATTTGCAGGCAAATGGTAGGAACTGGAAAAGATCATCCCAAGTGAGGTATCCCAGAAGCAGAAAGACACACATGGTATATACTCACTTATAAATGGATACTAGACCTGTAAGATAGGATAAACATACTAAAATCTGTACACTTAAAGAAGCTAAACAAGAAGGAGGTTCCGGGGTAAGATGATCAATCCTAACTTAGAAAGACAAATGGGGTGGACATTGGAAGTTGGAGAAAACAAGAAACAGGACAGGAGCCTATTACCGAGGGCCTCTGAAAGACTCTACCTGGCAGTGTATCAAAGCAGATGCTGAGACTCATAACCAAACCTTGGCAGAGTCAGGGAATCATCTGAAAGAAGGGGGAGTTAGTAAGACCTGGAGAGGATTGGAGCTCCACAAGGACCAAATATATCTGGGCACAGGGTTGTTTTCTGAGACTGATATTCCAACCGAGGACCATGCATGGATATAACCTAGAACACCTGCTCAGACATAGCCCGGGCAGCTCAGCAACCAAGTGGGTTGCCCTAGTAAGGGGAACAGGGATTATTTCTGACATGAACTCAATGGCAGGCTCTTTGACCTCCCCAAAGGGAGGAGCAGTCCTGCTAGGCCACAGAAGAGGACTTTGCAGCCAGTCCTGAAGATACCTGATAAAACAGGGTCAGATGAAAGGGGAGGAGGTCCTCCTCTATCAGTGGACTTGGAAAGGGGCAGGGAGGAGATGAGGTAGGGAGGGTGGGATTCAGAGGAATAAGGGCGGGATACAGCTGGGATACAAAGTTAATAAACTGTAACTAATATTAAAAAATAAATAAAAAAAAGAAAGAAAGATGAGCACAAAGCTTTAGAAAAACAGTCTCGTACTGGAAAATAAACTTTTCTAAGTACTGATTTGTGACTGCATTAATGATATTGATAAAACAATAATATAAATACAATGACTTGATAAAATATTTAAAACACTTTAGTAGATATCAAAATTAAGTTTCCTGGCAAGATTCATTATTATTATTATTATTATTATTATTCATTATTATTCATCACTTAACACTAGTTAAAATAATCTTCTTGGAAACTAACACCTACATGTCTGCTGGCTAGTTTTAATTGTCATCGTCACACAGACTAATCGGGAACCACCCATATCAGGGTTGTCCTCTGGGTGTGTATGTACAGGATTGTCTTGATTGCTGATTGGTGTAGAGAGACCCAGCACACCCTGAGTAACACCGTGGATAAAGCGAACAAGCGAACAACAGCAACCCATGTACACAATGCATACATACTCTCTGCCATTGTCTGTGGATGGGATGCTTTAATTTGCTGCTTTGACGTCTCAGCAATACTGGACTGCAAAGTTGGAATTCTGAGCCAGATAACCCCATTTGTTTACTAAGATGATGTTTTTCAGGGTATGTTATCATAACAATAGAAATACAAATAAGCTATTATTATTTTCTCAAAAAGTTACTGAGATTTCCAAAATTGATTATGGTAATTTCCAACAACGTAGAGAGAGAGGAAACAGAAACTCTTTTTCTACTTAGAGACAATAACTTGAAGAAAAAAAATAATGTTTAGAGGAATCATACTTTATAAATTTGTCTTAATAAAGTAATATTTTATGCTGTAGTTGTTTATAGCAGCAAGCTAAAGTTTATGGCCCCAATAGGAGGATATGTATATGACATATCTGTATCTTTATCCCTATCTGTGTCCATACATTATGTATACATGTGTGTATGATGATGTAAGTATGTGTATGCATATGCTGTACATGTACGTGTATGTATATATGTATATTGTATATAATGTGTATGAACATGAAATTATGTTCATTTGACAAATAAGCACCATAATAAGAAAGTCCATTAACCTTTCTCTCCTGGAACATCATCTAAAGATGTTTTAAATACTGATTTAGTGAAGAACTTTCTTAGTATAACAAGGCAGCATTCATAGCACACAAGTGGTGAGTATAGAGAAAAGAGAAAAACCCTAAAATGGTGAGGGGAAAGTAGCTGTGAAGGAAAACTGATAGAAGTAGAATTCATATTTCTCTCTTTGTGTTTTACCGCAACGTGTAAATTTGCAAAGCAAATGTGTTGCTGTTATAGTTAGAAAAGAAACACAGCTGGTTGTAGGGCATGCTTCTTGTGGTTCCACCTATTCAGGAGGCTGAGGCCGCAGGATCACCTGAACCCAGGAGTTTCGGACCTACCTAGTTCAATCTATTGAACATTAAAACCACTATCCCTCAAATAAACAAAGCAACCCCCCCCAAAAAAAAGACAAAAAAATTTAAAAAGCAATCCCAAAGGAAAACAGTATTATAAAATTTTCTGGACCTGTGCATTTTCTGTGTGTGCTTTCGTTCTTTAGTAGCCTGTCTAGGGCCTTACTTCACCATTCTCTCAATGTGACTCTATGTAGGATATTTTTTGTTGTTGTTGTTTTGTTTTGTCTAGTCAGGGCTTTTTCTGTGAAGAACTGCCCTGGGTGGCTGTCCTGTTGTCCTGTACTTGCTTCGTAGACCAGGCTGGCCTTGAACATGCAGAGATCTGCTTGCTTCACTCCCCAGAGTGCTGGGATTAAAGGAGTGTACATACCCAGCTCTATGTAGTATTTTACTCAGATCTTTTGAAGGGTTTCAAGCAGAAACACCCGAATGAAACTGGACAGTATCAGGCTCAGCATGGCATGACTCAGTTCCTACCCAACAGGCTCTTCCTGACTAGTTTGAACTCCCAAGTCCTTCTTGTCATCCCTTCCTTCTATTTGGTCAAATATTGTACTCATATTCCTTTTCAAGGTCCCAAGTCTCCATAGGCTGTTGAGGGCTCAGGAACCAAAGTCCTTTAAGGCAAGAAGAATTTTTCACAGCATTAAGAGGGAAAAATGACTATGAACAAGTACTCTAAAGTGTTCTGCTCTCCCTTTCCTTTGGCCCAAAAGATGGAGAAAATGAACTATTTTCTAGAACTTTCCTAACCAGTTCCACCTGCGCAGACTAACTTGTGTTTCTCTGTGATCTGCTGCTCTTAGCTCTGACAATGTAGGTATTTTCCTCAAAATATTGCCTCTTTTCTTATTTTCTTATTTCTACATCGCTTAGCCCCTGGCACAAGAAGAAGAGGGTTTAGATCTGTTTTAGAATATTTTCTTTTGGTCTTAGACTCTGTTTAATTTGAGTCACATTTAATTGCTTCCAAGTAAATGGATGAACAATCCTAGAAAATGCACCTCTGCAGAGTGTGCTGAGGTTAGGATTCAGGGGAAGGAGCTGCCAATTACCTTCCTTTTAGACCTCTGAGTTCTTTTTGGAGAACAGCATATTTTACTTGGGAGTTCAGCAGACAGTGACTCAAGTTTTGAATTGCTGGCTCTTTCCCCATGTGGCACAAGCAGGTACCAGTCCCACACCTGCTGGGAAAGCCTGTGGCAAGAGGCCAGTTGGTTACTTTTCTCCAGCTTCCGTGTGCTCTTGAGGTCAGCTAGCAGTTCTGGTCGTGTTCCTGATAACTCATCTTCCTGCCTCCCAGGAGACTTTACAGGCTTCCTATCTCCTTTGCTCCCTCCATACAGCTCTTAATCAACAGTGTATCCTCAGTGGTGAATTCTTTCAGATATAAAGAGAAAAATAACAAGGTACTGACTATTTTGCAGGGAGTGTTGTTTTGGGTTTGACTGTCTTTTCTCTCAGGAGCCATTGATACCCCTCTCTGTTCAATTCTAGAATCCTTTTCTCCTTTATGGGAAGGCAGTAGTTGGCTTTAGGCTTGATGCTGTTGGCTGTCTTTGTGTGTGCCTGGTGAGATAGTGCGGGGAAGGTGCCAAGAAGTTGGGAGAGAGGCTGTGTCTCCCAGCGTTCACTCTTTGATCTTGCTTTTAGTCTTCTCAGCTCTTTACTTGAAGGGTAAAAGGCTGCTGTAGCCGATCCAAAGCTTCCTTCCTGGTTATTTTCTCAGATTTGGCTTTGGAAATTTGCTGTAGACATATTTATTTGGCCTATGGTACATTTGCTTAGTGCCCTTTAGCAAAGACAGTTTAGACATATTATTGTGCAGGCATAATATGCTTGCATGCATATGTACACAAAGCACAGTCTTGGATCACTACCCGTTTCAAAATCATACATCATTTTTGTCATATCTATGAGCAATTCATTGCAGGTATTTTAGAAAACCTCAACACAAAATGATATGAGATTTTAAACAATACTGTAACAATAATTATTATTATTCCTATTATTTTGAGCACAGTTTTACTCCATAGAAACCATATTGGCTTCAAACTTATAATTCTGACTCTGCCTCTAGTGTAGTAAGATGCCACTATGCCTGGCAGATCATGAATTCACAAAACATAGGGGAGCTCAATCATGAAGTCTGTAAAGCTTGGGTACTAACATGATCTTTGACGTTTTTTAAAATGATACTTAATACTTACAGCACCTACATATTATAAAGCTTAAATCTATTTCCTGGTGGAATCTGTGTGTGTGTGTGTGTGTGTGTGTGTGTGTGCACGCATTAAGATCTAGGCAGATCTTAATATGAATTCTTCAAAGAGAAGAATTGTTTTCCAAATTTCAGAAGCTGAGCTCATCTTTAGTGGTGTGGAGCTCTTCAAACAAAGCAATGCACGGCAAGTCATTCCCATTCTCCTCATTACACATTGGCAGTATTTCCCAGGCCTTTCTTTTTTTATTAATGAAAAGAGGCAGGCAGGCAACTTCATTTCAATGATCTTGAGTGTTCACTAGGAACGATAGAGCATTGCTAATTGACTCCAGATTGCTTGAGGCCTACATATTCAGCAGGCATCAGATGCTACTGTACTGAGTTATATTTCAGTTTGACCAAAGGAATCCCTCAGGGTTCTGAAATGTCTTTGTAACATTTCCTGAGCTGTTAGTGGCCACTTCATGCCATGTGTCTGTTCTCACTGGCATCTGAACAACAGTCTTTGACAGTCACCGACTTTCCTGTGCAACAACAACATGCCTTTAATCTCTTTTTTGCAAAGTTCTGTTGAATTTGTTCTCTTCATTTATGGTTTCACTAATAATCTAATAAGTATTAAATTCTGAATTTTCCCAATTCCTTCATTGGAAGATTAGCATGCACACAGTAAATGTAGTTGAAGTTGGCTTACGTTTATAGGCTGATTCCTCTCTTCTGGAGTATATATAAATAAGCCTCTCCTCTTGGAGAGTTATTTTAATGCTATTTGATAATTATGCTTTAATTGTCCTAAAACAAACAAAGAAAACATAAAACCCTATTGTATATGGAAAATGTATTTGAGTTGTAGCTGAGAAGTTGTATAAAAGGCTCAGGATGAAACTGGAGAAGTTAATTCATATCCCAACTCTGCCCCTTCTAACCTCCAGGCCTCATTTTAAGTGTCATCAGCCACCTCCCAAGCAGAAATGGACCAATTATGCAGAGCTACCTAATATCCATGTACTGATTCTGAATCCCTAGTGGCTGATTTGGAGTCACAAAGAGGTCATTGCTAAAGTTCCTTGGGAGCCCTGTGCACAGCAGGCTCTCTGAAAGCCATGCCTGGGGTAGAACTCAGACCCCGGGTTTAGATAACTCTCCCGTGCTTCCCCTCCCTCCTGTCTTCCTAGCTCTCTCCTGATTTTTCTTTCTCTCTCTCCCAACCCAAGTACAGTATAAAAGAATCTTCATGATGCTTTGGGATAGATATCTTTAAGGGTAATTGGCCATCTACTGGAGAGCGGTCCAAAGTTCCAAGGGACAAACCCGAGGAAGCTTTCATGTTGGATAGTACTGCCAGGGTTCTCTTTCTCTCAGTAAATGTTATGGGGGATGAACATGTCTAGTTTTCTTCTGTACAGTGTAGATTATGTTATGAAGTAGTCTATGAGGAAAGTCTTCACATATGATACTGCCAATAAACACTTATCTTAAATCTTACACATTCATCAATACAATTCTTGTATTTTGGGGATACAACTGTAAATCCCACATACATCTATTACTTAATTAAAATACTTGAAAAGTGTGATTTTTTTTTTTTACTCAGCACCAAACTTTTATTTCTGTTTGATATACTTAGCTTTTAGAACTCTCTCCTGAAATCAGCCATATGTATGTAAAATGCATGGAAGTTGAAATTTCTGCGAGCATAAAGCAAACTCTTGTTAAGTAGCTCTGTGCTAAAGCAGGGTCTCATTGCTCAGCACTACGGTTTTGATTGACAGTGTGGCTGAAGCTTTTCTCTTTATCACAGAGAGTGTGCCTGAGCTCCAAAGCAGCTCTCATTTCAGCCCATTGGTAGCTGTAGATCCCAGCACTGTGAGAAAAGGGAGCCGTTCTCAGCTCTACTATGAAATTTCCATTGAGTCATATTTCTCAGAGTCTGATAAATAGTTCTTACTGTATACAGCTGCTGATTCCTTTTAAAAATGAATGTGTAAGCCTCCTCTGTCAGTTACCTGCCTAGAGTGCATCGTTTGAAGTAAACAATGTACTTCATGGCATTGATGGCTACTTACACAGCATTCAACACTCTGTAAGATCTGAAATTATGAACATAGTTTGGACATTTTATTTCACCTTCACACATCTCAGAACTCCAACTTCTTTCATCTTCTGAATCAAGTTGAACTACACAAAAAGTTAGGTTATTTTTTTTTAATGTCTGCTATGGATGCAATTAGTAATTTCTCTACGCATTAGCACATAGCTTGATAAAAGCACTGAAGCTCCTGGGTCTGCCTGCTTATCAGCTGATCATACCCTGAACCATCATTGTGAGAAAAATCATCAATACATGTTATATCTTTTCTTCATTAGTTCCTGTGCTTTCCACATGTAAATTTGTTTTTGAAGTATTTTTTTTTTCTGCCCATCACAAGAAACAAATGGAATGAGGTTCCCCTGGAGCAGGAGTGACATGGCTGTGTGAGTGTTGCTGGCTCTGTCTTAACTTCTTCCTGCTGTGGTTCTGAGACCTGGCAAAGCAAAGCTCAAATAAACACAGCTGTTTCTATGTCCCTTCTGAGGTGGTGTGGCTGTCTGCGTCAGCCTCCCTTTAGAATGAACAGAGTTCTCCCGGTGCATGGAAAAGTTTCAGCTTTAAAATGAGGTCAGAAAGTCACAGGAGTGCTCATGTGTTCCACAAAACACTTGCACATTGAAAGGTGCAAGCTCAAAGGCAGATAGTCCCAAGCTCAAGATCACCATGATGCTTTCCTCCTGGAGGCTGTGAAATGACTAGGAAGCACCTGTGAGGGATAACCTTAGCCTCCTAACCTTTGCAGCCTCAGACCTATGTCCTGTCCGTAGACGAGAAGTGATGTGATTACAAGGAAGCAGATACGGAGCCTCAGAATCACGAAAGCTAGCAGGGCTCCCCTGTGGAGCATGGGACATCCTTTCAGCTTATTCCTTACGATTCCTATAGATAACACATAAACAGAATGGAAGGTTTGTGTTCCATAAGGGTCAATTCCTAGAGCGCACATTAAAAACCAACAAACAGTGGTACGCGTCTGTAATCCTAAGATTCCTAAGGTGCAATGGTGGCAGCCAGGAAACTCACTGTATGCAGGTAGGTCAGCTAGCCTGAAATACACAGCCAGGGGGAGACTTGCCTCAACAAGGTGTATGATGATAACGATCGCTGAAAGTTGTTCTCTGACCTTTACATACTCACCTGGAATATATGAACCCCTCCCCCACACATGCAGAAGAAAGAAAGAAGTACAGAAAGAATGACAGAAGGAAAGAAGGAGGGAAGGAGGGAGGGAGGGAGGGAGGGAGGGATCTCGAGCAGGTCCTAATCTGAAGTGAGAGAGTCAAATTTGTACACCCTCCTCCTCCAATGAGCCATTACCTGTGAGTTGGCCTCCAGCATAGAGTGGAAGCAGTCTTGTGGCCAATGGCAATTTTATCAAGAAGAGATGTGCAACGAGTTGTCAGCTAGAGACTGGGTGTGACAAAGAGTGAGCATTGCATAAAATGTGCATTACCCATCCTACATGCACATTAGGAGGGCAGATACCATGCAAAGTCTTCTCTAGGAGAAAAAGTTACTAACCATACTGTGACTTAAGCCACGTCTCCATGACACAGGCATAACTCTTAAGATTATGTAAAAGCCATACTGATGACATGAAGGACGCTGAAAGGCAGCAACAGAGTTTAACTGAGAAGACTCAAGAAGAGCTTCCTGAGTTCTTACTGCCTTCTTACCATGCATGGGAACTATTTGGGGACAAAAACCAACCAAACAACCAAAGGACAACAATAAAACAGAATCTCATTTCAAGACAAAGTCTTGATGTGAATTTTTTTTAATTTTTTTATATTCATTACAGTTTATTTACCTTGTATCCCGGCTGTAGCTCCCTCCCTCATTCCCTCGCAATCCCACCCTCCTTCTCTCATCTCCTCCCTGCCCCCCTCTAAGTCCTCAGATAGGGAAGGTCCTCCTCCCCTTCCATCTGACCCTAGCTAATCAGGTCTCACCAGGACTGGCTCAGCATTTTAAAACAAGGAACTCATGATGCAAAATTTTAAGTCCATTTATAAACTTCATTCTTTGAACTCATGAGAATATTTAAATGGGTTGGTAAAGAACTATTAATGATTTTGACCAGGGTAGGTTCCTCTCGCAGGGTTATATGATATGTACAAGGTATAATTTTGTTGTTATTATCTCTAGAAAACTGAATTTAAAACTATGTGGCCTTAAGGTGTGCATGAAAGGGGCTGTGGCCCTGTCTGTTTCCCTACATGGGAGGTTAATGAAACCCTCAAAGGTTTGCTTGACTTGACTTGTCCAAGCAGCTAGTAAGAGTCTGTGTTCAAAAGACATCTATGAAAACACCATTTCCAGCTATGGGTCTCCTTGTGTCAGGATGCTAAGCCTCTGAACAGGCCATGTTAGAGGAATATACATTGTTTCCCAGAAGACAAACTATGAAACACAGCCTGGAAGTTTGTCTCAGAACTTTCACTGTCTGTCAAGTAGTCTAACTAATTTAATATAGGAATTCATCTTATAATTTCATATTAATTGAATGAACAAATAGTTTGTATACATCTAAATAAACTGTTTTTCATGTTAGTTTGCTAATTTAAGTGACTCCAAGTTTTAAAAAATAATATAATTTTATTTCAAGTGCAATGGCACGAAGGTGTCAGATCACCCTGCAACTGGAGTGACAGATGGTTGTGAGCTGCCAGGTGGTGCTGGGGATTGAACCCAGGTCCTTTGGAAGAACAACCAGCGCTGTTCCTCCAAATTTTAGCATCCTTCATTGAGCCAGAATCTATACTATATAGCCTGCACCCATGTGTCATTCATGTCTGGGCACAGCAGACCATGGACCATAAGTATTATTTCTTATGTGAGCTCAATGTCTACACTTTTGTGCCGTTCTAATGCACTTTTATGTTTCTATAAAAGACTATCCATTGAAAAGGGTTCTTCTTGTGACCAAATCATTCAGGAAACTTAGTACAGAAAAGGAACAAGCAAAGAAGAGAGTAGGATGTCAGACATCCTTAGATCCCCATCTCTGTTGGAAATGGTCTCTCCCCTCTGCGGAGAAAAAAAAAATATGTAGCTGCAGTTTGTGTGAATTAAATATTGGAATTTGGACCAGCTGGTAGATGGAAGTAAAGGAAATAGGTCTCATCATGTCTTTTTGTTTTCCTGCATTGCATTCAATCACAATGCAACAGCTTTCTAAGGACTGGAACATGTTAAAATCAGATCTGGTTCTTGAAAGAAGTGAAGAACATGCCCAGATCTTTACCAGGATGTATGACACAATTTCATGTAGTGGGTCCAGAAGAGATTTTGATCATTTAAACTATAAGTGAGAATTTAAGTTTGTGGAGTGTAAATGTTTTATTTCAGCTACTGACATTTATCTAGAACCAAGATGAGGTATATAGAGCTGTGCAAATGTTTATTAAATGTAGTCATCCCTCCGCACCTGTGGGGGAATCAGTATCCCCACACCTGTGTGTGCCTACATCAGTAGGTGATTAAATAACATTTAAAATCATGTAGCATTAGCACATAAATTGAATAATGCTTTTATACTTTAATCAATAGATGAACTTATAATAACTACTAAAATGAAAATGCTAGAGAGATGGTTGTGCTTATTTACTTATTTATAATCATTTACTACAGTTTATTCAATTTGTATCTTGGTTGTCGCCCCCTCCCTCATCTCCTACCAATCCCATCCACCCTCCCTGTTCTTCCCCTGTGCCCCTCCCCTAGTCCACTCATGGGGGTGGTCCTCCTCCCCTTCCAACTGACCCTAGCCTATCACATCTCAGCAGGACTGGTTACATTGTCTTCCTTGGTGCCCTGGTGAGGCTATACACCCAGGGGGAGGTGATCAGAGAGTCTGCCACTGAGTTCATGCCAGAGAAAGTCCCTGCTCCCCTTACTAGGGCATCATCTTGGAGACTGAGATGCCATGGGCTACATACATCTGAACAGGGGTTCTAAATTATCTCCATGCATAGTCCTTGCTGGAGTATCAGTCTCTGCAGGGCCTCCAGGGCTCAGATTTTTTTGGCTCTTTTGATCTTTTTTGGAGCTCCTGTACCCTCCAGGTCTTTTTATCTTTCCCTTCTTCCATAAGATTTCCTGCACTCTGCCCAAAGTTTGGCTATGATTCTCAGCCTCTGCTTAGATATCTCGATCAATAGAGTCTTTCAGAGGTCCTCTGTGGTACACTCATGTCCTGTTCCCTGTCTTCTCCTGCTTCCGATGTCCATCCCACTTGCCTTTCTGAATGAGGATTGAGCATCTTACACAGGGTTCTCCTTTTTGCTTAGCTTCTTTAGGTGTACAGATTTTAGTATGTTTATCCAATATTATATTTATAATATCCACTTATAAGTGAGTATACACCATGTGTGTCTTTCTGCTTCTGGGATACCTCATTCAGGATTATCTTTTCTAGTTCCCACCATTTGCCTGCAAATTTCATGATTTACTTGTTTTTCATAGCTGAGTAGTAGTCCATTGTGTACATATACCACAATTTCTGTATCCATTCCTCCATTAAGGGACATCTGAGTTGTTTTCAGATTCTGGCTATTACGAACAGAGCTGCAACAAACACAGTTGAGCAAATGTCCTTGTTGTATACTTGAGCATATTTTGGATATATGCCTAGGAGTGGTATAGCTGGATCTTGAAGTAGCACTATTCCTAATTGTCTGAGAAAGTGACAGATTGATTTCCAAACTGGTAGTACAAATTTACATTCCCACCAACAATGGAGGAGAGTTCCCCCTTCTCCACATCCTCTCCAGCATGTGTTGTCACTTGAGTTTTTGATCTTAGCCTTCTGATAGGTGTAAGGTATAATCTCAGGGTTGTTTTGATCTGCAGCTACCTCATGACTAAGGACATTGAGTATTTCTTTAAGTGTTTCTCTTACATTCTATATTCCTCTATTGAGAATTCTCTGTTTAACTCTGTATCCCACTTTTCAATTGGATTACTTGGTTTGTTGGGGTTTAACTTCTTCAGTTCTTTATACATTCTGTATATTAGCCTTCTGTCAGATATAGGGCTAGTGAAGGTCCTTTCCCAATCCGTAGGCTATCATTTTGTTCTGACAACAGTGTCCTTTGCTTTTTAGTTTCATGTCCCCATTTTTTGATTGTTTATCTTAGAGCCTGTGTTGTTGGTGTTCTGTGAGTTCAAGGCTCTTTCCCACTTTTTCTTCTAACAGGTTTAGTGTGTCTGGTTTTATGTTGAGGTCTTTGATCCACTTAGACTTTAGTTTTGTGCAGGGTGATAAATATGGATCTGTTTGCATTTTTCTTCATGTAGACATCCAGTTAGATCAGAACCATTTGTTGAATATGCTATCTCTTTTCCATTGTATTGCTTTGCCTTCTTTGTCAAAATCAAGTGTCTGTAGTTGTGTGGGTTTATTTCTGGGTCTTATGTTCAATTCCATTGATCCACCAGCCTGTTTCTCTGCCAGTACCATGCAGTTTTTAATTACTGTTGCTCTGTAGTACAGTTTGAGATTAGGGATGGAGATACTTCCAGAAGAAAAACTGTTATTGTATGGGATTGTTTCAGCAATTCTGGGTTCTTTGTTTTTCCATATGAAATTGAGAATTGTTCTTTCAAGTTCTGTAAAGAATTTTGTTGTTATTTTGATGAGAATTGAATTAAATCTGTAGATTGCTTTTAGTACGTTGGCCATTTTCACTATGCTAATCTAACTGATCCATGAGCATGGGAGATCTTTCCATCTTCTAATATCTTCAATTGCTTTCTTCAGAGACTTTAAGTTTTTTGGTTTGTTTTTGGTTTTTGTTTTTGTTTTTGTTTTTCATGCAGGTCTCTCGCTTGATTAGTCATACCAAGGTACTTTATGTTATTTTTGGCTATTCAAAAGAATATTGTTTCACTAATTTCCTTTTCAGCCCTTTTGTCTGTTGTATACATGATGGCTACTTTTTAATATATATATATATATACATATATATATATATATATATTAGTTAATTTAGGATCCAGCCACTTTGCTGAAGGTGTTTACCAGCTGAAGGAGTTCTCTGGTAAAATTGTTGGTGTCACTCATGCATAAGGTCATATTATCTGCAAATAGTTATACTTTGACTTTTTCCTTTCCAATGTGTATCCCTTTGATCTTCTGTAGTTGTCTTATTGTTCTAGCTAGGACTTCAAGTACTATGTTGATGAGATATGGAGAGAGTGGGCAGCCTTGCCTTGTCCTTGATTTCAGTGGGATTGATTTAAGTTTCTCTCTAAGGTCATGCTTTACTCTAAGCTGGTGCCAGGGAAGAGAACTGGGGTGGGATGGTGAGGAGAATGGTATCAACCAAGGATTTCTACCCATCCTTGTTCCAAGGATCTTTGGGTCTTACGCCTCCCAAGTGTTGGCTTCCTCCCACTTCTTGTCTTTGTGTTTTCACCCCCACAGTGTAGATCCTGGCTTCTTCAAGTCCAGGCTGTTCCCAGCAGGATCCCCAAAAATGGAGCCAGGCCAACCCCAGCCTTTCATCTTTAGCGTAATGGGGTCGCTCCACCTGGATTTGTGTGAAAATAAAACACAGGCGAGAGGAGACCGATCCATTTTCCCCACTCCCCCACCCTCGACCGCCACCCTTCGTCCCATCGGCCTCGGTGTGATTCTGATTCTATTATCCAGGAAAAGGCCATGATATAAACACCGGAGAGACTGGAGTTCCCGGCAGCGCAAGCACCCCACGCGGGGCGGGGTGGTGGCAGTGTAGGGTAGGAAGTGAGAGCTCAGGACTGGACTCAGTTCCAGAAACTGTGTCCTCCACAGGTGAGGGCCTGGCTACTGATACTGTAGCTTTAGACACTGAGGGCTCACAGTACTATGCAGCAGCTATGGGATGCAGCTTATCAGTTATGCCAGGGTGACGGGCAGAAACGGGCTGCCAGCAAGGAACCATATCAGTCAGGCCACGAGGCCAGCGAGAACACTCCATGGCTAAGGGCCTACGTGGACCTAGCAGCAAGTGTTCCAGAATCCCCATCTCCAGACGTAGATGTTTCTCTTTCCTAAGGACTCCGCCATGGCTGACGCTCGCGCCCATTCCCAACCTCAGTGCTCCCGCACGTGAAGCTCACTTCCGTCCCACCTCTGCTCCCGCGGCCGCCGTCCTGGCCCAGGCACTGGAAAGCAGCAGGACTCTCACTTTGTTGGCTCCCAACTGCAGCAGCTGGCAGGGAAGAGCGAGGCTGTCCCGGCTTCTCCAGATCGCGCCTGCAACCGCCAGGTTCAGGGTGGCCAGGGAGCGCCTGGTCCAGCTGTGGGCACGTAACTGGGCACCGGAGCGGGAACCTGCGGTGCCCCGCGAGCCCCCACTGGAGACTGCCCCTGAGCACGCCCCTTCAAACTCTCGCGCGAACAGGCAGCCTCAGGAGTGCCTGGGAGGGAAGCAGCGAGGACCCCTTGGAAAGCTTAAGGACCCAGACTTGCGTGGCGGCCGGTTCACGTGACCACCGCAAGAACAAAGGTTGCCCTGGCTGAGGACCAAGTGGAGCATAGGGATAATGTGTCAGTCCAGGTGCGCTGGGACTTCCGAACAGATGCGATTAGTGGAAGAGAAACCTGTTTCAATGTACAAAGCTTTCATTACTGCAAACTACATTTCCCAGGAAGCACTGCGGCACCAATCTTTGATAGAAGCTACATGTCTTTAAAAACAACAACAACAACTAAAAAACATAAAAAGAACAACAACAACAAACAACTAGTTAGTTTCTGGGACTAGGTTCCAGAAACAATGTCCTCCACAGGTGATACTGTAGCATATGATACAACACTAGTTGCAGTGTCTGTCATTGTTGTACAGGTATGTTTCTTGTATGCAACAGGATGTTGGGTTCTGTTTCTACAACCATTCTGTTTGTGTCCTTTTATGTTGAGTCCATTCATGTTGATAGATAATAGTGACCAATGAGTGCTAGTTCCTTTTATTGTGGAGTTGGTGGTGATAGTGTGTTTGTGTGCTTGTTTTCTTTTGATTTTTTTGTTGTGAGGTTATCTATGTCCTGTGTTTTCTTGGCTGTAGTTGATCTCCTTAGATTGGAGTTTCCTTCGATTATCTTCTGTAGGGCTGGGTTGCTGTGCAGATATTGTTTAAGTTTAGTTTTAGTTTGTTTTCTCCATCGGTGTTGATTGAAAGCAAAGCTGGTTTGACATCTGTGGTCTCTTAGAGTCTGTATGACATCTGCCCAGGCCCTTCTGGCTTTCATAATTTCTGTCGAGAAGTCTGGCGTGATTCTGATAGGTCTACCCTTGTATGTAACTTAGCCTTTGTCTCTTTCTGCTTTAAATATTTTTTTTCTTGCTCTGTAGATTTAGTGTTTTGACTATTATGTGATGTGAGGAGTTTTATTTTATTTTATTTTTTTCTGGTCTAGTCTATTTGGTGTTCTGTAAGTCTCTTGTATGTTTATGGACATCTCTTTTTTTAAGTTAGGACAATTTTCTTCTATGACTTTCTTGAAAATATTTTCTGGACCTTGGAGCCTGTAATCTTCTTTTTTGTCTATTCCTATTATTCTTAGATTTCATCTTTTCATAGCATCCTTGATTTCTTAGATGTTTTGTGTTTGGAACTTTTCCAATTTTACCTTTTCTTTGATAGATGTATCAATTTTTGCAATTGTTTCTTCAGTGCCTGAGATTCTCTCTTCCATCTCGTGTATTCTATTGGTGATGGCTTACCTTTGTGGTTCCTGACCTTTTCTCTAAGTTCTCCAGCTCCTGGGTTTTTTGTTTGTTTGTTTGTTTGTTTGTGTTTTCTTTATTGATTCTAATTTTGTTTTGATGTCTTGCACCATTTTCTTCATATGTTTGGATGTGGTTTCCTGTCTTTCCATGATGGCAACTATTTTTTTATTCATTTACTCTTTATGTGCCTCTATTTGCGTGGCTATATTTGCCTGTATTTCTTTGAAAGTTTTTTTTTTTTTGGTTTCCTCTTTTTGTGCCTTTAATAACTCGATAAGCATAGCCTTAAAATCATTTTCCTGTGTTTCCGATGAATTAACATATCCATTGATTTGGGGAGTTACAGATGAAGCCATGATGTCCTGAGATTTTACACCTGCCTGTAGCCATGTGATGTTAAGTAGCCGTCGCTGTTTGTTACTGGAGCCTGTACTGCAGACTGGTTCCGTCTGTCTCTGAAGTCTGGAGTATTCTTCAGGGAGATGGGAGAGGTCCCCAGGTTTGAGAGTGGGTGCCGCTGTTTCAGGTGCAGCTAAGGGAGGAAGGTCGCAGACGCAAGCACGGGACTGTGTGTGGAGGTGTGCATGCCTGGAGGGGTGTGTGTGGAGGTGTGTGTGTGTAGGGGTGTGTGTGTAGGGGCGTGTGTGGAGGGGTGAGGTGGGGGTGTGTGTGGAGGCATGTGTGGAGGTGTGCGTGCCTGGAAGGGTGAGGTGGAAGGGAGAGGCACATGTGCACGTTGCAGTGCAGGCCTGTTCGTTCGGGCACAGTGTGCGTGTGCAGGTCCCCTGAATGGCTCAGTGGCCCACAGGCCTTTCAGAAACAGTGTGTACTGGTCGCTGCCATCTTGGAGAGTGTGCTTTTCAAGATCTGGTGGCAAACAAAATTCTTTCACATGCTCAGTTATGAAACAACAATTCTCTGAATACTGTCTGTGCAGAAGATGCAGAACTCAGATACTGAGATCACTGCTTTTGGAACATGTATAAATGAATGAATAATTGAATGGTGGAAAAACTGAAATTTTCAAAGATTAAAATATGCACTTTTCGAATACATTTCTCATCTTCTATCTGTATACTGGTCTATATCTTATTTTTCCATTATTTTGGCCTGAAAAAGATGCTGCCTTTGAGTCAGGAATTCTGCAAACACAGGGTTGTTGTCATCTGAATGTAGAGATTTTCGGTGATGCCAGTCATACAGTATACACTGGAGTCACCTTGAAAAGGCTGAACTCTGCTTGCTTTCCTTCCCATATCTTAGACTGCTTGAAGCACCTGTGAGTATTTTAGATGAAAAAGTTGTGTATCACTTACACTCAAATATATTAAACAATATTTCTTCTATAAATATATATCTCCTCTCATCATGATTCACTACATATAATATGATTATATATCAACATTTTATTCTAAATATTGTGTGCTAAAACATCATTATCAGCCCCAAACACTTTTTGTGTGTCTCTAAGTAAGTGAAAGAAAGCATTAAAAAGCATGGGAACTTGAACATTTGCTAGAAACCTATATTTAATCCCAAACAACTACCAGTTACATATATGTTGCATATTTACAGTAACACCAGAGAAAATATTTCTCTTATCTTATGTTTCACTATTACTATGCCTGCCATTTCACTTCAGAAAAACTCATTCATGTTGACCCCATGCTAAGCTTCCCTATAGACAACCTTGCTGAACAAAATACGTACAGTGTTCTTAATCTTCATGGGACTTATGCTCAAGGAAGATACCATCAAATGTGCAGTTATAAATTACAGTTGTCATTATTTTTTTAGTATGTATGTGAAATACATGTGTGCTCGAGCTGAATGGTCATTTCCTTACTAAAGCAAGGGATTTTTAAAAACTTAGAATGGAAGTTATCAGGAAAAGCACATGCTCAGCAGGCATGTCATTGGGACATTCCCTCGCTAAGATTACGTTTAATCATCCTATCACAGTGACAGGAAAGTGGTGAAATCAATACTTAGGACATGAAGCTGTTGGCTTCTTTTGTTAAGAAAGACTCCCAAAAAGCTAATGATCTTCCTCCAAGGCTAGACGGCTCCCTGCAGAGCTGCACGTTGACGGAAATTTCTAGCTGATGATAGATGTGCAGTGGATGAATTGCCCTTTTTGAAAGCAGCTCTTCACTCTGGTTTCTGTGGCCATTATTATCAACCTTGTGCTGGTTTGAATGAGAATGTCTCCCATAGGTTCACATGTTTGAATGCTTTCTTGGTCCTCAGTTGGCAGAACTGTTTGGGAAGGATTGGGATGTATGGCCTTGGAAGAGATGTGTCACTGGTGGTGGGAGTTGAGGTTTCAAATGCTTTTCCAACTCTGTGTTTATGTTTTAAGCTCTTAGCCACTGCTTCAACACTGTGTCTGCCTACCTGTTGCCATGTCCCCTACCATGATGGTCACGGACCTGAAGTTGCTGGATCTATAAGCTTCAAATGAAACATTTTCTCCCATAAGTTGTCTTGGTCATGGTGTCTTATTACAGCAATAGGACAGTGGCTGATATATATCTTCATGGTGATACTTATATCACCCACTGTCCAGGTTGATTCTCAAACCTAAATTGTGTTGATTGATCTAACATCTATATATATGTATATATACAAAATTCTGAAATATGCTGGGAGGCTTTTATTTAGATTGACAAGTTTTTACTGGTTTTAAATGAAAAGTTATGTCCCATTTCTCTAGTCATTGAAAATAAATTAATGATAATGTTGATAAAACTAAATTTCACAAAAATATGACAGAGTCAAGTAAGAAACTTCAGAAAAAGCAAAAACATCACCGTAATCATGAATTGCCCAGGTCAGGCATAAATTTAATTAACACATACATTTCTCCAATTTTTCAAACTTTATTTTATTTTTATTGGTGTGTGTATGTATGTGTGTCTATGTGACACTCTGTCACTTTTGTGTGGGTGCCTGTAGAAGTCAGAGGGGAGCATGGGCACCCAGGGCTGTGAGCAGGGGCAAGCAGCTGACACGCTGCTGTGTTAGAAGATGAACTTGGGCCCTGTGAAAGGACAGCAAGCAGCTTTCCCAGTGAGCCACCGCTTTCACCCTGGATTTCCCTGTTTTTACACTCTCTTAAAATTATGAACAATCTTTAAAAGATAATCATGTAAATTTTTCATAAAAAATGCCAGAAGTTATAAGATGAAACCATGAAAATTTACTCCCTTTTGCCCTCAACTCACCTTGCACACTCTCTGCTCTTTGTTTTCTATCCTTGTCTTTGTAGCTGACTCTCTGCTGACCTCTACCCTTAGTACGAGTGAGATTGAGGAATTAGATAAAATTCTCAAACTTTTGAAGCTGGAATTTTCTGTGGAGGTTTTATTCTCTAATTATTGAGAATGATGCCCCTGCTATCCCAGAAGCTGGATTCTTCCTTCTCCTGGTTTGCCCATATTTAGCAGGAGTCTTGGAAATTCGCTTATAGTCTCTAGCTCTGAGCCTATCTATTTATGAAATGTTAGCTGTGAATTAATGGTCCCTCCTGTGGCTCTAAAAATTTAGTATTTATAGGATTTGAGAAAGTACTAGTTTTCATTCAGTTTGCTCAAGGAAATGATGGCCACAAAGTCTTATAACAACAGGGTCACATGCCCAAAATACCTACTCTGCTACCTCTCTGGCTTCACCATCAACCGATATACACTGCACACCACTTGCAGGGACTAGAGATCCTGACTTTCAGAAACAACATCATTAATCAATGAGACATTCAGTGATATGCCCAAGGCAACTTGCACAGACTTACGCAGAGCCAGAGGCCGACTTTCCAACATCACAAGGAGCGTAACCGCAGTGCTCAGTTGCAAGTGCCCATGGCCAAAGAATTTACATCATGAAAGTTAGCCAACATTTTAAAGCAGGATTTGTCTTTTTCTTTTTTTTTTTCCCAGAAAATAAATGTGCAGTGTTGCATTATTAGTATGAGCCTAGGGCTTCTATCTTTAGAAAGGACAGAGGCAAAGAAAGGAAAATATTGATTAGAAGATAACAAATTGCACTTGAGTAGAATTATGAATGACTACAGATAACAATTATTCTTCACGGGTTTTTGTAGGAAAAATTGAAATAGATTTAGTACAGCACGTGTCGGAATCCAGTGTAGAAGGGCGTGAGTACCGTCTGTATGACTATGCTGGGAGCTTAAGCATTGGCTTCAGATTGTTTGGGGGCATTGTCACATGTATATTTTCAATTTGCTGATTTATTTGTTGTATGATTGTACTGTAATAAATAAAACCTCTGAATTAAACTATATGCTGAATTGTATAAATCTCCTTAGAAAATTGCAAAACCCAGACCAAGACAGTCTTTGGAACCTGGGTATAGTCTTTGGTGACACTGCGAAATACTACAGGCAGCAATGTGAATATTATTGTATATAATATCCTAGATCAAGGTTCATGGAGGGTCAAAAAAAAAAAAAAACCATGTGACTCATTAACTGATGTGTGTGTGTGTGACAGAGAGAGATGACCTGAAATATTACATGTGATCACTTCTATCCAGTGATGTTGGATAGATACAATGCAATAATCCTTAACTACAAATAACAGATATAATTTACAAATAACAAAAGGTCAAGACTTGTAAATGATTGTTACATTTTTTTTTCTGGTAATACTGAAATAAAAATGCAAGCTAGGCAAAATTATCTTTTAAAGTGATGTTGTCAATACTTTCTTTAAGACTTACTTCTGTAACATAGGAATTGACAGTTAAGTCAGACAGGAAATTCTGACAGGCAAATGAGGCTCCATGTCTAATGACAGAAAGCTAGGGCACTGCTCGTGATGTCCTGTTCTGTAGTCTTTGCTGGGTCCTGCCATTTGTCTTCATTTTGTGCTCAAATATTCTGTGACTTTTATGCAACTTGTTGGATATGTTTGTGCAGGAATAAGATAATTATTTTCAAACATATTGTTTGTCCATACTAATCATTTCTCTCCACTTGGGTTCTGATTGTTCACTGATATTTCCTGCTCAAGATTTGTAAGGAAATGGATAATCAGAAGAAGCTAGCCTGGCATCATGATGACTTCATCTCAGTAACTGGTATGGGCACACTGAAACCAGTCAAAATATGTTAAAAAGACAAGGAAGCCTTTTAGAATATGCCTAACAAGCATGATGGAATAATGACCTAAAGTCTTCCTAAAAGTTCTCTAGTTCACTGCTAAATAATTTCAATGATATGTTTCAGTGTCTCTCCTTCATATCCATCAAATCGTGTCAGCATTCTTCCTTTTGGCCCCACCTATAGCCTCAGGCCCCACCTATAGCCTCAGGCAACTCCTGAATTTTAAGCAAATATCAGGCTTTTAGAATTGTATTCTTGTGTATTTGCACAGTAGACAGTTAAGTCATCTATTGCTGTGTTCCACAATAGCACTAATTGCAGCCCTTTCAAAGTGTATGCTATTCCTCTGCTCTGCATGACTCCTTCAAAGCACATGAAGTGAATCAATGTGCATATGGCACTTTCAGTCCTAGCTTCAGCCCTAGGTGGAGGCAAAATTACTGAGGCTTCTGAGTATGTGGCAATAAAAATAATAGGCATGAACAAAACTTTCACCCAGTCAACCCTGATTTTCAAATATGTGTTTGCTGACTGTCCTGAAATCATCACATGTACATAAATGCCCAGCAATGTCTTGAGTGACATTTTGCATAGGGTACTTGAAGGATACGTATGGATATGTATGCATGTGCACACACAAACTTGCCAGGATCAGGATAAGCCAACTGGCAAGAGAGAATATTTCTCTTTTATAATGATCAAGAGCACACATTTCTCATAGGTAGAATGAGCCTGACAATCCAGCATCCAGCTACTTACATGAGGTGATTCCTGATTACTGGCCCCTAGAACCTGAACTCAGTGACACAGGATTGCTGCAAAGTTACAGAATGAAAAGACAGAGAAATGAAGAGAGGTGCTTAGAGGAACCATGGCCTCCTCTAATGGAAGAATGATTCTCTTTTGCAGCTCTTCCTCCTGCCCATACTTGTGATGAGCGGGGAGCAACTGAGACCACTCCAGCTTTTGTCTTAACTGTTTCCAGGCAGTCCACCTTTCTTCCATCTCACGCCGTTTCCACTTCCTTCAGAAGCCTTATCAGCTGTGCCCTGTGGTGAATTCAAATACACCGCCCTCCCCACCTTGGCCACAGGAATGTGGGCACTCTTCAACGGCTCCACGCCTAAGGCTTCTTTCTTCTTATCCACTCATTGAAGAGGAGGTAGCTTGTCCTCTCCATCATCCTCAGGAGATTTCCCACATTTGTGGCCCCTTCCACAGGATTGTTTCCTTGAGTTTACCCTCCCAACCTCTGTCTCAACCTCTCGTAGGTGAGCCTGCTGAGCTTATGGTTTACTGCTTACTGCTGAGCTGTTCATTAACTGCATCCTTCATTCTGTTGCCTTGCCTCGTGGGTTTTCATAGCACATCTCCGACTAAAACGTGAGGGTTAGACACTCAGGAAATTTACTTCCATGACCATATTTCCATGGCCAGTATCCAGGATGCTGATTGTTTTGAAAAAGCACACCACAAGTGACCAATCAGCCACACACCCGTGGACCTCTAAGAACAGACCTGAAACTCACAGGGCCTCCTGCCCTTAGGCGGTTCCTTATGCCATCCTATTCCTCTTGCCTGCTGGAGTGATTTTGAACTTTGGTAAATTCATTCCTGTCTGCATTTTGTTCCTGTTATTCAGAGACATTGTGACAGAGCCTCATCTGACAGGGACACACTTCTGGCTGCTGTTCTGCACCCACAGTGGTACCCCTGTTTGCCTTTGTTGCCATGGTCTTCTGCCTTATTTTTCTTAAATTTCCTTGCATCTGGTATTTACTAACCATTTCAAGAAGTGAAAATGAATCCCGGAATAGCATCTAGAAAACAACACTGCATGCAAAGGATCGGTTAGGTGCCAACTGTCTGTCTACTCTCATTTCATTCAAGTTGTGCTTCTCTTTTTAAACATCCCTTCATTGAGGTAAAACAGACAAAAGATAGAATCAAAAGGGAATATTTACAGATAATCTGCGTTTTAGCACCTGTCTATCAGCACTTTAGCTAGCTCCCAGACATCCAGCATTGAAAATAAAATCATTTCTTCATACTTAATTTTCTCAAAGTCTGGAAACTACTGGTCCGCTCGCTATTTGGGGCATAGGTTTACCTATTTTAGATAACTCTACAGACATTGGTGTGTGGTTTATTTTCCTTAGCATATTGTTATTAAATATATCAGCACTTAATTCCTTTTAAGGCTACATAATATTCCATTATATACACGTACTTCATATTACTTATTAGCTGATGGCTGTCTGGATACTTTAATTACTGTGGCTGTGAAGTCTATGAATATGAATATATATATATATATATATATATGTCAGCATCTGATGGTAAGTTTTGGGGGAGTGGGGTACAAGCCCTGAAATAGATTTGCCAAACTGCTTTCCACAGCATCAATATAGTTTCACAGTCCTATCAGCTGTACGTGAGAGACAGGTGTCTCCACCACCAATTTCTCCATATCTCTAGTAAGAGTTTTAGTTATATTTTCAGCTCAGTGATCCTAGAATGCCTAATATGCCATATTTACTGTAGTAGGAGGGAAGCAGGTTCCCATCCTTGTGCAGTTTTCTATGATTTACATTTAGTAGGGACTATAGTTGTCCACTTCTCTGAAATACCTTTTTTTATTTTTTAATGAAATTTATTATTTTTATTAATTACAGTTTATTAACTTTGTATCCCCCCCTGTAGCTCTGTCCCTCCTCCTGTCCCAAACCCACCCTCCCTCCCTTTCCCCCACCTATGCCCCTCCCCCAGTCCACTGATAGGGGAGGTCCTCCTCCCCTTCCCTCTGATCCTAGTCTATCAGGTCACATCAGGAGTGGCTGCATTGTCTTCCTCTGTGGCCTGGTAAGGCTGCTCCCCCCTCAGGGGGAGGTGATCAAAGAGCAGGCCAATTAGTTCATGTCAGAGACAGTCCTTGTCCCCATTACTGTGGAACCCACTTGGACACTGAGCTGCCGTGGGCTACATCTGTGCAGGGGTTCTAGGTTATCTTCATGAGTGGTCCTTGGTTGGAGTGTCAGTCTCAGAAAAGACCTCTGTGCCCAGATATTTTGGTTCTGTTGCTCTCCTTGTGGAGCTCCTGTCCTCTCCAAGTCTTACTATCTCCCCCTTCTTTCATAAGAGTCCCTGTACTCTACCCAAAGTTTGGCTATGAGTCTCAGCATCTGCCTCGATACCCTGCAGGGAAGAGCCTTTCAGAGGCCCTCTGTGGTAGGCTCCTGTCCTGTTCCCTGTTTTCTCCCTCCTCCAATGTCCATTCTCTTTGCTTCCCGAAATACTTTTTAAGAAGACTGTTTTCCCTGTCGTGTGTGGTATGTGGTCACTAAAGTCCATGTAGTGTGCTAATCGTCCTGGACATGTTAGAACTGCCTTAACCCATTGCTAATGTTGACCTGGTGAGCACAGATCTCCAGAAGAGACCTGGTACTTCTGACGGGTGTCCTGCTGGGTCCAGGGCCCTTGTCTTCTACTCTGTTTTCTTTTGATGGCTCCTCCAAGCTGAGAATCTCAGTGATACATGTTTCAGAACCTAGAGCATATATAAACTGTTCTTTCTTTGTGCTGTTTGTTGTCCTAGGTTGGTACTGTGTGTGTTTGTCTCAAAAAATGTCATTAGCAGGCTCAAAAGCTAAACAGAGTGATTCTTGCTTAAGTTGAAGAATGGATGAAAGCATGGAGCACTTTTAAGTCCCTGTGCTCTATCCTTGTGGGTCTCCAGGTCTCCTTGCAAGCCTGCCATTTCTAAAATTCTTTTCTTTTTTTAGATTATAATCTAATTACCACACCCTTTCCTCCATCTTATTTCTATATATTCTTTGTTTCAAATTCATGCCCTCTTTAATTATTATATAAATGTGTATATATATATATATGTACATATACATATATTTCTTAACACAAAAAAACAACCTTCTTGACCTACAAATTATAACTTGTATGTACATTTAGAGGACTAACCATTTGTTATTGGATAAACACTTGGTGAGCTCTTTTTTCGGTGGAACAGCATTTCTTGCTGTGACTCTCAGCATTTCCTACTTGCCTGTAGTACTTTATGTAGGATTCCGCTGTCACATTCAAATGTCTATTGCTGTTGTCTACGTTCACTTCGTGTCTAGGCAGTAATTTTGGTGAGACTTCATTGTTGTAGTTTTTCTGATATTCCCAAAAGACATTACCTCACAGGAAATTCCATGCTTTTCTTTCTCTTATAGTCTTTCTGTACCCTCTTCTGCAATGTTCCCTGAGTCTTGAGTATGGGAGTTCTTTTGTACATGTTCCATTGGGCTCTACAATCATGCATTTTGGTTGGCTGTAGTTTTCTGTGACTGCCTCCATTTCCTGCAAGCTTGATGAGGGTTAAAGACTACATTTTCTGTGGGCATAACGACAAATATTAATAACATATTTAGGGATTATGCTGGTTTAGTAAAGTGGTGCTTGTGAGTTATCCTCTAACATCCATGATTTTGTTATCCCTGGTTAATTGGTTAGGATTTTAGGTCCAGGCATGACTTCCTTCTTGTTGAGTTGATATTAAGTCCAGTTAGAGAGCTGTTGGTTACCACCAAAATATGCAAGAACAGTATTTTAAGAATAAAAAAAATGTGTAGCTCAAGCTTTCAGGAAACCAGAGCATAAGAATCTTTTGTATTCACATCTTTGACGCCAACTGGACACCACAATAAGCCTCTGCTTTTTGAAGGGAATAGGGATGAGAGGCGTGGAAGGAGGGAGGAAGGGCAATGCATATAACAAACAAACAAACAACAACAACAAAACAAAACTCATGACTCCTGCAAGCTACCAAGGAGCATGGGGCATGGCCCCAGCTGCTTCCACCACCACTACTGCTGAAGATCCTGCCACATTACAGACTGGGGAATGAGACTCAAGTATGCAAAATATCACATTGTTTTCTTAACCTCGGTTAGCTTCATTTACAGAATTTAGCTGAGATTTGAAATGGGACTTCTGTGAATTACCAATATCTTAATTTGCCAACATATCTTTTCTAGACATTTGTTTTCAAATATAAGAATCTATTAGCCCAAGATGCTGGTAGGTTTCTTCTCCCACTTGTTCTCTTCCTTATCAATATCACCAAGCCCTATAAACACATACGTATAATGTTCTGCTCCCTTTATGGGATTTGTTTGCTCAAACTTAATAACCAATGTGTAATATGCAGTTTGGGGACACAGGACTATTGGGAGACAAATTAGATCATAAAAATGGAAGCTTCTATAATACCTTCATATGTGAAAAGTTCACCAAAAAGCTAGGTTTTCTCTTCTACCCTAAGGCAGCACAGGAAAGATGAAGAAGTGTGATGTGGGGGTAGATTCCCACAGAGAACTAACATATCTGGTACGTTGATCATGAATTTTTCAATTTCTGGCGCATACATCCGTCCATACAAATATATATACCTGTGTGTGTCTGTATGTGTTTACTAGCCCTTCATCTTAGCAGTCCAAATGACAAATAAACTAAGAAAACAGCACTGTGTTTGTCTAGCAGATTAATGAAGATGCTGGATCAGAGGCAGTCAGTGCATAGGTTTCGGGTTATTTCCATTGTATTTTGGGAGTTACATTTATTTCTTTGTAATGCATAATGCTAAGAAATTTGTATGCCTTGAAAGTATGTTGGGAGCAACACAATGAAGAGACTGTGTCCCACTAGACTAGTTAAGAATCAAGAATGAGACAGGCTCTAACCTCGTAAGCTACCTCCTTGTTCAAACCCTCTGTGTTTCTACAAACAAGGAAGGCAAACAGAGAACTCCCTGTAGATGAATATCGAATGGCAGAGAAGCACTTAAAGAAATGCTCAACGTCATTAGCCATTAGGGAAATGCAAATCAAAATGATCCTGAGATTTTACCTTACACGCATCAGAATGGCCAAGATGAAAAACTCAAGTGACAACACGTGCTGGAGAGGTTGTGGAGAAAGGGGAACCCTCCTCCACTGCTGGTGGGAATGTAAACTTGTACAACAACTCTGGAAATCAATCTGGCGCTTTCTCAGACAACTAGGAATAGCGCTTCCTCAAGATCCAGCCATACCCACTCCTAGGCATATACCCAAAAGAGGCTCAAGTACACAAAAAGGACATCTGCTCAACCATGTTTGTAGCAGCTTTATTTGTAATAGCCAGAAGCTGGAAACAACCCAGATGCCCCTCAACTGAAGAATGGATGCAGAAATTGTGGTACATCTACACAATGGAGTATTACTCTGCAATGAAAAATAAGGAAAACATGAAATTTGCAGGTAAATGGTGGGACATGGAAAGGATCATCCTGAGTGAGCTGTCCCAGAAACAGAAAGACACACACGGTATATACTCACTCATACAGACATATAACATAGGATAAACCTACTAAAAACTGTACATCTAAAGAAACTAAGCAAGAGAGAGGACCCTGACTAAAATGCTCAATCCCCATCTTGAAAGGCAAAGAGGATGGACATCAGAAGAAGAAGAAAACAGTAAACAACCTAGAAACCTGCCACAGAGGGCCTCTGAAAGGCTCTGCCCTGCAGACTATCAAAGCAGACACTGAGACTTATGGCCAACTGTTGGGCAGAGTGCATGGAATCTTATGTAAGAAGTGGGAAATAGTAAGATCTGGAGAGGAAAGGAACTCCACAAGGAGAGCAACAGAACTAGAAAATTTGAACACAGGGGTCTTCCAGAGACTCATACTCCAACCAAGTACCAGGCATAGAGATAACCTAGAACCCCTGCACAGATGTAGTCCATGGCAGTTTAGTGTCCAAGTGGGTTCCATAGTAATGGGAAGAGGGACTATCTCTGACATGAACTGATTGGCCTGCTCTTTGAACACCTCCCCCTGAGGGGGGAGCAGCCTTACAAGGCCACAGAAAATGACAATGCAGTCATTCCTGATGTGATCTGATAGACTAAGATCAGAAGGAAGGAGAGGAGGATCTCCCTTATCAGTGGACTTGGGGAAGGGCATGGGTGAAGAAGGGAGAGGGAGGGTGGGACAGGGAGGGGAGGAGGGAGGGGCTTATGCGGGATACAAAATTAATAAAGTGTAATTAATAAAATTAAATTAAATTAAAAAAAGAGGAAGGCAAGTGTTACAAAAAGAAAATAGTCATCTTTGTTGACGAAAAGCTGGAGATTTGTGCTTATAGGACAGGAAGTACCGTGAAGAAAACTATCCACTACAACCCAGATCTCCTAGTTGATTTCGCCACAGACAAGTGGCTTTGCCTATAGGTCTCGGTGCTACTCTTCTCTCACGGCTCATTCTTCTACCATGCTAAACATTAGAACATGGTCTACACTTCAGGCTCTCACTCTTCCTTCTCATTCTGTCCACTTACTTTTCCACTGTGGTAATCACACAGCTCTCTCTTCTCTCATTCTACTTTCTCATCCACTTATACATGAGAAAGGCATTGGAGCACATTGGTTTCAGATTTGTTCAGAACTGGCACACTAGGGAAATCTCGTTTTCATGGCAGGCATCTTGGATTATTCCAACACAGAGCTTATTTTTAACATTCTGCATTGGACATTGTTGGCTTTCCAATATATTCTGGCAAAAAGATGCCAACAAGACAGAACACATAAAAAAGAAGAAAAACACCCAAACATTTTCATTCCATTTTCCATATTCTTCTCTGGCCAAGTTTGGAATGGCTTAAGTGATGGACTTTTTTCTTTTCCCTTTTTTCTTTGCTTAGAGCTGGCTGCTAAAAGGCTCCCTTTTGGATTCAAACATTTTCCTGTTGGCCTCTCTTGGGGCATCTACTATCAAACTTGAGTCTATTTCATGTCCAAGAAAAAAATTGCTATTTCAAGGTCTGTAAAAAACTGTGTTGGTTATAGACCTATATGATATGATAAAGATAATGAAATCTATACACATAAAAAAGATAATCAAGAGAGAGGACATGGGGTAAGATGATCAATCCTCATTTAGAAAGACAGATGGGATGTGCAGTGAATGTATGACAGGAGTCTACTGAAGGCATCTGAAAGACTCTAACTAGCAGTGTTTTCAAAGCAGATACAAAGAATCATAACCAAACCTTTGGCAGAGTACAGGGAATCATATGAAAGAAGGGGAGTTAGTATGATGAGGAAAGGATAGGAGCTCCACAAGGACCAAATATATCTGGGCACAGGGTCTTTTCTGAGACTGACATTCAACCAAGGACCATGTATGGATATAACCTAGAACCTCTGCTCAGATGTAGCCCGTGGTAGCTCAGTAACCAATTGGTTTCCCATAGTAAGGGGAACAAGGACTATTTCTAACAGGAACTCAATGGCTGGCTCTTTGACCTCCCCACCCCCCAAGGGAGGAGCAGTTCTGTTAGGCCACAGAGGAGGACTTTGCAGCCAGTCCTGAAGATACCTGATAAAACAGGATCAGATGAATCGGGAGGAGGTCACCCCCTATCAGTGGACTTGGAAAGGGGCAGGGTGGAGAGGAGGGAGGGAGAGTGGGAGTGGAAGGGAATGAGGGAGCGGGATATAGCTGGGATACAAAGTTAATACAATGTAACTCATAAGAAAAAATAAAAATTAAAAAAAAAGAATGACATGAAAAAAAACTGTGTTGGTATTTTGATGTGATTGCATTGAATCTGTAGATTGCTTTTGGTAAGGTGGGCATTTTTTTTCTATGTTAATCCTAGCAATACATGAGCATGAGAGATCGTTCCATCTTTTGATATCTTCAATTTCTTTATTCAGAGACTTGAAGTACTTGTCATACAGTTCTTTCACTTGCTTAGTTAGAGTTACACCAAGATACTTTATATTTTTTTGTGGTTATTATGAAGTATGTAGTTTTCCTAATTTCTTTCTCAGCCTGTTTGTTGTTGGTGTACAGGTGGGCTATGACTTTTTTTGAATTAATCTGGTATCCAGCCACTCTGCTGAAGCTGTTTATCAGCTGTAGGAGTTCTCTAGTGGATTTTTTTGTGGTCACTTACATACACTATCTTATTATCTTCAAATATCAATACATTGACTTATTCCTTCCTGATTTGTACCCCCCTTTTTGATCTTCTTTAGTTGTCTTATTGCTCTATCTAGAACTTCAAGTACTATATTGAAGAGGCATTGAAAGAATGGGCAGCCTTGTCTTGTTCCTGATTTTAGTGTGATTGCTATGAGTTTTTCTCGATGTAGTTAGATGTTGGCAATTGGTTTGCTGTATATTGCCATTATTATGTTTAGGGATGAGCCTTGTATCCTTGATCTCTCCAAGACTTTCCTCATGAAGGGGTGTTGGCTTTTGTCAAAGGTTTTTTTCTGCATTTAATGAGATGATCATGTGATTTTTTTTCCTTTGTGTTTGGTTGTATGGTGGATTACATTGATGGGTTTTCATATGGTTAACCATCCCTACAGCCCTGGGATGAAACCTACTCTATCATGGTGGATGATGTATTTGATATGTTCTTGGATTTGGTTTGCAAATATTTTATTGACAATATTTGCATTGATGTTCATGCATGAAATTTGTCTGAAACTCTTTTTGTGGTTTAGTCTTTGTGTGGTTTAGGTATTAGGGTGACTGTGGCTTCATAGAATGGGTCTGGCAGTCTTCAGTTTCTGTTTTTTGGACTAGTTTGAGGAGTATTGGTTTTAGCTCTTCTTTAAATGTCTGGCAGAATTCTGAGCTAAAATCATCTGGCCCTAGGCTTCTTTTGGTTGGGAGACTTTTGATGACTGCTTCTATTTCCTGAGGGGTTATAGGACTATTTAAAAGAGCCTGTCATAATTGTCCTCTGAGAAGCTCTAGCCAGCAATGCCTCAAAACAGAAGAAGAAGAAGAAAAAGAAGAAGAAGAAGAAGAAGAAGAAGAAGAAGAAGAAGAAGAAGAAGAAGAAGAAATGAAGTAAGTTCTATGTATTAAGAAAAATCAGCTAGTCTGGGATGACTATCAGAAACTGAGAGGGTCTTGTATAATGTAATGGAGACTTTGAGTTAGAAAGTGAGTTGGAAAAGCCTGAGAAATAAAATGTGTTTTGGTGCTAGCAAAACATTGCCTTTGTGTTCCCAGCAGGTTCCAGGAACCAGGATGCATATGAGATGCCCCAAATTTAAAAAAATAATTAAAGAAACCAAGAAGCAAAATATGCATATACACAAACACATCAAGGGAATACATGCATACTTAGTACTTCTAGGTAAGTGTGTATTCATAAAAATGATAAGGTCCTGCTGTGATGATTTGCAGGTAGAATGTGGTGATGTTGGGGTCAGTTTTAGTTAGCCCTCCTAGAACCAGCCTGATATGAGAAGTGCATGTGCCAACATTCACAGGCTGCACAAAGGAAAGATTTATTAGGAAGCCGGAAATCCAAACAGCTAGCAGGATTGGCATGACTGTATTCACCGCAGGAGAAACTGCCCCAACTTCGTTAATGCCTGCTAGCTTGCAAAAGTCTTTCTGCTGTTAATATAATGCTCCTCTTTTGGAAGAGATACTGGCAGCACACAATTTTTTTTCCCAAAAAGAATGAAGTGTCAAGAATCAAATATAACTCTTCGCCAAGTAACAACAAAAAGCAGAACCTGTGCTAGCCCCTTCCTTCTGGCCTGCAGGCTTCTCTCCATAAGACATATGGCAGCCCCTTCCTTCCAGCCAGCAGGCTTCTCTCCATAGATGTTATAAGACACAGTCATAGCCCGCTGGTATAATTCTCTTCTAATTATTTTATCTCATCAGGCACCAGTTACAGTTGTATCTTGAATGACACTTGCTAGTTCCTGATGGTAGCAGTTCAGTTTTGTTCTGGTCTTAGAGGTGTAGAGAGTGCCATTCTCATCATCTTCTTCTTCTTTATATTTTTTTTGTTACAGTTTATTCATTTTGTATCCCAGCTGTAACCCCCTCCCTCATCCCTTCCCAATCCCACCCTCCCTTCCTCTTCTACTCCCATGACCCTCCCTTAGTCTGCTGATAGGGAGGGGCCTCCTCCCTTTTCATCTGACACTAGCCTATCAGGTCTCATCAGGCTGGCTGCGTTGTCTTACTCTGTGGCCTAGTACAAGTGCATTCCCCACAGGGGGAGGTGATCAAAGAGCCAGACACTGAATTTATGCCAGAGACAGCCCCAGTTCCCCTTACTAGGGATCACACTTGGATATTGAGCTGCCATAGGCTACACCTGGGTAGAGATTCTAGGTTATCTCCATGAATGGTCGTTGGTTGGAGTATCAGTCTTAGAAAAGACCCCTGGGCCCAGATTGTTTTGGTTCTGTTACTCTCCTTCTTGAGTTCCTGTCCCTCCCAGGTCTTTCCATCTCCCCCTTCTTTCAAAAGATTCCCTGCACTCTGCACAAAGTTTGACTATGAGTCTCAGCATCTGCTTTGATACCCTAATGGGTAGAGTCTTTCAGAGGCCCTCTATGGTGGGTTTCTGTCCTATTCCCTGTTTTCTCCCTCTTCCTATGTCCATCCCATTTGCCTTTCTGAATGAGGATTTATATCTTACCCAGGGTCCTCCTTCTTGCTTAGCTTCTTTAGGTATACAGATTTTAGTATGTTTAACCTATATAATTTGACTAATATCCACTTATAAGTGAGTATATAGCATGTGTGTTTTCTGCTTCTGGGATTCCTCACTCAGGATGATCTTTTCTAGTTCCTACCATTGGCTGCAAATTTCATGATTTCCTTGTTTTTAGTTGCTGGGTTGTATTCCATTGTATAAATGTACCACGATTTCTGTGTCCATTCCTCATGGTACATATGGATTCTTTCCAGATTCTGGCTATTACTAATAAAGCTGCTATGAACATGGTTGAGCAAATTTCTTGTTGTATACTTGAGCATCTTTTGGATATATGCCTAGGAGTGGTATAGCTGGATCTTGAGGTAACACTATTCCTAATTGTCTGAGAGAGTGCCAGATTGATTTCCAAAGTGGTTGTACAAGTTTACATTCCCATCAGCAATGAAGGAGGGTTCTCTTACAGGTAATAAACACCTTCAGAAAAATGGCTGGATAAAAAATTAACTAAAAAAAGAAAAAATCGGTGTAGGCAAGATCTACACTTCAAAGATCCCTGTCTGCTAAGAATAGGATTTTTATACCCACCAGGAACAGACCAGGTACTTCATTCCTTAATCTCCCCTCTATGGACAGACTCACACGGGGAGCAAACTTCAAGTTTCAATTAATGGAGCTACTAGCTCTTTTGGTTTTATATGCCAAAGAAGCATTCCCCTCCCTGTTCTTGGCAACAGATTCCTAGTTTTAGTTCATCAGTAGCAGCCTGCTTCCATTTGCATTAGATGTGGTTTGGATATGACTGCTGTGCTAACATCTGCATCCCTTCAGCACTGATGAGGGAGGGCTCTTATCAGACTGCACTGGGCGTCTGCCAACTTCCCTTCAGAGCACCTCTCTATTTCCATGTATATTGTTCTCTCAATAGCCAGGGAAAGTATGATTGTTGGGAAACTGTTTTCATCCTGATGAAACTCCTTTAATCCATGGACAAGGAAGGTGGAATGTACATTGAGGGGAAGTTTCCCTTAAAATAAAATAAAACAATGACAAAAAACAAAAACCAAGAAAACACTTATCTGATTGCTAGTTGGTGTAACAGAATGGATATCTCAAATCCCTCACCCTTTGAAAGGAATAATTCTTTAATATTTCTTTGTCAGAGACTGTTCCTTTAAGATGACTCTCTGGGCTCCCAGTGGCGTCTAAGGACATTCCATTAGGTGGATGAGTTCCGTTCTACACACCAAAGTCCCTGGGACCTTCCAACAACCTGTTTTCACTGGAACCTGTGAGGAAAGCTAGGAGAGATTGAATCAAGAAAGAGCTAAAGCCTGGCACATTAAACATTCTAGCTCCTGACCTTGTGTCTTACCCAAATCAGACCAGTGAGACACACACCCAAGCCTTTTGCCCAAACCATGAAACTAGAGCTATTTGCTTTCAATGGGACTGTTTAGCATATAACATCGAGCTTCTACTGTACTCTACCTTGTAAGGTCAGTAGAATATAACATTCAGTACAACACAGCTCATATTCTAGAACACTATTTTGAGAGTTAGGAAGGAATATTTTCTAGAGGTACTCAATCATGTCTGAAACATTGGTTTTCCAAAGTCCTTACTTACACAAGCTCATGTCTTTACTCACAACTATGGAAGCCAACTGAGTCAAATCTCTTTCCATCTTTTCTGAGACAGAAAAAGTCCTCAGCGTAGTAATCTGACATGAACGGGAAAGTCCAGTCTGAGTTTGCTCTCATCCAAGTACTTCCTGGGTAGCAAGTTGGGGCTGTGGGTACTGAGGCCTCCAGGTTTGCCATACATGTGGAAATCAGATGGTGGCTCTGTGTGGAAGGCAGACATGAAGACCTCTGAATCTCAGACGCTTTGATTTTCCCTGTTTTTGCAATAAAAATTGAGAGCACACTCCAAATTTAGGTGAAATATAAGAAAATAAAAGTCTAAAATATGTCATGACCCCTTTCACATAAAAACATTTAGAGAATGTGTACAAATAACCTTTGAGGAGAAAGCAGCATGTAGTGAAGGAATTTGCCTGCATGAGGTAAACTATTATCTCAGTTTTGCTGTGTAAATTGCAGGCTGTATTCTCTGTTTTAATTAAGCAATGTTAAAGCATAGTTTTTTGGTGTTTTCTTCCCAGGATTGGAAACCTACACACATCAGCTAGTGCATGAGAACTGGGGACTAGCACTGCCCACAACTAATGGGAACCTTCTCAGGCCCATTTTATGGGCTCTACTGAGGAACGTGCAAAGAGAAAACAGGCTAAGTGAACAGGGAAAAACACAATTCTTCCTTTTCAATAAGTCTTAATAACAAATAATCCCCAGACACTAACATATGAAGAGAATTACCAATTCTAGGTCTCTTGCTTTCCTGCCATTTAGGATTCATTAAGCGCCCCAAGGGAACAGCTGGTCCTTTCCATGTTGAATTCAACTCAACTGCAGCTAATTAGAGCATCTGTCCACCTCAGCAGTACTCCGCAAAAATATGGAGGCAAATGACTGTTGGGAAACCATGAGGTGCCTCAGCCACAGTGATGGATGCTTAGGGAACACTTCCTGTACAGCTGCTTCAGCCCAGCGTGCACCACGTTACTCTGAACATGAAAAGAAGATGAACTGGGTATCTTGCACATAATTGTCTCAGTTATTAGCTTCTGTGGTGGTCTCAACAGGAAATTTCTGCTTCTACAAGTTAGGTATCCGGGGGTTTTTTTTGTTTGTTTGTTTGTTTTTTTTGTTTTGAGTTCTAATTCCATTTTTGCTTTAGGTTGTAGGTTCTTATGAAATAGTTCTTTAAACATATTTAATAGCTCCTAAATATCTAACAAATAATCACAGAAAATGAGTTCATGAACTCACGACTTGGGAGCAAAATAACAGGACTGAGACTAGATCCATATGAGCATGACCTGGAGCTGGCATCTGTCCTGGGAATTGGTAAGAATTGTGTGGAGGGCACTGCTGGCAAGCTGCACTTCGGTGTGTTTATCTTTAGGCCCTCCTTGTCTACTCGTTTTCTCTTCTGTGTTGGGTTTCTCTCAATAATATGCTAGGATTTTTATTTCTTCCCTTTCCCTGAGACTGAATTTTCCCAAGGGTGAGCTCTTTAACCCAAACAAGGTTTCCAAAACCCAAGTGTCAAGGAGTTGCTTATGGTTAGGTTGTAAATCTGTAGAGTGGAAAGATGATCTTTCAGTCATTGACCAAAGTGTATTAAAATTCCTCAGAAATTGATTTAGTAAAACAAGGGTTTATTACTTACCAAGATGATTTGGTTTATGACATTGTTTCTCCACTGATTTCACTGGTTCATGAGCAAATGCATACGTGTAATTGTTGGGTTTTCTGTAGTTAGAGCATTGGCCATGACATTATCTTTTACAGTTATAAAATGGGAACATACGTGGCGAAGATAGGCGAAGTCTCTGTGAACCAGGTATATGTAGCCCAAGTATGACTGTGTTACTCTGAATTGGAGAGTTCAGAGAAATATTGAAGCTGAGACATCTGGTCAATTGAAAAATTTTAAATTGTTGGATGGATTGAAATATAGACACCTCACTCTATGCTTTATTCAATTTTGTGGTGGTCTCGGCAGGCAAAATTTGGAAAAGTAAATGGTTTTTATTATTTTTGTTTGCTTTGCGTGTGTGTGTGTGTGTGTGTGTGTGTGTGTGTGTGTGTGTGTGTTTGCAAAGGATCAGATGTAGAAGAAATAAGGTGCTTTACCCACTACTCCCATGGGCTAGAAAGAGGAATATGCTGGTAGAGAGCTGGCTAATAACCGACTCTCAAAATGTTCGACCCGCCTGGCTTAGACATATTGATTTCATTGTGCAAACATGCCTGCTATGGCTGTGTTAGGTGAGAAGGATATCACAATTGGCTCCTGTGACTCTGGGTATGTCCACTCTCATGTATCATTCGTCAGGCGGAATGGAAAGTAATTAAAGCATTGCCAGCCAGCAACCAAAAAAAAAAGAAAGAAAGAAAAATAAAAGAAAAAAGAAAGTCTTAACACATATTGGAAAGGTGAAATCTGAACACAGGCTCATTGGGTAGAATAGAATCTTTGGTGTATCCCCACCATCTACAGGGAAACATCTCCACCATGCTCAAAATGCATGCACAGACCCAAATGCACCACAAAAGGAGGAAAAGAATGACAGCTGTAAAGAAGAAAAGCATACCCATTTAGAAAAATGGGCTTCATAGGAGGTTATCACATTAATCAAATCAACCCAGATCAAAAATGAAAATTATCATCTTTATGTCTTGTGAGTGTAACCCTAGGATTTACTCATATCCATATAATTACACATAGAGGTATACAGATGTGTATGTATTCATATGTACGTACATAAGCACACATACATGACACATGACAAAGGAGTATTATTTAGAAAGAGGAATGAGACTGGCAGACTAATTGAGAGGCAGGAGAGAGTAGTGATGGATGTGGTCAAAGTACTGGTTTTGCTTGAACAAAATGCCATCATACAGCCCTCCTCTTTGAGCACTGAATATACACCATTAAGACATTCTTAAAGACCAAAAGGGGGGGCATGAGAGACATGTTACTAACAAAGCGAACTTGCTGCTTTTGCAGACTCATGTTCAGTTTTCAGCACGCACATGGTGGCTCACAATCTTCTGCAAGGAAGGGGTGGACCACACCCTTTTCTGACCTCCGTAGACACCATCCATCTGAGGTGTTCATACATACATGTAGGCAGAACATTTATGCACATAAAATACAAATAAATTTAAAACATTTTTTGATGCCACATTTAAAGTGGATCTGGTTAACTTTAGAGATAGAATTTTCTGGGGTGGCAAGATTAAAATGGCTTAGCTGACCATGGCCTCCAAAGGGCTCACCACATAATTCTTAAGCACTTCCCAGTTCTAAGTAAGACAGGAACAAAACAAGGATCATAAAAGTCAGCTATCTGGAAACCACCTCTTCCTTTGATAACCAGCTTCCTTCCTTTTGAGTGTCTCAAGCTTTCAATTTCCATTCTGCAATGAGATGTGCTCCTCAGCTTGCATTTGAATTTCCTTACAGAGCAGAGGGAGCAAAGAGCCAATTAAGTGAACATGACAAAGCTCCTTGGGAATTGCTCCCAGTTGCTTCCACTCAGAAGCTTTTCTGGTTCTTTTCCGTTGGGAGCAGAAGAGGTGGAGGTCTGTTTGAAGTAGTGCCATGGCAGGGAAGGAAGTGACTCAGTGGCCACACAACAGTAAAACTCCCCCAGAGAGAGGAGTCATGTTTGAGCTTGGCTGCCCTAAGGAGATTGCTGCATGATTCAGACTCAAAGTCCAGCTAGATTTACTAGCTGGCTACAACACCCTAGGGGGCTCCCTCAAGCTACAGCTGGGGACAGAGCGGACACATGTGGTAAAGCAGCACATGTGGGAGCCAGGGCCTCAGGGTCCAGCGCCCTTCCCTGACATCAAGGTTAAAGCAGGCCTTTACTGTTGGTGCTGACCCTACTCTCTGATCTCGTGCACAGCACCTTCATGCTTCCTTTTTGCAATATTTGACATTTGGATAAAACATATTACAGATGGATCCTTTTATCTTTGTGTGTGTGTGTGTGTGTGTGTGTGTGTGTGTGTGTGTTGCTGAGGGCAGTTTTCAACATTTGGTTCAGGCTTTCCTCCGATTTGTGAACCTCCTGCCTCAGCCTCCTGAGTGCTGAGATTACACATGTACTGTGTCATAGCTCGAGTTATTTATTTTAATACGATCACTGTTTTTCTTTCTCCTCCTTCCCTTCTTCATTGTCTTCATGCTCCACACTCTCCTTATTTTTATACACAATTGTATGTCAGAAATAAAGAGCCCTAGTAATTAAGAAACGCATTTGGCAAAACAAGGCAATACATATAATCTCTTCTGGATCTGACACAAATGCCATCGTTAGTAAACAGAGTGCAGTTCTATAGAAGTGTAGATGACTAGTAGACACTTTCTGTGAGGATGTGTGGATGGCTGAGCACTTTTGAGAGAGGACGGATCAAGCAGACATGCATGGTCTTTGCTTTGAAAGTGCCTGCTCTCTTCTCGGAGACACAGACACATCAAAGTGGTTTTGTTCCATGTTACTCTAGGAAGAGTATATCACATGTGACCTGCCCTCTTAACCATCTTTAAGGACAAGGTTTCCCAGCTGATCTGTAAAGTTTCTTCGTCTTGCTTCACTGAACTTTCCTGTTGATCAGTAACATTCCATTCTCCTTCTTACCTTGTAGTCACCAGGTGCTATATGCTACTCTGGCTTTCATGGATATGGAGATTTTGAATAACTAATACCAGTTGAATCAAGAGGCCCTGCTCATTGGGTTGGCTGCTCATTCACGGAACACAGTGTCCACAAGGTCTGTACATGTGCTGACTGCAGACTGTCCTTCGTCACTCTTGACTAGTTCCCCTTCCTGCCCTCATCTTCATTAGCCATTCCCACCCTTCGATGGCATTAATGTCATAGCCTGGCTTTTACTAATGGTGCAGCAGGGCACAGCCCTGGATTAATCCTCAGTATCATGGGGGCAGATTCAAACAAATACAAATACAAATAAACACATACAAAGAAGGAAAAATGTACTGCATAGGTGGCATCCACTTGTAATCCTGACACTCCAAAGGCTGAGGTAGGAAGATGGTGAGTTTAAAGCCAACCTGAACTACATGAAATGCCACTGTCTCAAAAGAGAGAGAGAGAAAAGAACAGAACGAACAAATAAATGAATTTAAACAAAGTGAACCTGAGAATGTTGGCATCTCCTCTGAATACTGATTTTAGTTATTTTTTAGAAAATAAATACCAAAAACATGGATTGAAGTTCACATGGTAAAAATTCCATATGTGATCCCCCTTGTGTCCTGCTAGAGCAGGGTTGAAAATTAATTAAAGGGCTCATTCAAAGAACAGAGGACAGCTGGGTCAGAAACAGGGTCCAAAAACATGTGGCAGGTGATGGATGGGGAACACAGAAGAATAAGCTCTCAGTGGCAGAGATTCAAAACCAGAGGACTCAAAACACCAGGTGAGTTAAGAACTTGGTACTTGGGTGAAGCTCAGTGATCTAGTTTGCCTGGAGCCAAACATCAGGTGGGGCAGAGCATCAGACAGGGAGGAGGGGAGGGCCTGCTCCTTTATCACCCCTTGGCTCATGCAGAAAAGTTTTTGGCAAAGAACATCACAGAAACAGGTGGAGAAGAAGTAACTGGCTCTTTTAACAAAGTTATAAAAGCAAGTTCCAAGCCTCGTCTTGAACTTGAGATAACTTCATAAGTTTAATGTTTTTATTTTTAGCACCATCCATGGAAACCTCATAGAGAAGAAAGTCAGAGTCAAGTCATATCACATGGATCCCTGGGACTAAAAACCTTGTCCTTTGTCCTGGGTTTTTATTCATCAGGCATGAAATATGAATAGATACTTTTATTTTATAAAACTCAAAATATTAACATTCAGATGAAGGACTGAGCAGCAGACATACCTCTGTGAGTTCAAGGCTGGTCTGATCCACATAGCAAGTTTCACAACAGCCTGGAATATATAGTGAGAAACTGGCTATTATTAATAAATAAAGACACAAACAAATAAAGAAATGTGCAGATGATGTAATCCTATACATCCTTGAACAAAAATGTTGTTTGTGTTTTAACTAATTTTACATTTGGAAAATTAAGATGAATGAAATTTCTCTTGTCACTAGAAGAATTAAGGTTATTTCAGTGTCTTCTCAATTTAACATTTTACCCAGTACTCACTGTTCTTTGTCTCCTGTATTTTGTTACTCCAAAGAAGCTAAAATTGAATTCATATTGGTATATTATAGGTAATTTTCCACCTCACATATTTCTTCAAATTTATTATCTATTTCACATTAACTCCTAAACACCAAGAAAATTTAAAAAGTCAAAAGTAAGTACATTCAGGGGGCTGAATCCTGCTTTACCTTGTGTTATTTATGAGGCAATTAAGCCATACCTTTCAGGAGGAATGAGTATGGCTTTCCAGTTTACTTCACTATTCCATAGAACTAATGGCCTGTAAGGGTTTTTTTTTTTTCTTTTTCTTGTTTTGTAAGTGTTTTTCCCTTATTTCATGATTGGTAAGCTTTCTTTTCTTTCTTTTCCCCTTTTTCTTTCCTTTTTTTTTCTTTTTTGACACATTTCTTCTCTTCCTGAGTATTCCAGGGTGGACTTAACTCATGTCATGGCCCCAACTCCATGCTAAAATCATGGACGTTCATGATTATTCTGCTGGCTTGCTTTTCATTGTTTAGGTATTTCTATTCTTATGAACCAAGTTCCAAAAGCAACTTTACCACTCTGAATCATAGAGTCATATATGTGTGTGTGTGTGTGTGTGTACATGTATATACATATACACAGACACACATATATACATGTACATATATGTGGATAATATGAAAGCTCTCCATAAAGAAATGAAAAGGTTTATTTTTGTTGAGATTGTATCGCTTAGTGATAAGAACATGGCATACTCAAGACAGGGACAGCACATGGGCATGAAATCAGAAGACACTGCTAACCTAATTCTGTCATTTACTGATCATAGGATGCCTGCTGGAAAAAACTGTTCAATTAAGAACCTGTAAACATCAGTAATTATGCATGCATGCGTATGGTCTGACACATAGTTGAGACCATTAGGAGATAGCTATGAATTAAATCATGTCTAAGATTAGCCTGGAAACACCACGTGAGACCATTATGGATATCAAGGATCAATTTTAGCTTTGCTTTTCATGTATCTCCCACATGTGAAGAAGTTCAGTCATTTCAGTTTATAAGTACTGAAATCAAGCAAGTGTGCTCTGGTGCATCGACATTGCTGTGGGATGGGGTTCCTGGTGCTGGTCTTCACTTAAAGACATATCGCAAAACTGCAGACATGTTTGAACTTACAACCTCAGAGGCTTCTGGGAGATGAGAGTCTACCACCTATTTTTGCTCGTGAGTTTTTAACGATGAAGTCAGCCTTTTAGAATTGCTATATTTATTATCAACCAATTAATGAGCAATCCTTTTCCCTTCTCTACTAGTTCTTCCACTATTCCTGCTGACTTTAGGAGAAATGGTGCTAATACCAGCAGGCTATCTACATTTCTTCAGGTGAATGTCTCTTTTCACTCACCCCTGTGCATGCTGAAAGCATTTACACAAATGAAATTACTAGGCTTAAATTGCAAACCAAATAATTGTCATCAAACAATTCATCTTCTACTTATTTCTTCTAAGATGTTGGTTGCCCAGTGAATAGCTAAAGTAGTCTCTCACAAGATCTTACACATTGGTGACATTTGGGAAAGCATGCATTTTGCCTTCTATGAGGAGTCTTTCACTTTGTGTTATTTTTGCTTAGATACCTCTCAGCCACTGGTCTCCATAAGGTAAGGCTTCCCTGTCTTCATAGAGATCAGAGAAGTGTGTATAAATGTCACTGTGTAGTTCATGATGTCTGAAGATGCTCTCCCACCAGAGTTAGCGCCACTGAGGAACTAATTACATAAAAAAAAAACCCACAATGGCGTGTTTTGACGTTCTTTATGTAATTATTTAAAAAGTTCATATATAGTCAACTATCAGCAGTGTAGGCAGGCATCACTGGCCTTAAGATACTTGGAGACCAGCCTAAAATGGGATAGATTGATCAGGTGCAAGAAAGAGACCCTGCATGAAACGTGCTTTGTGTTTTCACAGCAAACTCAGACAAGACCCTTAACTGGAAACCCTGAGCTCATATGCAGCTGTGGAGTTAAAAACATAACAGCTGGAACATGGCCTCATCACAGAGATGCAAACGAGAACCTGCTTTACCTTGATGATCAAAGCTGGGAGTGAGCTGCCCACACACAACCTGGGTGTCGACCATCTGAAGACACTGGCAGTTTGACCTTCTTAATTGTATGAAGAACATAGGTGACACAGCTGGCAGCAGTTCTTTGGTGAACAACATGTTTCTGTTGTTCAGGAAGCCCACCTGACTTGCTCTTGGCCAGAGCTGAAACAGATGTCCAGTTAAATTAAAAAAAAAAAGATTTTATTTTAGTCTCCTGGGTTCTCAGTTGTTTCTAGCATGTCTGGAGCTGTGTAGCATGTTCCAAGGACAACCCACGAGTTTTAATCTCTGTCAACCTAAACACTGGAAAAACCTTCAAAACTTGTAATGTTCTGTTTAATGTTTTTAGCTAGAGGGTTAGTGGGATCCCAAAGAAATAGCTATACATCATCTAAATTCCTGTCAGACATGCCTAATGCTAATATTTATATGTAAAATTTATTATCTGAGCAGCCAGTGGGCTTCCTTTGAACAGGGAATATTTGTCCTCTCCACGCATGGTCCTTAGATGGAGTATCGGTCTCTGCAAGTCCCCCTGTGCCCAGGTATTTTGGTTTACTTGTTCTCTTTGTGGAGTTACTGTCCCTTCCAGATCTTTCTACCTCCCTCTTCTTCCGTAAGGATTCCTGCACTCTGCCCAAAGTTTGGATGCTCAGTTTCCAAATGGGTTCCCTAGTAAGGGGTACAGGGGCTGTCTCTGAAAAGAGCTCAGTGGCTGGCTCTTTGATCACCTCCCCCAGGGGAGGATCAAAGGTGACCAGCCTTGCCAGGTCACAAAGGAAGATAATGTAGCCAGCCTTGATGAGACCTGATAAGCTAGGGTCAGATAGACTCAGAGGAGGTCCTCCCCTATCAGGGGACTAGTGAAACGGCATAGGGAGAGAAGAGGAAGAATGGGTAGGGCTGGGAGGAGACAAGTGAGGTGGTTGCAACAAAGATACAAAGTGAATAAATTATAATAAATAAATATATAAATAAAAATTAAAAATCTATGGAGGGGCTACAGCTGGGATACAAAGTGAATAAACTGTAACTTAAAAAAAATTAAAAAAAAACAGCACACACACAACAAGGTACTTTATACATATATTAGCTTACATTAGATCTGTATATATGTAATAGATATTGTAATACTGTAATATTTATTGTAATATATATGTAATACATATGCACATATATGTGTATATGTGTAATATATACACATATATATTACACATATATACAAGTGTGTGTGTGTGTGTGTGTGTGTGTGTGTGCGCGCGCGTGTGTGTGTGTGCAGGGGATATATTGTATCCAGTACACCCAATTCAATTAGTTTTACATAGGATTAAAACCAATGAGTCCAGGATTTTTTAAAAAATCTATTACCTGCTCTGAGTATTTATATCTCTAACTTTTCTTTTTTTTTTTTTTTTTTTTTTTTTTTTTTTTCTTATGTTCACTTTCAGTTTTTATTGGGCAAACAGGAATAAGTTCTTAGGGAAGATTGCAAATGTCATTTTGAGGTACCTGAATCTGCATATCTGGGTAGCAACCAGATCTTGCGGGCCAGTGATGAACATCAGAATACATAGCACCAGGCCAACCTCCAACACTCTACATCTGTATCTCTAACTTTTCAAACTTGCAATTTGGGGTTACTTTTTGCCATTTTTAAAAATGAGTATACTATGATAGCAATAGTTTGGTAAATTTGTAGGCTTTGTACAAAACACGTCTAACATGAAATGTGTACATAAATATTGTCTTTAATATATTGAGTTATTTTGAATGTACAGAAACATATATTAGCATGAAAAATAGTCTAGCATTTTAGGGACCAATATAGGATGTGATGTTAGTTTTAATTATCAACTTGATATAACCTGGAATCATGGATCATTTTCAATGAAGGAGTTACATTGGATTGGCCTGTGGGCTTATTCGTGGGGGTTGTTTTTATTAAGTTCATTGATGTGGGAAGACACAGCCCAGAATGGCAGCACTCTCTAGGTGGGTGGGGCATGCTGGGTGGGGCCTTAAAGTTGAGGAGTCCAGCTGAGTTTAAACAGCTGAGCATGTATAGATTGACTTCTTTCTGCTCTTGACCATAGATGTGCTGTGACTAGCAGTTTGCAGTTCCTGCCTGGACTTCTCTAAAGTTGTTGACTGCAACTAAGAATTGTAAGATGGAACGAACCCTTTGCTTCTTCATTTTTATTTATTTATTTTGGTCATGGTGATTTATCACAGCAACAGAAATGACACTAGAATACTATAGGATTGATTATTTTTCTTTGACTTAAACTGTGAACACTGCATTTTTGGTTGTCCTTCTAACATGTTATTACACTTATATTTCATACCTCTAAGACTTCTCTTTTGTTTAATTCAACCACATCATTACTATCTAGCATCAGTCTTATATAGAAGTTATTTAGTAAATAAATGGGTGTCAAGAGAAGAATAAAAGGTTAAGTCATCGAGCAAAGATATTCAAAATCTGAAAGCAAGTTGACAAATGTGGTAATCTGATGTGATAAAAATAAGTTGAAAGCCTATGCTAATGTCAGGCATGTTTGAATCACAGTCAAGATTGAGGGCCAACCCTTCAATACTTTTCTAAATGTTTGTTGTAGATTGATAGTAAAATATGTTCAAAAGACTCCCTTCTTATCCAGAGGATAGTGTGAGGCTTTCTCTATCAGTCTACCATCAAGGTTGTAATTAAGTCATTGAGTCTGTGGCCTGTATTTATAATGACAATACAATGATCAAGGATTATAAACACTAGGAAAACTGTATTATCACACTGTCTAATTATCACATTAAGAGAATGACAACAGGGATCCGTTTCATCTCTTACTAGAAAGAAGAAATCAGGCAGTACCTGGGCATTCACTTTGATGTTAGATTTGTAAAAGAAAGTATCAAAGATGGAACTGTTTTCAAATAGAACATCCGATGCTGGTTTTATCCAGGCAGTCAGGTTTCTTCTGCACCAACACGGTTTGCTTTGAAGTGGAATAGCCTAGAGTTTGTTATTAGGATCTCTTTATTACAGGTAAAACAATGAAATTCAAGAGGGTGGAAGAAAACTCAGCAGAGCTCAAAGCCAGCAGCAGGTGTCTAAATTGATCTCTGAAATGTGTAACTAGCTAACAGACACAAACAGTGTGGAGGGCCTGAATAGATCAGGAATTTTAAAAAGTGGTACCCCGAACTAAATATCCATGCCGTGTTACATTCAATCAAAACCTTTGTAAAATGGAGATGAAAATAAATCTGGGACGTCATTCTATCCTTGGGCCATCTTTTGAAGGTGTAATGGCAGATGCTGTTCACACCTTTGGGGAGACCAGTGGTCTTTCAGTTCTAAATTTAGGAATGCAGGTTATACCGCTAGGCTGCCCTTCACAAGAAGAGCTGAGAATACTGTTTTTTTTTTTCCTTAGAGAAGTCCTTTGTATGATCTAATAACAGATTCTGGATCTCATCAACAGAAAGTCTGGAAGAGTGACGTTGCAAACACTGGTCATACTCCTGTGTTTTTTCTTGATTTTTCAGTATGTTTTTGTGAGCTATGTTTGTGTTCTGCTTCAAATTCTGGCTCCAACGGGATTTCTGCATTGAGAGGGCACTCTTACTCTCAATACTGTAGATTTCTCCAACCTAGGTGAGACATCACATTCAGTTGGTATGTTCTACCCCCACTTTCATTCATTTATACTCCTCCTATATTTAATGCCTGAGGTTTATTACTAAAGCCAGTAATGAACTTTTTTCTTTCTCTCTCTTCCTCCCTCTCTCCTTTCCTTCCTATTTCCCTTTCTTACTTCCTTCATTTATTCCTTTCTTTTTCTTTTTAATTTTTGATAGGCTTTACCAGAGAACAGGTGGGAATGGTAGAGGTGGGATCATTAATATTCTAAGATGACTGAAGATGAAGAGTCAGTTGCTTTTTAGCTAACTTTTATATTCTTTCCATAGTGGAGCCACATTTTGATAGCAACTGCTTTTAAAGACAGTGTTCTACACTGAGCAGCGTCTTGGGGATTTAGCCTGGTAAACTGAACAAGTGAGTGGAGAAGCTGACTACTGAGTTAGTTCCCAAGGCCAATGGGTAGAAATCCACCCTAGCACCACAACAAAAACAGTTCCACTTAATATTTCAAACACTTTATTGAAAAAAATAAAGGTGATTTCAAAGGAAAAACTCTAATCACTAACTTGATTCCAAACATGTAAGTCCCAATACAAAGATAAAAGAAAGTAAAAAGTTAAGGCCATGAGAGTTGTCCAAAAGTTATGAATTCCAAAGTATTGACTTTCAGTGATAGTTGGGTGATCTCTGAGAACAACAACAAAAAGAACGGTTGTATGTTCAAAGAATAGAGGAGGACATGAATAAAGTCTTGAATTAAATCAAAGAGAACACAAAGATGCAGCACATGAATTAAGAACGTTAATATAGGATAATAAAGTGGAATTAAATGAAGAGGTACAAACACTGAAGAAAATCAGACTATAATACTAAAAATAAAACAAAATTCAGGAAGCCAAATTAAAAAAAAAATCTAGTGGAGAGGAATCTAGTCTTAGAGATTGAAGACAAGTAGAATTAGAACATTTAGACATTGACAAGGATGAGTTAATAAGAAAGCATGAACAGAACATTTGATATTCCTAGGATATCCTTCATTGTGGGCTGGCCTGGTGATCTGAGTTTGATTCCCAGAACCCATGTAGAGAGAGCCGATCAAGTCCTAAGAGTTTCCACTGATCACTAGAAGGCCTTTGTATGTCCATACTCAAACACACAAAACAATAACAATAAGTAACTAAAGAGATATTTTTTGATGGTCTATCTACTTCCTTTGAAAGGATAGCAAGACTTAATATGAGTGTCTCTTACTGATCTTAAACCATGTCATCCTAGTTATGGCAGTAGATCTCACAAAATCACCAGTTATATTAAATTCTTTAAGTAAGAAATAAGTTCTTTCTCCCCCCTTTAAGCCTGTTGACCTTCATGTTAATCTATCTATCTATCTATCTATCTATCTATCTATCTATCTATCTATCATCTATCTATAACCTGTCTATCAATCTATCATCGCTCTATCTATGATCTATTTATCATCTATCCATCACCCGTCTACCTATCATCTATCATACCTTACTGTCTAGTACTCTATTTTGGTTTTGGGCTATTGAGAATAGTGAACAGCTGCAAGCCTCTTCGCACATGTTACAAACAATACAACTGCACACATCTCTCTAGTCACAGTGGTCAGAGAAGCATTTTCCCACTTCAGATCTGATTAAGGATCTTTGCTCCCAATTCAGTACCTCATAGGGAAAACTGAAATAGCTGCATTGGCCTGCAGGGCTCTGTGTCACCTGAATTTCCTCTTTTGTTCCTTTCTGCTCCAGTCCTTTTCCTTGCTGGGAATGGGGAAGGCTCCTCCCCATCCATCACTCAGTCCTTCACAGGTGCTCCTCTGTGTCCACATGGGTGCTCTTCTACCACCTCCCTAACTCATTCATTCTAATTCCTGATTTCAGTTGAGTCTTCAGTCACACAGAGAAACTTTCTCTAGCTCTTCTCCACCTTTGTTTTTACAACACTGTCTGCTTGTTAACATTTTTTTTTCATAGTTGGAACGTCCTTTTCTTTATTGGCATCTATTTCTAATCTGTAAAGAGAAGAGAATTCTTACAAACTTGGAAGGGATAGGAGACTTCTTGGAAGCTCATGAGCAAATTATCGGATTGGTACAAAGGTAAATTTGGTTCTTGCACTGCTGGAATTTGCCACTTGATATTGGAAGGTATTCTCAATAAATGTGGTTTTGTTGTACATAATTTACTTGCACATTCACTTACATTTGTTTGATGTAATACTTACTGCCTTTAAGTTTTTATTGTTTGACAGTTTCATACTTTGTATAATGACTTAAAGTCATTCTCACCCTACTCCACTCTCTCATCTCCCTCTCTCCCAATGACACTTCTCAACAACCTACACCTTCCATTTTAACACTGTTCCTTTGTTTTTTACCCACTGAGTTTAATTAAGAGTTTGTTGCCTGAATGGGGATGTGGGGTAATTTATTGGCTACATCACTGAAAATGACTCTTCTTATCCAAACTTTATGGTTTTGTTTTGTTTTATGAAAGTGATTTATTGGAGGGAAAGAATGGGGGAGAGGGGATGGAGGAGAAGAGAAAGAGCAGCATGTTTGGGGCTCCTGAGAAAGTGAAGTCACAGAGGAGGTAAAGGGAAAGAAACCAAAGCAGACCAAGAGCAAAACACACACACACACACACACACACACACACACACACACACGCACAGAGAGGGGGGGCTGGGAATGGCAGACAGGTTATATATGAAGCATCTGTAATGACATAGGATGCAGGAGGTGACATAGAATGCTGTCAGGACCCTAAAGGCCCACGAGAACAGACAAGTTGAATTGCCCACACAACAGAATATTCTCCCCTTCAAAAAATGAGGAGCTGGGGGAGGGTGTGTGTGGTGAGGCAGAAATGAGGATGGTGTACTTCTCATGCAAGGCAAATTAAAGTACATAAATGTAGGGTCACTGGAAACAACTCTTTGTTGCCATTGAATGGGGAAGAGAAAGAAAAAGAGAGAAAGAGAGAGAGGGAGAGGGACAGCGAGAGGGAGAGAGAAGAGCACCAAAATGTCTGGATTACATGGTGAAGAAGAAGAGCAACCCCTGCTCTAGAAAGCTCAGGGTAGAGGGTGAGGTTTACCAGCCATGCCCAGCAGTTGATAGGGATTGATGTATGTTATGTCAGACAAAAAAGCAAATTAATGCCATTTTATTATTCAAGTTTAAAATCTATCATAAATTATGGAGATAAATAGCATCATCAACATCAATGCATCCTTCCAGGACCTAAGGAACATACAGCAAGAGTGGACATAAGTTGAGCTATCAAAAGAGACAAGAGTCTTGAAGATGAGGAACATGTTGGTCTTCATTGGACATTTACAACAACCCTTTGAAAACAATTAAAGATGATGCTCTTAAAATTGAAAGAGTGATTGCCAAAGAACTCAACTGAGACTGTTCAAGGATGGTTCAGCATTAAAGAGAATTAGAAAGTTGAAAAACTGAATACTTCAGTAGCTGACCAGAAATTTTTAAAAATTCATTTTTCTAACTGTTGTTCTCTTCTATTCTGTGCAATAATGAACTATTCTCCATAGGATTGTGATATATGAAAAGTAGGTGAAATATTAGTGTTGATCATCCCTGTGGCTGGGCTGAGAAAAAAAAAGTCTAAAGAACTTCCCAAAGCTAAAATTATACACACACACACGCACACACACACACATAAAATCATGGTCACTAGTGGTTTACTGCCTGACACAGACACTCCAGCTTTCTGGATTTCCATAAAACCATAGAATCTGATGTGTATGATCCACAAGTAGGTGAGATTCAATGAAGATTACTCCTACAGCTGATGCTAGTCAACATAGGACGCTACTTGATCACAAGTAGCATAACCAATGTTTCAAAGTTGAACAGATGATGCTAAAGAAGTGTTCACTCACCCACCATATTCACACAATCCCTTGGCAGACAGAGAAAGAGTGAAGAGCACCAAAATGTCCAGATTACACGGTGAGGAAGTGAGGAAGAGGGATATCCCCTGCCCTAGAGCCTTCTACATTATGTAATTTTATATTATATAATTTTTATATCTTATATAATTTATAATATTATATTTTATATTATGGTATTTTATTATTTAATACTATATATTATATTATATAATTTTATATTATATAATGCATAGTATTATATAGAATATAATAATATATGATGTAATTATATAATTATTAATAGTATATAATATATGTATATACAAACCTGTGAGTCCATTTAGGATTGCTTATATGGTGTCCAAAGCTATCCACTAGGGATTGGACATTTTACTCAGGAACTCCTTCCTGGATGGAACCAATTCTTCCCTCAGAAGAAACTGACCAATTGGATGGATGGATGGATGGATGGATGGATCCATGTTGAATTTTCCATGTCCACATTGTCATGTCATCTCATGTTATCACTATGCACTTCTTGCTTAGGGAACCATATTGTTGAGTATTCATGTGTACATTTCTCCAGTCATGACTAGAAAATATTATCCAGCTACAGATCTACTGGACCTCTGGCTCTTAGAACCTTGCGCTGCTCTTCCTTGTTTTTTCCCTGAGCCCTCGGTATAGCCCTATGAACTGCAGATGTTGAGGCTGGGCACTCCACAGCCTCACATCTTGTGCATTTGGATACATTATGAACCTCCGTAATACTCGACATCAGCTCATGTAATGAAATTCTTTCGCTTTTGCGTTTAAGCTTTATTGAACTTTATTCAGATAGGATGCATAGAGTTGTTTCTTTTTTTTTTTTTTTGTATTTGCTGAAATTTTATTTTGTCTATTTTATTTATTTATGCTATCTATTCTGAAGAAAGTTGCAAAGATTGCTGAGTAGAATGCTATCTATTCTGAAGAAAGTTGCACAGATTGCTGAGTAGAATACATATCCTAAGTGTTTGGGTAGAATATTATGTAGATGTCTGCTAGGTCTACTTGATGAGTGACATCATTTAATTATGATGTCTCTCTGTTTCGTTTTTAGCCAGATAAAGTGTCTTTAAGAGAAAATGGGGTATTTAAATCACCTCCTGTTATTGGATTGAGGTTATCTGTGCCTTGAAGTCCAGTAGTAAAGTTTTCATAAAATTGGGTATGGCAGAGATTTGTGTATATATGGATTTTATTTATTTATTTTTAACATTTTCTTTCAAATTCATCACATGATACTTTGTTAAAACAACATTAACCAATTTTTTTTTAACATTAACCAATTTTATAGTTAAAATTTGAGCTCAAATAACAGGTGAAGATTTCTGTGAATTTACAATTTTTACAACAGAGAAATTGAAATCAACAAACATGAGTTAGTTAAAGTACATATTTTAGAGAAAGAATGAGAGAGCAAATGCTTTGATAGACAACATAGTTGACAGATGAATATAGATTTTGTAGATAAGAGTAGTTATCCTAAGAATCTTCATCATTCATCCAAAATAATTTCTGGACCTAGCATTTTGTATAGTTTTTCCCCTCCTGTTTGTGAACACGCACAGATTGGTAACTCAACACTTCACAACATTTAAAGCATAAACTCAAAGGAAGAATCTTTTCACAACAATCTTCTTGTGCCTGCAGATCTATTCATTTATCTCCAGTATATTTTCTGATGTGTAGAAAAACATTTTTAAAAGAAAATATGAAAATGTGATGTCATCCAATGATGTCACAACTTATTTTTCACAAGATAGACTGTTTCTATCATATGATATGCTTATGAAACCCTTTCTTTTCTTTCTTTTAAAAATATGTATCCATCTTAGTAATACTGGCAATGACTAGCTAGCTATCTACCGTCTCTCCCAGGTCCTAATATCAATAGTGTGTTGAGAGTGCAAAGTGCTGAACTCAGAAAGATGCATTGTAAGAGGCTTGACCCAGAAGTTAAAAAGCTCTTAATGGGAACAGACAAGTAACAATCAGGTTGTTTAATTACAAATGTGTCCAGTACTGTGTTAGATGCATTTTGAGGAAAGTCTCAAAATGACCTGAATGGGAGGTGTACTTAGGAGATTTTTTGTTTTCAGGAAAAAGAAGTTTACGGTAGAACTAACTATTGCAAGAACTAAACCAAATGAAAACATTAGGTATGCTGAAGACTGAGCACTGAGATTTTGATTTGGCCAAGAAAACTGAATTTTTGTCTATTTGCAAATATTTGTAATCAGTCTCTATCAAACATGGTCACCTGATGGAATTTCTTAATCCATTCAACTAACATGTATCTTTGATTGGAGAGTTGAAATGAATAATGCACAGGTTACTATTAAAGGTGTGTATTTGTTGCTCTCGTATTTTCCTTTTGTGTTCTTAGTTCTCTTTCCTTTGTCAATAATTAGAGAATAATTAAACATTTTCTTTCTGTAGGCTCTTGACTCCTTATTTACCTCTTTAATGTAAAATATTGTTCCATTGTTCTTAGTATGACAGGTTTGGTGAACGTAAATTCTCTTAGGTTGTTTATATCATGAAAAGCTTTTTTTCTTCAACTATGAGCTGATCTTTTTGCTGGGTAAGTAAAAAGATTATGGTATGCATGCTCTTTTAGAATATGGAGAACATTGCTTGATGCTTTTACAGCTTTTAATGTTTTTATTAGGAAGTCAGCTGTTGTCTGATGGATTTTGTTTTTTATGTGACTTGTGCTGGGTTTTTTTTTAAACATCCTCTTTTTTTGTCCTGTATAGTTAGTGTTTTATCAATAATTTTCATGGGGAGTTTCTATTTTAGTCGTTTTTGTCATTTTGTGTACTTATGGTATTTGTATGAGTGTGGTTTCCCTTAATTAAAATATGTTTTCATTTGTTCTTCTCCTTGTGGAATTCCTGTCCCCTCCAGGGCTTCCTGAATCTCCCTCTTCTTCCTTAATGATTCTGATATTCTGCCCAAACTTTGGCTAAGAATCTCAGCATCTGCTTTGATATCCTGGTGGATAGAGTCTTTCAGTTGTCCTGTTCCTTATTTTCTCCTACTTTGGAAGTCTCTCCTGTTTGCCCTTCTGAATGAAGATTGAGCATCTTCCCTAGGGTCCTCCTTGTTGTTTAGCTTCTTTAGCAGTATAGATTTTAGTATGTTTATCCTATATTATGTGTCTAATATCCACTTATAAGTGAGTGTATACCATGTGTGTCTTTCTGCTTCTGGGATACCTCACTCTGGATATTCTTTTCTAGGTGCAACCATTTGCTTGCAAAATTCATGATTTCCTTGTTTTTAATTGCTGCACAGTACCCCATTGTGTAAATGTACCACACTTTCTGTATCCATTCCTCAGTTGAGAAACATCTAGATTGTTTCCAGATTCTGGATATTACAAATAAAGCTGCTATGAACATAGTTGAGCAAATGTCTTTACTGAATGGTGGGGCATATTTTGGATATATGCCTTGGAGTGGTATACCTGGATCTTGAGGTAGCACTATTCCTAATTTTCTGAGAAAGCGCCAGATTGATTTCCAAAGTGGTTGTGGAAGGTTACATTCCCACTAGTAGTGGAGGAGGGTTCCCCTTTCTCCATAACGTCTCCAGTATGCAACATCCCTTGACTTTTTTTAAATTTATTTTTTAATTATTTCAATTTATTCAATTTGTATCCCAGCTGTAGCCCCCTCCATCATACTCTCTTAATTCAGCCCTCCCTCCCTCTTCTCCTCCCATGCCCCTCCTCCAGTCCACTGATAGGGAAGGTCCTCCTCCACTTCCATCAGGTCTCATCAGGACTGTCTGCATTGTCTTCCTCTGTGGCCTGGTAAGGTGGCTCTCCCCTCAGGGGGGAGGTGATCAAAGGGCCAGCCACTAAGTTCATGTCAGAGACAACTCCTGCTCCCCTTACTAGGGTACCTACTTGGACACTGAGCTGCCATGGGCAACATCAATGTAGAGGTTCTAGGTTATCTCTGTGAATGGTGCTTGGTTGGAGTTTCAGTCTTAGAAAAGAAATGTGGGGCCAGATATTTTTGTTCTGTTGCTCTCCTTGTGGGGTTCCTGTTCCCTCCAGGTCTTTCTATCTCCCCTTCTTTTGTAAGATTCCCTGCACTCTGCCCAAATTTTGGCTGAGTTTCAGCATCTGCTCTAATACCCTGCTGGGTAGAATCTTTCAGAGGCCCTCTGTGGTACGCTCCTATCCTGTTACCTGTTTTCTCCTTCTTTTGATGTCTATCCCATTTGCTTTTTTGAATGAGGATTGAGCATTTTACCCAGGGTCCTCCTTCTTCCTTAGCTTCTTTAGGTGTACAGATTTTAGTATGTTCATCCTATATTATATGTCTAATATCCACTTATAAGTGAGCATATACCATGTGTGTCTTTCTGCTTCTAAGATCCCTTGTGGTTTTGGTCTTAGCCATTCTGATGGCTCTGAGGTGAAATTTCAGGGTCATTTTGATTTGTATTTCCATAATGGCTAAGAACATTGAGCATTTCTTTAACTGTTTCTCTGCCATTCGATATTACTCTGGTGAGAATTCTCATTTTAGCTCTATACCCTATTTTTTAATTGGATTACCTGGTTTGTTGGTGTTTAACTTCTTTAGACAAGTTGGTGTATAACTTCTTTATATATTCTGGATATTAGTCCTCTGTCAGATGTAGGGTTGGTGAAGATTTTTTCTCAGGCTGTCAGCTGTCGTTTTGTTCTGACAACTGTCGTTTTCAGTTTCATGAGGTCCCGTTTATTGATTGTTGCTCTTATAGCCTGTGCTGTTGGTGTTCTATTCAGGAAGTTGTCTCCTGTGCCAATGAGGTCAAGGCTCTTCCCCACTTTTTCTTCTAACAGATTTAGTGTGTCTGGTTTTTTGTTAAGGTCTTTGATCTATTTGGACTTTAACTTTGTGCAGGGTGATAAATATGGTTCTATTTGCATTTTTCTACATGTAGACCTCCAGTTAGACCAGCAACATTTTTTTGAAGATGATTCTCTTTTTTCCACTGTATGGTATTGGCTTCTTTGTCAAAAGTTAAGTTACCGTAGGTGTGTGGTTTATTTCTGGGTCTTTGATTCAATTCCATTGATCCATCAGTCTGTTTCTATGCCAGTTATATGCCGTTTTTATCACTCTTGCTCTGTAATACAGCTTAGATCTGGGATGGGGACACCTCCGGAAGATTTGTACAGTACAGTTTTAGCTATTCTGGGTTCCTTGTTATTCCATATGAAGTGGAGAATTTTTCTTTCAAGGGCTATGAAAAATTGTATTGGCAATTTGATGGGAATTGCATTGAATCTGTAAATTGCTTTCAGTAGAATAGTCATTTTCACTATGTTAATCCTACCAAACCATTAGCATGGGAGAGCTTTCCATCTTCTGGTATCTTTTGCAATTTCTTTCTTCAGAGAGTTGAAGTTCTTTTCATACAGGTCTTTCACTTGCTTGGTTAGAGTTATACCAACATACTTTATGTTATTTGTGGCTATAGTGAAGGGTGTTGTTTCACTAATTTCTTTCTCAGCCCTTTTGTCTTTGGTACACAGGAGGGCTGCAGATTTTTTTGAGTTAATTTTTTATCCAGCCACCTTGCTAAAGGTGATTATCAGCTGAAGCAGTTCCCTGGTAGAATTTTTGGGGTCACTTATGTATACTATCATATCTATGAATAGTACTACTTTGACTTCTTCCTTTCCAATTTGTAATCCCTTTGATATCCTTTAGTTGCCATATTGCTCTAGCTAGGACTTCAAGAACTATGTTGAAGAGATAAGGAGAGATTAGACTGCCTTGCCTTGTCCCTGATTTAGTGGGATTGAGTTAAGTTTCTCTCCATTTAGTTTGATGTTGTCTATAGACTTGTTGTAAATTGCTTTTACTATGTTTAGGTATGTGCCTTGTATTCCTGATCTCTCTAAAACTTTAAACATGAACAAGTGTTGAATTTTGTGAACTGCCTTTTCGGCATCTAAAAAGATGATCATGTGGTTTTTCTCCTTCAGTTTGTTTATATGGTAGATTACATTGATGGATTTCTGTATTTTGAACCACCCCTGCATATCTGGCATGAAATCTACTTGATCATGGTGGATGATATCTTTTATGTGTCCTTGTTTTCAGTTTGTGAGTATTTTATTATTTTTATGTCAATGTTCATAAGTGAGATTGATCTGAAGTTCTCTTTCTTTTTGCAGTTTAGGTATCATGGTGACTGTGGCCTCATAGAATGAGTTTGGTAGTGTTCTGTCTGTTTGTACTTTGTGAAATAATTTGAAGAGTATTGGTGTTAGCTCTTCTTTGAAGGTCTGGTAGAATTCTGCACTAAAACTGTCTGGCCCTGGGCTTATTTTGGATGGGAGACTTTTGATGACATCTTCATTTCCTTGGGGGATATAGGACTATTTAATTGATTTACCTGGTCCTGATTTAGCTTTGGTAAGTGGAATCGATCAAGAAAATTGTCCATTTCATTTACATTTTCAAATTTTGTTGTATATAGGTTTTTGAAGTAAGACCTAATGATTTTTGGATTTCCTCAGTGTCTTTTATGTGATTTTGTTGATTTGGACCAGGTCCCTCTGCCTTTTAATTAGTTTGGGTAAGGGTTTGTCAATTTTGCTGATTTTCTGAAAGAACCAGCTTTTGGTTTTGTTGATTCTTTGAATTGTTCTCTTTGTTTCTAATGCATTGATTTCAGTCCAGAGTTTGGTTATTCCCTTCCCAGATGTCTAATTCTCCTGCTTCTTTTTCTTTCCTGTTTGTTTGTTTGTTTGTTTGTTTAGTGCTTTTCTGGTATGCCATTAAGTTGCTTGTAGGAGATGTCTCAAATTTCTTTATGAAGACACTTAGTACTATGAACTTTCCTCCTGGACCCAGGGGTGCCTCCAGAGACCAATACCCCAATGACAAACCATACATAGAGAGGACACGCCCTCCTGCTCAGAGTTACCCCATAGGCTGCTCAGTTTCCAAGTGGGTTCCCTAGTGATGGGCACGGGGGCTGTCTCTGACATGAACTCAGTGGCTGATTCTTTGACCGCCTCCTCCTAAGGGGGGAGCAGCCTTACCAGGCCACAGAGGAAGATGATGCAGCCTTGAGGAAACTTGATATGCTAGGGTCAAATAGAAGGGGAGGTTTTCCTTCCCTATCAGGGAACTAGGGAAAGGACATAGGGGAAGAATAGGAATAGGGAGGGTGGGACTGGGAGGAGATGCAGGAGGGGGCTGCAGTGGGAATACATAGTGGATAAATTGTAAAAAATAGACAAATAATAAATATTTAAAGTAAAATTTAAAAAAGAACTTTTCTTCTGTGATCTGTTCTTTATCATTGATCTGGAATTATCTTTGCACATAATCCTGAGATTTTTTTTTATGGTGACCCAAATTTCCTGCAGATTTCATGTGTATACAGAGTGTGTGACTGAGTCTAAGCCTATGCATTGGGGACAGTTTAAGTGGGTGATGGTTCGGCAAATTCACAAGGCTAACCCAGTGTACCAAATGCAGGCTTTACCTGATCATTGTAGATAGCATGACTGGAGGACTAAGGTGGCTCATTGGACTGGGTGGGCACATCTAATCTTTCTCTTTGCCTTGTATGCATACTGTGTTGCATAACTCTACCTTTACCACCCTTGCTTTTCTTTGTTCTACTTTACTTTGAAGAGTTATGTACTCCAGGAAGACTTCCATGATTGATTCTTCTCATGTAGTTCTGCCTCACACCTTCTCTTGGAATCAGCATTATAACACCATGTATTGTATTATTTTTAAGCTTTTTTGTGTTTTTGTTAATTAAATCTTTTCCACTTTAATACACCATAAATAAAAGCTGACTGACATGTAGGATGCATTCTACAAAATATTTCAAATGAGAAAAACTGATATGTATAAAAACATGTTTTTGTTTTGATCCCAGGTGTAGGATATAGGCTGATTCAGATTGTCCACAGCAGCAAAATATTTGCCTCATGTGGGCTCTTAAAGAGCCTCTTTGCCAGCTGCAGATAGTTTAAATCTGAGGACCCTGGAGAAGGAATAAAGGCCAGAGCCCAGAGTATTGAGGGACCTCTGAGAAAGAAGGCTCCTGCTGCCCACTCCCTCTCCCTGATGCTCCTGGTTGCTGTAGATGCAGTTTGAAAAGAAGAAGTCAGATATACCCTGAAAGGAAGATTGGACTTCCCCCAAGAAACCTGATGACCCTAGCCAGCAGGAATTAACTAAAGAAAACTCTGCCTTCTCTCCCCACTTTCTCTCCTACCTGGTATTGGGGTGTTGGTAAGGACTGGAGTGAAGAAGGGAGGAAGAGATATGAAAAGTATGCCATCAGAATACAATAACTATTATGTATATTTACATGTCATTTTTATCGTGTACCATGCCACAACAAAATTTAGTGGCTTAAATATATTGTAATAAATATCTTATAATTCTCAGATGTCCTGACCTTGACTATGGATCTGTAGCTGGGGTGTTTATGCATTGTTGAGTTGGCTGTTAGCCAGATGGGATAGAATAGGTTCTCTTACTGTGTACTATCGGCCTAGTCTGGTGATTATCCAAGACCCCAGCCAACCCATGCCACCTTCATACGCCCAAGCACAGCTCAGGGAGAACAAATTGTAAAACACCGAGTGAAGAAGTGATTGGAAAGCTTGTCTCAGATATCTCAATTGTCAACTAGTCACAGCTCTAAACACACAGCCACTGAGGTTTTAGAGTGCTATAAGATGGAAAGCCTACATGCATGAATACTGTAAACAGCTTCAAGCCTGCTCGAATCACACGGGGTGTCAACTTAACCCAGTTAGACAGATGCAGGAAGACAGATCCCCAGTTAGAGGCAACTGATTTGAGCATGCCTGTGGGCATTTTCTTCGTTGATAATTGATGTGAGAAGCTCTAGCCTGCTTTGGTTGGTTCCAACTCTTGACAGGTAGGCCTGTCTAAGAAAAGTAGTCAAACAAGCTATTAAGCAACATTGCTTCATATTTTCTGCCTTTTTTTTTTTCTTTCAAGCTCCTGCCTTGAGTTCCATTCTTGTATTTCCTCAGTGATAAATCATAAGCCCTATCTTACAATTTATCCATTCTTTCCTATGGTGTTTCTTGGTGAGTTTTTAACTACAGCGACAGAGAAGGAAATTAGGGAAGTGTTAGTCAATTTGCAAACATAGGCTGTCAGGCCCAGCAGAGCCAACTTGAGAGAGTACTGACCAATGGAGCACATATACCAAAAGCATGTCCTTAGCAAAGTGCTTGTACTTGTACACAGAAAATCTTGTATTCTGGTGGCTAGAAAGATGTTTGGCTTGCTGAACAAACATGAGGACCTCTGAGATTATTAAGGGGTTTAAAATAGCTTAACACTTTTAAGTTCTACATGAAAACATAAACTTATAAGGCACTTTCACTTTTTTTCATCTTAAACAGTTTAACTAAAACATTTTATCTTTTTAAATTTATTTGCAATGTCTTCACTTTTTACCCCGGCTGTGGCCCCTCTCTGTCTCTCCCAGTCCACCCTCCTCCCTCATCTCCCACTATGTTCTTCCCCAAGTCCACTGATGGGGGAGGTCCTCCTCCCCTCCACCTGACCCTAGCCTATCAGGTCTCATCAGGACTGGCTGCACTATCTTCCTCTGTGGCCTGGAAAGGCTGCTTCCTCCTCAGGGGCAGGTGATCAAAGAGCAGGCCAATCAGTTCATGTCAGAGACAGTCCCTGTTCCCCTTACTAGGATATCCACTTAGAGACTGAGCTGCCTATCGGCTTCATCTGAGCAAGGATCTAGACCCTTTTCATATATGGTCCTTGATTGGAGTATCAGTCTCTGTGGAGACCTCTGGGCCCAGAATTTTTGGCTGCTGGTCTCCTTGTGGAGCTCCTGTCCCCTCCAGGGCTTCCTATCTCCCCTTTCTTTCATAAGCTTCCCTGCACTCTGCCCTAAGTTTGGCTATGAGTCTCAGCATCTGCTTCGATATCCTGGTGGGTGCAGTCTTTCAGAGGTCCTCTGTGGAAGGCTCGTGTCCTGTTCTTTGTCTTCTCCTACTTCGGATGTCTATCCTGTTTGACCTTCTGAATGAGGATTAAGCATCTTCCCTCCTTGTTGTTTAGGCTTTTTAGGACTATAGATTTTAGTTTTTATCCTATATTATATGGCTAATATCCACCTATAAGTGAGTATATATCATGTGTGTCTTCTGCTTCTGGGACACCTCACTCAGGATGATCTTTTCTAGTTCCTACCATTTGCCTGCAGATTTCATGATTTCCTTGTTTATAATTGCTGCACAGTATTCCATCGTGTAAATGTACCACACTTTCTGTATCCATTCCTCAGTTAAGGGACACCTAGATTGTTCCCAGATTCTGGCTACTACAAATAACGCTGCTATGAACATAACTGAGCAAATGTCCTTAATGAATGGTGGGGCATATTTTGGGTATATGCCTGGAAGTGGTATGGCTGGATCTTGAGGAAGCACTATTTCTAATTTTCTGAGAAAGCACCAGATTGATTTCCAAAGTGGTTGTACATGTTTACATTCCCACCAGCAATGGAGGAGGGTTCCCCTTTCTCCACAACCTCTCCAGCATGTGTTGTCACTTGAGTTTTGGATCTTAGCCACGGTGTTTCCAAAGCGTAGAGGTCATCTCTTGCCTAACGAATAGCTTTTCATTTCTTTCAATTTGAATTTTTTTATTCTCTAGGTTATCTGCCAACTTTCTTGAGATTATAACTATGTAGATGTATGATAGGCCATTATTACTTTTTCTCTTTCTTCTCATCAATTTTATTTTTGTTTCAGAAATTTAAAGTGGATACTGTTTGATAATTGTTCTGCAATTTTCCACACCTGTTAAATGCTCCTAATTTTCTATTCCTATGTCTTTTTCATGTTTTTCTTCCAAACTCAAATGTATTAAATGTGTTCTTGTCAGCTGTTGAATGGGGGAGTGTTTCCCATCTATTTATAGAAGCTCTACGAGGTGATTTTTTTACATGTTTAGTTATGTTTTTCTTTAATGTTGCTTCATGTGCTTTTACCAGCCGTTCATTCATCATTTTATAGCTTTAATCATTTCAGCACAGATATTTTAAACTTTCTTTTGTGTAATTGTTTCGTGGGGGATGCATGCAGATTGGCCCTTTACCTACTTTTGTAATTATGTTTCATTTCCAGTTCATTCTCAGCAGGAAGTGATGAGCAACACCACTGCCATCTGTTTGAAGACATGTTGCTCCAGGGACCACAGCATGGCCTTTCATCTGGAACCTGAGGTGTCCTGGGATGCCATGGAAATACTTTTTCAGCTTGAGGTAGATATGTTTTTGGTGGGCGGATTAGCCTTTTTAGAGGTGCTTTCTGCCTTCCGTGTCAGTTAACTTAACTCCATTTTTTTCTGTAAGAGCACAACTGAATTGACAGCTCTCAAGGATTTTCTTTTATTCTTTTTCTTCCCAAATTCTAGACCAAAGGAATTGTCATCATATTCCTCCTCCTCCATCTTCTCCTTCTTATCCTCTTCCTCCTCCTCTTCCTCTTTTTCTTTGTTTCTAATCTAGTAAAATAGATTTGAGTTATAATTCATTCCTCATTGAGATTTCATCTTTTTTAATTTTTCATTTTTATAAATTCAGGGACTCATTTTTATTCCAAAGTTGTCATTATGCACCTATGTTTGAAAGACTTCACTACCTCCATAGTCTGTCTGCTACCCCTATTATAGAGGAAGCATTATTTTGGCTAATTCCTGCAATGTATTTTAGTATCTGGGTACTTCTCTCATGAGGCTTTTTATGTTTTGGTATTATATATGTTTTATTTTGTCCAGAATATATGCTTTATTTGTTATAGGAAAATCCAGGTCATTATAACAATGAGCTTGTCTGAAATATATATATATATATATTCAGTGTATTTTCTAAGACACATGAGGAGATGCTATAAAGGAATAAATAGTACAGTCTAGAATGATTTCCACAGAGCTTTAATATGAAGCACAAATATTTCACTCTTTTGCTTTGCCTGTGATGTCTGACTGTTTTCTTCAGGTTGAAGATGACTGTTACCATAGTGAATCAGATCTGCTATCCTCACATGCAGGGGACTCTCAGAGGCTAACAGCAGTAATTATCATCCCTCATGCAGAGAAAGAAAACTCACATGACTCACCAGGCTCCTTCCTGAGGCTACGCAGGCGGTGAAAACATGCTAGGGAGGGTCAACTTCGATGATGGAGCTTCCTGTAAGCACAAGGGTCCCCAGACGTGTGCAGCTTTTGTGACCAGTCACCCACGTTTGGATGAGGTTTTCAGCGCCCATGCTCCAGTCAGCTAACCCCAGTCATGTTGTTGCTTCATCAGTCTAGACTCGGGTAGGTCTTTTTGGTTTTTTTAATCTGTTCTCTCCATCAACAGTGACTACAAATAGACTACCCAGAAAATGTCATAGCATACCTGACATTTTAGATTCTTGAGAACAGATTATTCCTGTGTTGAATTTACCAGTGTAGCAATGCCATTATGGATAAATGATTGTTAGTCTTTTTTTAGTGGGTGGTTTTGTTTTGTTTTGAGACAGGGTTTCTTTGTGTAGCCTTGGTTGTCCTGGAAGTAGCTCTGTAGATTAGGCTGGACTTGAACTGATTCTCTGTTTCATATATAACACTGGTAGGGAAATGTGTGACGAGAGAGCAAGTAGAAGGAGGCAATAGCAGGCCTAAAGGAAGAGCAATGCAGTGTGCTGTCACAGCTCGGCTCATCACTCTATCCCTAATCAGTTTTCACCATATGTCTCTGGTGATTTGACTTTCTACTTTTAACAAGTTTCCTTACCCTTAATTCATGTATTACTTCAAGTATTGAGGCTCTCTGCTTAAATCTTTACACAGAATGGTTTGACAGCCTCAAGAGATACATTTGGTAGCTAGAATATGCATCATTATCAACTCTTGCAAATACCTACATTATCACTTTTCATTTTTCTCTGCCATAGTTTTCTAACTTACATTTTTGCTAACCTCCTACAATAAAACTTTTCTGAGTTTTCCTTTCTTCCTTCCTTTTTTTCTTCCTTTCTTCCTTCCTCCCTACCTCTTTTCCTCCTTCTTTCCCTCCCTTCTTCTTTTCCTTCCTACCTTTCTTCTACCTTCTTTTGTCTTTCTTTCTATGAATTAAACAGAAGTATAAATTTCTTAGAAATAGTTTTTATAAACACATCTATCATCCATCTACCTATCATCTATCTATCTACCGTCTCTCTCTCTCTCTCTCTCTCTCTCTCTCTCTCTCTCTCTCTCTTTCTCTAAGATACACATTTTCTCCTTTTGGGCTGTGTGCTAAAAGGATCTGGAAGTGTAGATAAGGATCTACTTGGTTTTACATCTTATTTACTATGTCGTCTGTGTCCACTCAGCCTATCGAGCTGGTGTTCAAACTGCAGGTCTTCATCTGAGTGGGCCATGGTACATATCTGGGCTCAAATACCAACTCATCGCTAAGATTAGTTCTGTCAAAAAATTTTTTTTGATGTGGTTAAAAAATAAGATGGTATAACAATTTTGCAATATAGCCAGCCTGGGAAATATAAAAGGAAACAAGGCAAAATTGAGCCACTTACCACTGGGCGATGATTTCTGTCAGCTAATTAAACCCGTATTTTCATTCCCTTTCCCTACTTGGTGAAACAGCTCTCCAGTACTTCAGAAGTGAATAATCATTATGACAGTACTCCAGTTATTACTTAAATTTCATTCACTCTTCACTGCCAGGCTTCTAATTTATTGGCTGGAAATACATCATAGATTTCCAGTGAAGTCTTGTAGCTGCTTCTTAGAAGTAAGTGATTCCTGACCTCGGCCCCTGCGTCCTGATTGTTCAGCACTGCAGCAGCTCCTTTTCTCCTGTTTTTATGTTTGAGACCCAGTCCTAACATGTGATGCTCAGTCAGTACTTCGAACTGGTCTTCCTAACATGTGCCTTTGTGTTCATGTACGCCGGTCATGTCTCCGTGGCTTGCTCAAAGCCCTTCAATCATTTCTAAAGCCTTTCAGAATACAGGCCTCCTAAAGCTATAAAGTGTTTTGCCGTCTGGGACAAGCGATCTTCTGAACTCACCACCTTGCTTTGTAGGAACACGCCACAAACCTTTCACCTTCATGGCCTTCCTGCTGCTTCAGAAGTCTCCAGAAACCTCTGGACCTCACTTCCCCAACTCCGAGTGTTTTCCCAAGTGTACTTTCTCAGCAAGTTACCGACAGCCTCTTCCCTTCTGTCATCCTTGACTTTGTTTCCTACAGCATTCTCCTCACATTTTGAGCTGGCAGATACGTGTTTATTTTCTGACTCCTTTGTTCAGTATACTAGCGCCGCCGGAGCAGACATGGCCGGCGTTGTTTGTTGCGCGACTCCAATCCACTGGAACAACCCAATGCTGCCGTTAGTCATGCTCAGGTGTTAGCATGTATTTTTCACTATATTGGGGTCAGCATTCCACTTGCTGTTTAATCTTACAATCCTATCCATCTAGAGCCTCTGCGCTTCAGAAAGACGATTCTTTAGATCCTAGCGTGAGATGGTGAAGTTTCTGCTTTAAATCCAATCTTCACTTTTTGTTTGTGTAATTTAGAAAGAGGCATTGAATAACAAAAACACATAGGAAATCTATGTACCCACAAATCCCAGACAACAGTGGTGTGGTTCCATAGGATAGAATAAGCATGAAGCTTGGAGAGAGGAGGAGTTTTCAACTACTGTAAACATATGATTCCAGTAGCTTACTAGAAGGAGCTGAAGAGACCGATTCAGCTCAGTCTCCAGGTGCATCTCCGACTTAGAGGAGCAGGGGCTGCCTCTGTCATGAACATGATTGTCTGCTCTTTGATCACTCACCCCTGGTGATGGGGCCTTGCCAGACCACAGAGAAAGAGGATCCAGGCAGTCCTGATGAGACTTAACAAACTATGGGCAGATGGCAGAGGAGAACTCCCCCTTTCAGTGGACAAGGGGAAGGGGATGGGGTGAAGAGAGAGGAAGGGTGGGACTTCCTCTGTGGAGTTGAGGGAGGGGACTTCAATCGGGATATATAATGAATAAGTTGTGAAGAAAAAATAGAAAAGTTAAAATAAAAAAAAATTTAAAAGGAAGGACTTAGACTTCAGGAAAATATCTTCTTATCCAAACATTCAATAACACACCATATGATAGCAACATTATTTAGCATTAATAACAACTGTAACACACAACTGCAGTTTATTTTAATATCAAGAATTATATAGTTCTAAAATATCTTCATGAGCATCATCTTGACTTGATGGTAGTGGAAAGAGTCTCATCATCACAACTCTCTAGGGAATTTACTTTTTATATATTTTTAAAGATTTATTTCCTTTTAAGTTGTGTGTGGTGTGTGTGTGTGTGTGTGTGTGTGTGTGTTGTGTGTCCACATATAAGTGTAGAGTACCAGCTAGGACCAGAAGAGAGAGAACTCTGTATAGCTAGAGATGGAGTGACAGGTAGTTGCGAACCTCCCGACGTGGTGCTGGGAATTGAACTCAGGTACTCTAGAAGTCTGGTTCTTTTACCCACCAAGCAAGCTCTCCAACTCACTTTCCAGGTTGAGTCTGCTAATAATAAAGTTCTCCAGTTCTCATTTGTTTGGAATCTGAAACTCTCTTGAATCTGGAACTGCCTATATACCACCACCAGTTTGTAAAATATCTTTCCTGGAAATGTGATATTTTTACCAACCATCTTCATAATGTATTCGCACTGTATTCTAGTCTCCATTACTTCTGTTAGTATTTTGTTGTTGCTTGTTTATCATCGTATTTTGTTTCTGGTTTTTTGTTTGTTTGTTTGGAATACCCTTGGAAGTAAGCATTTTCTTATATTTTGGGTTGTGAGCCTAGCCTTTAATGGCTGAGCCATCTCTCCAGCCCTACAAACATTTTCTTCCTTGTCACTTTCAAACATTTTCTGTGTCTTGGTTTTCAGCACTTCCCCTTGATGTGTCTTTTAACGGATTCTCTGGATTTCAAATTACTTGGTTTTCACTGAGCTCTCTGGGTGTGTAATGTTTGTAACATTCTCACTGCAGTTTCGAACTTTCAGCCATTGCATCTTTGAATTTCATTCATGTTTCTTTTTCTCTCAGTGTGTATATCAATATACTTAAATGTGGTCTACATTTCCTACAGATCTGTTCGTTTTTCTTGTTTTCTCTGTATTTTACATAACCGAATACCAGCTTTTCTTATGTACTATTCTGGCTACTTAAATCTATTTATGATACTCTATGGAATATTTTAATTAGCTATTGTACTTCCTAATTTCAGAATTTCATTTGTTTCTTTTAAAGTAACTGCTAGCCTCTTTATTATTCTCTATGTGGTGCAATATTGCAACCATGTCTTTTCTTACCAATATAATTATGTTGTTTGTTAATTACTTGAACATATTTTTATTGATTCCCTTGAATTATTTTCTTAAATTTGACATCTTTGTACTGGGCAAACCAGTTTCTGTGGCCTCTTATAAGAAATCCAGTGTTAGGTACAACTTTATTTCTTTGTAACTACCATAATGCTTTGAAGGACAATGAAAATTTCAGATAATATACAGCTGAAAATCCTAGTAACTGTACACAGTGGAGCTTTTGTTGGTATTTACTTGTTTATTTGATTGGAAACAGACTACACTATTAGTTTTATGTAGCCCATCCCAGTCTTTTTCAACTCCCTTCACAGTGCCATCCTGCCCAGATTCAGGCGGACTCTTTTCTAGACTGCAGCAAGCTGGAATGCTGTTTCTGCTGTTTTGGACTGGAAAATATATAAGGATGGAGTGAGTTTTTGTTCAGAGACCACAGCTTCTTGCTTACTTATCAAATTTTAATATACATAGTCTTGAATAATGATTGATTTGCTATCACATACCTTTAGTGTGTTTCCCAGAGGCTTATATGGCTTATCTTACCATTTTCATCAGTCTAAAGATCTTGTTTGCATCACCCACCATAATTATATTTTGAGAAAATATAACTTTCCTTTGCATGCATTTTTGAACACATGATTCCTATACAACACACTACAGCAACATGCTTTTAATTGGTAAAGCCCAAATCAAAGCAAAATAAGACCAACCAACCAACCAACCACCACCACCACCACCACCAAGTCTCAAAATCTAAAATAAAAATGCTTTCCTAAAATGACGAAGGCACTGTAGGTTAGGAGCTGGTGCTGGTGGTTAATGCTGGTGTTTCCTTGATGAAGAATAGAGAATACTGGAATAACGGTGCAAGGGGAGAAGGAAAATTCTCCTATCCATAAGCACTAGAGCTATAATAAAAGAAGTCCTCAGAGTTTCCCTATCACGGGACCCTTGTTCTACCCCACGTGTTACCTAGTTGTTTCCTGATGGCATCTCTTCTTTTGTTGAGAAGACTCTTGATTTAGTTTAGTTTTCTACACCATTACTTCTCAGAGCTGTCTGAGAATTAACCACATCTTAGCCACTTATCTATAGAGATGGAAACTTCCACAGGCAAAGCCTCACAGCACTCTTTAGTAAATTCTTCAGGTGACTTTGGTGAGCTCTGCAGTCTAAGAACTAGAGTTTTCAACACAGCTCTCGCTGGGCAGAGCTCCATTTGCAGGGATTGATAGCCTCAAGGCCCTAGATGGAGCTTCCCAGAATCGAATACCAAACTATGAGATGATTATAGAAATAGCCTCACACTACTCGTAAACAGGGAACAAATATAATGTGTCAGGATCCCACATGAAGTATATCTTTGATTTTCCTCACAGCCCTAGCAGCATCCCAGATTTGGGGAAGTTTTTACCCTCTACTTCAGACTCCCAAGCTTTCTTCCCTCCTTGAAGGTGCTTGGTAGATCTGTGCCTGGTCTTGATTACAGTTCCTTTTTCTCAGAATGTTTTTCTCTATCTCTTTTCTGTGTGTTTATTCTAACCTTTGTTTCAGATCTCAGCTTAAGCTTAGTTTCCTGAGAGTAAGCTATAATTGAAATGAGGCCCATTTTCCCTCTCCCCTTCCTTCCTTCCTTTCTTCCTTCCTTCCTTCTATCCTTCCTTCCTTCCTTCCTTCCTTCCTTCCTTCCTCCCTCCCTCCCTCCCTCCCTCCCTTCCTTTCCTCCCTTTCTTTCTCCCTACTTCCCCCTTTCTTCTTGTGTGCAAAGTTCCATGCCAACACAGGAAAGAGCAGCAAACAAAACTTTTGTGTGCTGTTCTAACCACATAGCCAAAGTCCCAGGTAGGCCATAGATACATCTAAAAGAGATCCTGGACAGAAACCAATAAAGTCTGTATGACTGCTACTAAAGTCTCTTTCCTTCCCTCCCTTCCTCTTTGTCCCTCACCTTGTCCCCTGTTATTTCACTTGGCCATCATGCTTTTATATATGTCGTATTTGGCTTCATATCTTTCTTTCTTGGGACACTAAACTGTATATGGGCTATGAGGGAACCTGAAGAGAACACTTTCATCTGGTACACTTAACAAATATACTTGTCTAAGTAATACATCACAAAATCCTGTTTATCAACACTTTGTGAGATCTAGTCAATGCTCATAAAAACTATTATGGAGTTTTTGATCATCTCAAGATGACAGATTTTCAGTGAGCTTACCCTGTGTACCAGGCATTCTTTTGTTCCTGGTGATGAAACATAAACAGCAGAAAAGACACCTGAGCACACAGAGCTGGCTCTAATGTCTATCAAAGGCTTACAGCAAAGCTATGAAACTAGATGCTGAAAAGTGCATCTGTAACTTTTATAACAGAATTCTAACAAAGTAAATGACAAAATGAGTTGAAAAGGGAATTAATCACTATAGAGGATGGTATTAAAGAAAGCAAGTACTTAAATTTGAAATGTCTTAACACAAAATTTATTCTGAAAGAAAGAAGCAAGAATATTTAATCTTCCCAAAGCACTAAGTGTTCTTCAGTAACAACAGGTCTCCTTGAAAAATAAACACGTTCACTTAAAAATTAAAAATACAGTATTCCTATTAATAAAAGTGTTATTAAAATAGTTACTTGGCACTGTAATTCTGATGACTAACAGGCTTTTAGGAGAATAATTTAAATTGATAGGAACAAGTCTTTCATTTGTTGATGAAGCTTATATCTAAAGGACAAGCTTTCCTTAAATGAATCATCACTGAGTCTCATTAGCTGGATGTCCTACAGTTTGTATGTTTGCTCTCTTCCATTCTTCTGTTTGGAACTGATTTCTTGTTCTTAATTATTTCAAATATAATGGATGGCATACCTGTCTTGCCAACAAAGAAAGGAACTGACTGAATTAATAAATGGTCGCTCTCTCTGTGAAAAAAAATTAAATAAATAATTTCATTTTTCCTAAGTAGAGTACATTTTTAGTTTGTGACTGTGTGATTGTGTGTGCGTTGTGGTTGTTTGGTGTTTGAGACGCTGTCTTATGACGAAGCCCCAAACGCTGTAAAGGTGAACTTTGATCCTCCTATTTCCACCTGGGTGCTGGGATCTCAGGTTTGAGCCACCAGTCCCCGTTTGTGCAGTTATAGGTGTACGACCCTTGTTTGCCTGCAACTATTCTAGAATTTGGACTACAATCTCAGTCTTCATTTTTCGTGTTTAAACTTAACAGATTCCTGACTTGTCAGGAAGGATTAACTAGGATATACAATCAGAACCAGACCAAAGAAAGGAAGGAAGAAGAGAGGAGAGGAAGGAAAGAAGAGGAGGAGGGAGCAACGAGAAGAAGGGAGGGGGAAACAAGAGACACACAGAGTGAAAAAAAAAAAAGAAAGACAGAGGAGCAGGGAATCCTGACCACACTAGTGTGTCAAACCCAGCCCTTTAGGGAGATTTTGTAAGCTTTAATGTGTGCTGTCTATTTACTGTAACATTTTTTTCATTACAAATAAAAACCTGGCATGTCTTTGAAGTCTTAACTGCATCAAAGACTTGTTCCCATTAATTTTAAATTGCTCTTCCTAAAAGCCTGTCTACCCTTAGCAGCGCATGGAAAGGATGCCCTGTTTGCCTGATCCCTAGGTTCTCAAAACAGAACCTTCTAATTGATCCTTTTACATTTTTGCATCAAATAATAGGGAGCAAAAATGTCTTTTAACTTGTAAAATAGCCACATCTATTAGAGACCCTGGAGGCAGATGGAGCTGAAGAAAGCATCTGGCCCCACCCTGGGGTTCTGGACTTAAGAGGAAACCGGAAATTGAGGCACTGAATGTACATTTGAGGCAACAATTGCCAACTTGTGATTAATGTCTATGGCAGTCAGGGCAAAAGGAAAATATTCTTTCATACAAACTAGCTTTTCAGGGTATTTAAAAAACATTATACCACAGAAATTTAGTTGTTACAGGTTTAAAGACTTGGGGCTGGGGTTCTTAATTCCCTTTCTCAGAGTCTACATCACATTTATTAAAAACAACTATTTGTCTCGTGCTTTTATATGCCTCTCTTGTAAAATGGCCATTGTGTTTCGATCATTCCTTAGCTATTGTTTTATCCAGAAGTTTTAGGAAAACACTTACTCACATTTTAACTCCATACTCTGTTAACATCATTCCTTAGCTATTGTTTTATCCAGAAGTTTTAGGAAAACACTTACTCATATTTTAACTCCATACTCTGTTAACATGTCTTATCATCTCTGTACAATACAACAAAGTGAACTATGGTAGCCTGACAGTAACACAGCTCAAAGCTGAGGACAGGATCAAGTAACTTTTCTTTTTCCTTATAGTCAACACACATCTCTAATGTTTTTTTTTTACTCAGGAGTTTCGTACATAGCTTAAATTTACAACAGTGAGGCTACAAACGTACAAGACTGAACAAAACTCTCTTACGTTTAGAAAACAACCAATTAAATTTCCTTATTTGGGTATCAGTTTTTACTTAGTAACTGTTAATACTGAAACACTATCCCTAGTTGCATAACCACTTAGATACACCAAGTTCTTTTCTCTTCATGCTGTAGGAGGAAATAAACAAGTTCTTTTTGTTCATGGAGCTTATCACAGCAATAGAAAGAAAACTAAGACACTGTTTTTAAAATCCGTATACAGAATAGGAGCAAGTAATAAGAGGGCTGAGTGAGCAATCTAAGTAAGAGACAACTCATGCAACATGTTTATGCTAAGGCCAGGGACACAGTAAGTGGTACTACGTGATTCCTGTAAGATGTGTCAGACCCTGGATTTGGAAGCCCTTGAGAATGAAGGAAAGCATGAATGAAAGCATGCATCTACCAAATTGTGTCTTGTGGGTATTATAACTCTATAAACCAAATGTTGGACAGAGAGCATTGTTTTCTTATTCTTTGAAAATTTCATACATGTGTATATGTATCTTGATTCTATTCCCCTTCTTTCTGCTTCCAACCTCCATGTGCACATAGGTTTAGAGTCATATATTTGTAAACATAAACTTAAAAGAACATGGATTTGGCTTATAAAGCTTATAACACAAACCAAATTAATCTCAATTATAAGTTTTGGGTTGTTAAAATGATGCTAGGTTGAGAGGCCCCTTGGGTCAAAACATAAACAGGCTGTGTTTTGCTAAAAGAAAAAACACCTAAAAATAAGAAAATGTGAAAATTAGCAGCTATTACATACCTATTGTGCACTACCTATTATTTTTAAATTAAGACCAATAAACAACCTGGGTACTTAAAAAAAAAAACATAAGGAGGAGTGAAAAAAACATACAGCCGGGTAGCACCACATACAACATTCTTCCAGTTAAGGCTAAAAAAGGAGACAGCACTTTGTTCTGAGTTGCATGCCAAAGTAGTTAAAAAATTTGTTTTACATCTATAAAAGTGATTATCATAGCCAGGCGTGGTGGCACAAGCCATTAATCCCAGCATTTAGGCAGGAAGATTACTGGTCAAGGCCAGCCTGGTCTACAACGTGAATCCAGGACACCCAGGGCTACACCGAGAAACCCTGTCTCAAAAACAAAACCAAAGCAACCCAAACAACAAAAAAGTGATTATAAAAGCAGAAGGTGGGATACAATTGAGGACATGAGGAGATGCTATGTTGAAGAGGAAGGAACATGTAGCACGTTTCCAGGTTGCTCTCAAGGTTTAATTTGTCTCTTTCGAATGTGTAATGGCTTTATTGGTGGTTAGTGTGGTGTACACGCACGTTTGTGTCCCTTGGTAGTGATCCTTCATATAGTTCAGGATGTGGCAACGAAAGCGTAAGGGACAGATGCTAGCAAAACTACCACTGTTTTCAGAGACTTTATAGCCTCCTAGAAATGCTAGTAGCTGTATTGGATGAAACCTGATTCAACCTGCATATCACTCTCCATCTCAGCTACAAATGCCTGACTCCCCAGGCAATTTGTAGACAGAAACATAGAGCAAATTGTTCTTGGGCAGATATACCTGACAAGGTAAATGAAGAGGATGTGTTTCAATGCCGAGTGAAGAACGAACCTTGTCAGAATCAAGGTGCCTGTAAAACAAAATGAGACAGAGCATTTCAACATCATTGCTCTGTCTTACCAAAATAATTTTCCACCTCTTAAATTTAGCAATTGACTTGGAAGCTATGTTTCGACTTGTGGACTCAAATTGAGCAAAGCCAAGATAGTAATGGGGTAAAATACACTGAATGATGAGTCAAAAAGTGATACTTGATCAGCAAATTTACCTCACCTCAGAAGCAAATAGTTAACTCACCATAAGCACTGAAACCAATTACACCCAAGCTAAAGTGAAGCATGTCTTTATGGCCTCAACTAACTACAAACATGTTTTCAGATTTCATAGACTATTGACTTTTACAGGTGACCAAAGTTTTTTATTTTTTTATTTTTTTATTAGTCTTGTGTTGAATGGTGCATTGAATTTATCAATTCTTGAGATTCCTTAATAATAAGAAATTTATGGATGAGGATTTCTAACTAAGAGCCAGATGTTGTTTTCAAGAATCAACTAGAAGATTGTCTGAGACATTCATCTAGAACTTTTCCTTTTCTCCATCTGAACTAGAATTTAATTCTTTACACGTAAAATGGATGGTTTTATGATTCACTAGTAATCAATAGACTGAAATAAATCTGATCTGTTTAGTTCTCTGGTCTGAATTCTAACATTGCCGCCACTTCTGCCTTATGGTAATTCTGGAATGTGAACATACCACGTGAGCCATACTGTCCTCTGAAGGCACCGTGTTTCAAGGAAGCTCGAACTATCTCAGAAAAAAATACAGGGAGGGCAGTTCTGGAGGGAGCTGCAATGTGGGCCACCACCAATGTCCTCCCTGGGGGAAATTCTGACTGTGACAACCACTTAGCCACAGCCACAGTTCACACACAAAATCCTTCTCTGGGTCCCTCGAAAACTAAGTTGACATGACAGGCAACATAACTGCTCTCTGAAGTCCCTGAGATTGAGCCTGACCTCCCACATGGCAATAGCGAACTGCTGGTTGGGAGAGTCCTATCATCAGTTGGGCTCATTTGCTCTCATAGAACAGTTCCAGGCAATAGTTGGGAGTCTTCATAATAAATGTATATAAACATCAGCAATTTCCTCACTTTATCTGCTTAGTTTCCCTTTAGCAGACAGATCTATAATTTCTGTGTAGTTTGTCTTCTGTTCTGGGCTTTGCTTTAAGTAGTAGGACAATATGGCTTGTTGCACTGGAATCCACCAGAAAGGCTCTTTCCACCGTCATGGTTTTCACCACTTATGCTGCAGTAAACCTCTTTGGGGCTACTTAATAGATAGTAGATTAAATTTCACTTATCTAAAGAAAGACTAAATCTTTGTGATGTTTTGTTTTTTTCTTATAATATTCATTTTAAATCTGTTTATATAATTTCTCTTTTATGTTCACATTCATACTTACATGATTTTATCTGGTATTATATTTAATTTTTCATAGTTATATTTATTTATCTTTTGTGTATGTTGTGTTCATGCTACAATATGCATACAGAGGTCAAAGGTTAGCATTCAGGAGTAAATTCTCTTCTACCATGTGCTGGAGATTCAGATACAGAACTCAGGTCATTGGGCTTGCTGGCCCATGTCTCTACCTGCTGAGCCAAATGGTCAGCTATCAGATGCTACTTTTAAATAAAGTCATTTGTGTCAGTGGCAGATTTATTGATTTGATTAAAGTTTTTGAGACATTTGTATCAGTAGCCAATGTATAGCTATGACTAAAGTTCTGTTTCAGATTTTTTTTTTTTTTGGTTTGATTTCATATATCTTTTTCTGTTTTCTCATTGGCTGTATAGGCCATCTCCCTTTCACCACCCCACATTCTCTTCCCACAAGTACATGGGCAGGGAATACTTTTCGTGTGTTTCACTTTATAACTGTTACAAACTGTAAAAAAAAAAAAAAAAAAAAAAAAGGCTTGATTTATCAGCTAAAAAATAAGATAGTATTTATGGATAACAATTGCTTAAAATTGAATACTGCCCTGTTGCCCAGATTCGCAATCCTCATGTGCATTGCGAGTTACTCTTTTAAGAATAGGACACGTGCATGACTCTGCTCTCTGGGAAATTCTCATGGCCTCGGCCCAGAAGCTTGGCCCAGAAATGAAATCCCTTATCACTGATCACTGTGTGCATCTGACTTTCGTTATTTTGTTTTTTGCTCATGTATTGGTTATCTGGATTTCTTCTAGAGCTTTCAGAAGTGGCGGATGAGGAAGATGATGACCGGAAGGATAGAAGGGAGAGAAGAGGTGTGAAAAAGTCCTTGTGCTGCCCTGTGACTTGGAGCACCTTTGAGAGCTATCGCGTCCTCAAAGGCTGTGCACAGGTGGCTCTAGTGGTTGTTGACCTCTGTCCAGATCTTAGGTGTGCTTCAGGAAAATCTGTAGCCAGCCCACTTTATCCCGTTTGCACAGGACTTTGCTTCCTGTTTGACTGACAAGGGTTATTTTTTAATTTACTTTTATTCACTTTACATCGCCCTGCCCTCCAAGTCCCACCCTCCTTCCTTCCCCCTCGCCCTCCCCTGTTCCTCAGAAAAGCGGAGCTCCCTTTCCCATCCACCCCAGCTCAGCAAGTCACATCAGGACTGAGCGTGTCCTCTTCCCCTGTGGCCTGGGAAGGCGGTCCTGCCAGGGAGAAGTGAACAAAAAGCTGGCAAGTGAGTCTGTGTCAGATGCATCCCCGCTTCCCTTACTAGAGGACCCACATGAAGTCTAAGCTGCCCATGGCCACCTCTTTGTAGGGGGCCTATGTCCAATTCATGCAATGCCTGACCCAGCCAAAGACCCACCCTAGGGGAGAGAGCCAGCCCCTGACACTGTGAATGATGCTCCGCTAAGCTTGCAGACAGGAGCCTATCAGACTTATCCTCTGGGAGACTCTACCCAGCAGCGCCTCAAAACAGATGCTGAGACTTACAGCCAAATACTGGGTAATGCACAGGGAGTACTGTGGAAAAGTGGGAGGAACAGGGAAAGGACCTGGACATGACAGGAGCTCCACAAAAAGACCAACAAAACCAAATTATCAGGGTCCAGAATGGCTTGCTGAGACAAGGATTATTTTAATGGGCTTCATCTTAGAGACACATATGTCACACCTAGCCATTATGCTTCACTCTTCCTCGGTATTACCCCTTGAAACCAAATATTCTGCTGTCTTTTAAATTTAAATGATAACTTTGTTTATTTTAAGTGCATCCGTAATCTACATGTTATTTATTTATATTCCTTTTTTGGATTTTCACATTGAATTTAATTGAAAAGATAAGCAATGAAACCAGAAGGGACTAGAAAGAAATATGATGAAGGAAGGATGGAAAAAGACCTAGCAAGTATCACTGAGGACAATTCTGAATTGTGTAAAATGTTCTCTCATCTCTCAGCTTCTCATTCTCTGAATTTTGTTTGAGCCAAAGTCTTCCCCCCTCCACTTTCTTAAGTTATGCATACTGCATGATCACTCCTGTTTCTTTTCAAGGAAAAACTCATTACATGGTTATAGACAGTATAGTCAAAGAGAAAAGGTAGAAATTTATGAATGAACTGTCAAAAAAATCTGGCTAGCAACTATGAAGGACTATGGTTGACTGCAGTTTTAGGGAAAATGTGTCTAAGGATATAGCCTGGGCTTTTTCTATTCAGTTATTTACTGCACAGATTAAAACTTTCTTCCTCTTATTTTAAAGGTGAATAGATTAGGGTTGATGCCATGAGACAAATGACCTACAAACAAATGGCCTCCATCTTCTCCTGCCAACTTCTTGTTGAGGATTTGGTTCATCATCTACAAAAGAGACTCCACTGGCTACAAACCTTAGGCATAAGGGCCTGTGGTTTGCAAGCAGTTGTCAGTTCTTTTTGGGATCTGTCTCTGCTTCTCCTCATTTCCAACAGTGCCACCAGAGGCTTAGTTGCCAAAATAGCCAAGGAGCCAAGGCACATGAAACATAGAACCTGACATGAAAATAGAACAATTTTACATAGCACAGGAGACGTAGAATGTTACAAGGCTGTTCAGACCAGGGTACCAAATATGACAGTAACATCTAAGAATGTCTAACAAAGAAAGTAGAAACCGTGATTATAACACACTATTGGCATGTGTTTAATAACTTATGATTTGGCAAATATTTGTTTAGTCATTGAGACTCAAATATAGGACCTTGAGCATACTCACCAATTAGTTCCCACTGAGCTGTGTCCAAGAGTAAGAATGTTGTATTTCCTTCATTGCATTGAGCATTTAGGGATGGCCCTCAGTCTAAAAGATCAACATTTGGAGTTTGAACAAAATGAGGTTGGAATGTTGGAATGTGCTTGGCATTCTGAGGAAACCTAAGACATCAACAGGAAGGAAGTCTAAGCAGGCAGCTCTTACATGTAACCTGCCTCTTCTGGACCAGCCAGCCATCTTGCCATCGATTAATTCAGAGGCATTTACGGACAAGGGATTTGAAGTGTTAACTTGAGGACAATTCCAGACAAATCTAAATTCTTGATCACTCTATTTTCTGTCTTCTAATTGTACTTTCCAAAACCTGAAAAATACTCCTTGAAGAGGCATGGAAAGCTGCATTCATCACCAGGTTCTGGTGCCTGGTGAGTTGATTTGCTACTTGGACAGTTGTATGCTACAAAACTATACTACTCAGGTAATACCTACCACAAGAGATAGTTCTTGAAATTTCTGGCAAGTACTAAAATCAGGATTACACTACAGATTATTTGGTTGTAGAGGAAGGCCATGTCATCTTCAGATAATAGGTAAGTCTGTGGCTGACCACTGGGCCAGTACAGAATTAATCGCTAACTGTGAAATACCATGCGATTACATATTTGAATTGCCTATGGTGAAGTGAGAATTGCTTGATTCACTGAGCCATAAAATTAGACATGGACAGCTGCATTTCATTATGACAGAGGAGCTATGCTTGTGCAATCATTGCCAATTGAGTTGGAAAGCCTAAATCCAATCTGATGCAGGTGCTACGCTGGTGGACCTCTTTTTCTATAGCATCTTCTCCCCATAGTTGTGGACTCAAGGCAAGAACCTCAGGACACTGAGATGAGTAAAAAGTTCAGTCTTGCCTTGTGGATGGGTATATAGGGCATGTTGGCACTAAACTGAGGAAAGCAGCTATTTTATTTCCACCTCTACCCAGAGCTTGCCTTCAAAAACAATAACAAACATTATAAAGTTTTTTTTTAAAGTTATAAAGTGAAGACCCAAGAATCAGCTATTTGAGAAGTCTATATAAAACCCACACAAAGAGTTTTATTTTCTGTTTCCATCAACTTTAGAGTGGGAGGTTTAAAAGTCCATGTGGATATTAGCCCTTTGTCAATATAGGGATGGTGAAGATCCTTTCCCAATCTGTAGGCAGTCTTTTTGTTTTCACGACAGTGTCCTTTGCTTTACAGAAGCTTTTCAGTTTCATGAGGTCCCATTTATCGATTGTTTCCTCTTAGAGCCTGTGCTGTTGGTGCTCTGTTCAGGAAGTTGTTTCCTGTGTCAATGAGTTCCAGGCTCTTCCCCACTTTTTCTTCTAACAGGTTTAGTGTGTCTGGTTTTATATTGAAGTCTTTGATCCACTTGGACTTTAGTATGGTGCAGGGTGATAAGTATGGATCTATTTGAATTTTTCTACATGTAAACTTCCAGTTAGACCAGCAGCATTTGTTGAAGATGCTATCTTTTTTCCATTGTATGGTTTTGGCATCTTTGTCAAAAATCAGGTGTCCATAAGTGTGTGGGTTTATTTCTGGGTCTTCTATCTGATTCCATTGATCCACATTTGCAGGTAAATGGTGGGAACTGGAAAAGATCATCCTGAGTGAGCTATTCTAGAAGCAGAAAGCCACATAGGGTATATACTCACTCATATGTGGATATTAGACATATAATATAGGATGAACATACTAAAACCTGTACATCTAAAGAAGCTAATCAAGAAGGAGGACTCTGGCTAAGATGCTCAATCCCCATTCAGAAAGGCAATGAGGATGGACATCTGAGGAGGGAGTAAACATGGAATAGGACAGGAGCCTACCACAGAGGGCCTCTGAAAGGCTCTGCCCTGCAGGGTATGGAGGCAGATGCTGAGACTCATAGCCAAATTTTGGGCAGAGTGCAGGGAATCTTATGAAAGAAGGGGGAGATAATAAGACCTGGAGAGAACAGGAGCTCCACAAGGGGAGCAACAGATCCGAAAAGTCTGGGCACAGGGGTCTTTTCTGAAACTGATACTCCAGCCAAGGACCACTCATGGAGTTGGCCTGGAACCCCTGCACAGAAGTAGCCTATAGCAGTTCAGTGTCCAAGTGGGTTCACAGTAATGGGGACAGGGACTGTCTCTGACATAAACTGATTGCCTGCTCTTTGATCACCTCTCCGTGAAGGGGGAGGAGCCTTACCAGGCCACAGAGGAAGTCAATGTAGCCACTCCTGATGAGACCTGATAGACTAGGATCAGAGGGAAGGGGAAAAGGAGCTCCCTTATCAGTGGACTGGGGTGGGGCACAGATGGGAAAAAGGAGGAAGGGTAGGATTGGTAGGGGAGGAGGAAGGGAGCTACAGGGGGGATACAAAGTGAACAAACTATAATTAATAAAAAATTAAAAGTCCATGTGCCTACAATGAGAATATTTTCTCCCTGTATTACCTTCATTTCCCTAGCTTTTTGACTAATGTCATGAAACCAACGGGAGTAAAGGGCAACAAGTGTTCTTGATAGAATGGCTGCCCTTTATCATGAAGTAGGATAAAGGCTTATATTGCATTATGTTTTCAATCAGGACTATGATTGGAATAGAGAAGATTTTCTGGTATCTTCTTTTAATACTTCCTTTGCAAATTGTTCTAGGCAATGAGAATCTGCAATCACCTTAAGATTTTGATTCCACAGGAGTGAATGATAGAGTCACTGAATTCCTAAAATGCCCCACCCAGCCAAGGTACTGCCACAGGACAAGCCAAATAAAATGGTTGGCATAGAAACATCTTGAATCAGCCCCTAAAGTCTTACAGTTGCTCAGCGAAGAGGTGGAGGCTGTGCTAGTCTCTCTTTGGCCTGATCTGACTAATGAATTATACAACTGCTACTTGAGTCTTTGTTTTCACAAATGCAGCATGGCTGGGTCTCTTCTATTTGTATGTTTTACTTGCATATGCTACTGTCCTCCCATCCCTATGTTAAAGGCTGGGTATTAATGGTCAAAATCCCCAGCTTCGCAGTCGTGTTTGAACCAGGAATTACAACTAGAGTCATAAATAGCTTCACATAATTGAATACCCTTATAATGTGTTTCATTTCCACCATTTTGCAATTCATTTAGTATGTTGGCTCAGGTGAGGTGTGGCCAATTTCGGGGTGTTATTCCCTAGTTCTATTTAGGATTGCTATTACAAGGAAAGTTTATCATTTTTGTAATGTTGCTTTAGAAAGTGTCTTCTTAGAATTCAGCTCATTTCCAGAGTCCTGGGAGGTGAGGAGAAACGGTGAGTTTTCAGAACATGGGATGTTTGTGTGTTCATATTATTACAGAGGAGGGTTTTCTTTAAGGAGATTCCCCACTCCCTTTTTTCTCTTTGTTTTTTCTTCCCTTCACACTTTCCCTTTGGTTTTGTATGTCAAACACAGTGCATGATAAGCACTAAGCACTCCCCACAGGCTACAGAGGTTGTTGTTGTTGTTTGTTTGTTTTTCAGTATTTCTTGATTTTTTTGTGTGTAATTGAGCCAAATTGCATTTTCTTTCTTGGAACCCTTGGACATATTCATGCACTATGTGGTAAAGAACTAGGAGATAAAAACCTGAGTAACAGATGCAGTTACTAAATTGAAAAGCATTTAAGTGAAATAGAAATTGTAGAAATGTATTGTCATCATAGGACCATATGTCAGCTGGCTCTTTTTCTAAGTGGTAAGTGTTGCTTAACAGGCACAAAATATTTCCAGTAGGCCTTTTTTTCTGCTAGCATAGTCACAATATGGAAAAAGCACTGCAATTAAAGATTGGGCTGTATATCTTATTGTTCAATGCCATCATAGGTATTACATGGTATTATTTTATATTACATATATTATATATTAAGCATGCATGATATATCATTGATACATGTCTACACAGATAGCCATAGCCATAGCTGTTTTGAGTTCATGAGCACAAGATCCTCTCATATCCAGAAGGTGTTATTTTATCCCAGTCTTTCCCAATCTTTGCCTCTTACTATATTTCTACCTCTTTTCTGTGATCTTCCCCACAGCTTGTGAAGCAGAAGTGTGAGAAAGATAGATGCTCCATTTGTGGTGTACAGGATTTCTTGAAGTGAACACATCTTGGCAAAAAGTTTCATGTACAGAAGCCAGTGGCAATAGTCTGAGTAGGACAAACTACATCACAGAAAATACTGAGGTAAATACCTCACCCTGACACAGTACAAATTGCCAATAAGCCTCTTATCATGGATATAGAGACAAAGAGGCCCAGCCATAGTCAAGTTCATTAGCTGATTACTGATAATAACATTTGTCTGTTGACTGGATAGTGCCTACCTTTATATGGACATTGTATTTTACTCCATATCTCATGTTCTAGAGGAGGCTAGCTGGCATATTCTCATGTCAATTATATAAGATCCATAAAACTAGAAACACAAGCATTTCTTTTAAATAATATACCAGCATCATGCTTGTTAAAATTTTTTTGGTAAAAATCACATAGCTAGACTAAGAACATCTAAAAAACACAGTCTCTATCTCTCTAAGAAAATGAACAAATCACATGCCTCATGAACAGTTGTTAGGAAACAGTGAGAAAATCAGAACACTTCACACATCCGTCTACAATGAGAGAAAAAGTACAGGGTGTGTGGAAGACTCGGGAAATCCTGCTAGAAGCCATAGCATGTTAGTCATTTAATGAAAGAATAAAGGAGTGATGAACAGTGAGTATTCACAGAGGCAGAGTGGAAACATTTTTAATTTCCCTCTTCAATTAGAAACCTAGACACAAGGAAACTCCTCAGAATCATTAATCTTACTTCTAATTAGTTACTTCTACTTTTCAGGAGAAAATTCATATCCTCTGCCTCTCTTAGGATGCTATTTAGAAGTGTTCATTGTCAACATTTTCTAACTGTAAGCTACCATTTTTTTAAGTACATTATTTTCTTGGCTAAACTGGAAAAAATCATGTCTGCAACCATTTGTTGTCTCAAAAGCTGTTTCTTGACTGGGTACACCATTCTTTTAAACATCAAATCTATTTTCCAGACATATTTATCTGCAAAACAGATGTATTGATTTGCTCAATATGTCAATGTTTTTTGCATTCAAATACTTTTGGACGTGAAAAGAAAAGTGGTTTTCAGTGTATTAATAAAATGGTTCACTGTGGTGAGAAACTGAGAGACAACGTCCATGATCGACTGACACAGTGTTCATGTAACACAGATCAGCTCAGCCTTACAACCAGGCATCGGTAATGCTTGGATCCACTCTAATTCCTGGTCCTTTCTTGCACTTTTTACACGTAGGCCAGGGCTCATTAGCTTGACTTGTAAACAGGTCTTTAAGGTAAATGAATATTGATATTATTTTTATGAAGATAGTTCTTTCTTTGGAATATTGACTTCTGGTCCGTTTTTACAAATGTACAATTTTCATTTCTCTAGATAACCTTTGCTGTGTTTCTTTCTTCTTATTGTCTTCATTTTCTCAACCCCAATTGGAAAATGAATAGTTAAAAACAAAACAAACAATCTTTATTTGGGGCTTTGTTGGAAGAGTAATTGTCTGGCAAACACTATTCCTCTCATTCTCAGCACTGAAAAAAAAATGTAGGGAAGGACATAAACAATAGAAAAGCCAATAGGAATAGGTTGGAGCAGAGTTTTTGAGAATTATCTGGGACTTTCCCAGTCACTATAGAGAAACCAGTGATTTGAACCTAATTAGCATAGTGCAGGGAGGAAGCACACTGGGAAGGGGGTTTTCTCTTGATTTTAATTGTACATTTAATTTCATAGGTGCATTGATGGCCTTTGCAGCACTGAACCCTTCTGCACTTCTAGAATATAAACCACTTGATTTTATGCTGTACTACATTACTTTCTAAAATCATTCTTCTCTTGTGTGTTGTGTGCTATCATTTAGATAAGAAATATCTTTCAGATGCCCAAGTGAGGCTTGATAACCAGTCCGTGGCATTGTTGGAAGTTGATGGGTCCTTGAAGAGGTGGCAACATGTATGATAAAGTTAGGTCACTAGAAGCATGTATCCGGGTCTCAGCATTTTCTTTCTCTCTCTCTCTGCTTCTTGGACGCTGTGAGCTAATATCTTCTTGCACCAAGTGCTGAAGTCCCACGATGATTTACTGCCACATCATGGGCTCACAGGAAGTAGGGACCAAGGAGCACGGGATAAACGTTTTCTTTATAACATGTTTATCTCAGGTATATGTCACAGTGATGCACACATGGCTAACATGTCGTATGATGGATTTAATATTTTGTTGAAGGTTTTCGGGTTCACACTCATGAGGGATACTGATGCTCAGTTTTGTTGGATATTTTGGCTGTTTTTGATGTTAGAATAAAAGTGGCTGGTGGTGGGCAGTGTTTCCCTTTCTGTTCCCTAAAACAAATTTTGCAAAATTGTTATTTTTTATAGTTATTTTGAAAATTCCTAGTAATGCTGGGCAGTGGTGGCATACTGTTTTAATCCCAGCACTTGGAAGGCAGAGGCAGTTGGATCTCTGTGAGTTAGAGGACAGTCCGGTCTGCAGAGCGATTTCCAGGATAGCCATGGCTACACAAAGAAAATGTTAAAAAAAAATCTTAGTAACACTATTAGACCATAAAACTTACTGGTATTTTAGACTAAGAATAAATGTCTGCAATGTTTATAGCACTATTTGGAGAATCTATGTTATTTTTTATTGACTTTTAAAGCATTTTTGTTTTTTGAGATACAGATAAATTTTGTCGATGTTTCTGTATCAATGTGCACTTCTTTATTTTTTAACCCTTTTTTAAGTTTAGAAGTACCTACAGCCTTTGTTTCCAATATTGGTAGTAGATGCCATCCTTCTCTCATTCTTTCTAGAACTTAATAATTTATTTTCTCTTTTTCACTTTTTTTCATTTCTTCCTTCTCTTTCTAAATGTATCTTGATCTTGTATGGAAATTGTAGAAAGGTGAAAGGAAGAAAAGGGCAAATTACACCCACAGTTCTGCTATTTTTCTTTTCTAACCTTCCTATTACTCTTTGTTTTTGAACATCTTAAACATAGCCAGTTCATTTCTTCTTCTCAGAGATGCTGGTGGTATTTAGTTAGGTATCTGGTGCACTTTTATCGAAACTCAGACATCTTGAGTGGTGCCTCCATTCACGAGATGATTTTCTAAGCATGGAGCAAAATAAGTGGCTTCACAAAATACCTGGCTTGACATTCGAAGAGTATTCCTTAAAGAACAGCATATACGTCAGTAATGACATAAGTTATATTTAGCAGATAAATATTCTGAGTAGATAAATATTATCTAGTATAATAGCATGGGAAGAAATGTCTCACTAACAATTCAATATAGTTCTTATGACATCTCAAATGAATGAGATGCAGGCACAGACATAAGTACAGATGTAAACAGATTGACATGTATTGTTTGAGCTTTATTCACAATCACTGGTAAACCACTTTTTGCCATTTTAAAAAATTTATTCATTATTTATTACTTACAGTTTATTCAATTTGTATCCCAGCTGTTAGTCCCCTCCCTTATGCCCTCCCAAACCCAGTCCCCCTCCTTCATCTCCCCCTATGCTCCTCCCCAAGCCTACTGATAGGGGAGGTCCTCCTTCCCTTCCCTCTAACCCTAGCCTATCAGGTCTCATCAGGACTGGCTACATTATCTTCCTCTGGCCTGATAAGGTGGAGGTGATCAGAGATCCAGCCACTGAGTTCATGTCAGAGACAGTCTATTTTCCCATTACTAGGGAACCAACTTGGAGCATGAGCTGCCATGGGCTACATCTGAGCAGGGGTTCCAGGTTATATTCATGAATGGTCCTTGGTTGGAGTATCAGTCTCAGAAAAGACCCCTGTGCTCAGATATTTTTGGTTCTGTTGCTCTCCTTGTGGAGCTTCTGTCCCCTTCATGTCTTTCTATCTCTGCCTTCTTTCATAAGATTCCCTGCACTCTGCCCAAAGTTTGGCTATGATTCTCAGCATCTGTTTTGATATCTTACTGGGTAGAGTCTTTCAGAGGCCCTCTGTGGTAGGCTCCTGTCCTGTTCCCTGTTTTCTCCCTTTTCCAATGGGCAAACCACTTTTTAACCAGAGAATTTCAGAGACTTTTTCAGCCTTGCTTTGTTAAAGAAAATGTAGAATACCACCAGAATATATCACTTAAGATAAATCATTAGCAGTCGAACGTCTTTTAACTACCCCCTACACAAGAAGAAGTCTTTGTCATTCTTCTTCAATGCTTTGTCCCTAACTATCAACTGCAATCTGGCACCACTTTCCTATCATCCTTGTTCCTCTGACTTTAAAGACTTTAAACATTTCTTTCATGCTTTTACAGAGTTAACACACAATATGGATTGCTTGACACTGTCCTTAAATATTTTAAACATCTATATTTATTTTATTTAGTGTGGATGTATGTGTGCCTGGGGATGGTATGTGTGTGCATGTGTGTGAATGTGCATGTGTATGTACACTTACATGTGTGTATGATCATGCTCGCTTTTGTAGACACATATGTGAAGGCCAGAGGTCACTTTGGGCACCTTCCCCTATCTTTTTCCACCTTAGATTTTGAGATAGGATCTTTCACTGACCCTGAAGTTCATGGTTTTGGCTTGATGAAGTGATCACTGAACTCCTGGCATCCCCTCACCCCCGGTCTCTGCTTCTCCTCCAGGACTGGTGTCAAAGCTGTTTGCTACCACACCCAGCGCTTATGTGGGTGCTGGGGTTCCAAGTTTAGCAACTCATGCTTGAGCAGCATGAGCATTACTCACTGAACCATGTCCTCACAGCTCATCTCCAATTTATTTTGAAGTTCTTGGTGTTTCTTTCCTATTTCCTACGTATATATTTTATTCGGAATTTGGACAACTTTGGAAAATAGCCATCAGAGGCTTTTAAGCAGTCATAAAAACGGAAACCATGTTTTCCGTTTGTGGTATTCCTTCAACACAAGGAATAATTCATTAATGACTCTAAATCATTTAAAGTTGTTACATACATTCATTGATAGAGAAATTGAAAATTATTCATGATATTATATGTTCATATATGTATACTGTTAAGTAACTGTAACAATGTACTAGAAAAGATTTTTCTGTAGGATGATGTTCTGATACATATCTAAAACATACATGTGTTGAAGCTGTTCACACACAGTATGTATCTCATCACTATGTGATACTATCACCTATATGTGGTTGTATTTATGTTCTTACTACATACCTCTATCATTTCATGATTTACCTTTAAGTATAAGAGCATGTTATAAAAAGCATATGCAGCGTGATCTTTTTTTGTGCTAAATTACATATACATATTGGGGATGAGAACAGAACAATAATGTCTAATAATCCATCCCCATATAAGTCTTAAAGTTTAACTTTATTTGTTTCATGCTCTTCTGTTTTTTTTTAATTCAAGGAATGTTTATATCCCTCAGAGAACAGGAAAGATGAATTCTATAAAAAGATAATCTGTATGAAATAGGGAAAAACGTAATTTGTTTCATGTCCTTGATGCTTTATTTTTTTCATATTCATTCTGACATGAATCTTCTTCCTCTGTAACAAGAATCAAAAAGTCATTTATATGCAACTAAAAATAAAACTCCTATTCGTGTAGGTGCAGTAGAACTTGACTTTAAGCTGTGTCCTGCATGAGAGGAACCACAAATAATCCTACATTGACAACAGCAAGCTCATGCCCACATACCCTACTGTGTCTGGTCTTTGTATCTGCATCAAGGTAGAAGGCTTGAGCGCTGTCCGTGGAACATGGTCTTGAGTGCTTTCTAATCAAGAAACCCGTGTTCTGGGTGGAGGTGCTTACAGGAGGGGCTGTGGCATCTCAGTGTTAATTAAAACAAAGCAAAGATTCTACTGGGGAAACTGGGGTTTAAGTTCTGTGCACGTGGCTCTCCAGCGAGAGAAACCAAAAGAGCGCACTCTCGTCAGCTGCTAAGGCTGCTTTCCTTCTGACTGGGGTCAATAACAGGGAGGATTCAGGAAAGGCAATGTTAGGTGGCTGCTTCAGGGCCCGAGTCAGGCTATTCTCGTGTTTGAGACAGTTTGTTCCTGAAAACGAGAAGCAGACATTGAATTTCCCTGAAACAGAACAGATACAATCAGTTCAGCATGTGTTTAAAAGTATACTAGGTGCACATTTGTGAGTATCTACTCATGCCTTTCAGCCCCCACCTCCCTTTAACTTATGACTCCTCAAGGCTATAGAACATTGAAACGGGGCTTTCAATTGATGTGGTTAAAGAGAAAGAAAACCCAAGCCTTAATTATATTAAAATCTAGGCAGAACTTTGTTTTAACTAGTCCCTTCTTCAACTTTTGTAAGCCAGATGTTTCTGTAATAACTCTCATGAAAATGTGCATCGTATACAGGTCTTATGCTTTGTGACAAAATGTCTTTTGCTTTTCTTCTTTTTGGTTAGAGATAATAACTATGAGCAACGTCAACAGAAAAGAATGAGAAGTTACTTCCGTTTTGATGCTTTTCCCCTAAATGAGCTAAGCAAACAAGGATATGACAAAGAGCACATCTCACCAGGGCCAACTTGGTAGCAGGCCACCTCAATGCTATTGAGTTTGCATTCCCAGCTGGTGTTCCTGTGTCATTTTAAAAGAAGGTGCTGTGTGTAGCCTTTACAAACTCCCTACTGCTTGCTGAGGTAGACAAAAAAATGCAAGCTCATAGAAATACGCCAAAGAATATAATAGTCTCTACAGAAGATCTGGCTGAATCAACCAACAAAAGGTTCCAGCTGTGGAAGCCGCGTGGAACAAAGGGAACTCTTGGCCTAATGTGCAGTGCATGCTTCTGACGTTCCAGTTCAGGGAAGGAATAAATAAAGCTATTCCAAAGCCTTTGACCAGATGTGTCTGACATAGCCCAAAATGTGTTTGCACAAAACCTTCCCTATCAACACAATTGCTCTACTAGCAGTGGACATCTGTTCTTAAGGCCAGTGGGGGACTGTTTGTGTCCATGATCATGGCACAGACCTGAGCTGGTGGCTACTTTGAAGCCTGTTTCTTCCTGCCACGGAAGTTCATATTAGTCTGAATGGTCCTAGAATCATGTGTATCCATGATTTATTTAATTCAGAACCTAAATGCTTTTGTGTTATGGAACCAAACTCTCTACAATGGTCAAAGAGTTTAAATTTCCATTTGTTTTCCAGGAGCAATTGTGCACATTCCCCATAGCTGACTTGATGCTGTTAAGCCTGGACACACTTTCCATCTGTCTTTGACTTAGATTGTTCCTAAGGTTGGCTATTGATCATCATTCTCACATGGATCCTTCATTACTCTAATTGGAACCATTTATAAACACATTCCTTGGACAGATGACAAAAGGGTCCATGATAGGCAAGGTTTTATTCAAAACAGCTGCCCAATATGTAAATCAAAAGCTGTTAAAGATTGTATTGAGCTGAGAACAATTATATAAGTTTTGAGCCTGTTGTGAATTAAAGTGACTGCATTGGAGCTTACGGGATTTGTAAAGAGAGTCGTTCTTTTCAAGAACGCCAGTTCAGATTGAGCTTAGGCCCCTGACGAGTAATATCACATGAAAATAATGAAAAACAAGCTTAGTTGTTAGCAGACAGAATGCCTCAGAACGGAGTATCCTATGTGAAAGCTCAGGGTCTGACATGAAGTAAATGAAGGGCTGCTTAGCATTCATTTTAAATATCAGGCTACAGTTCAGCGAGTTTACAAAACTGTATGTACATTGTATTGGATTTCTTTTTAATTTAGCTCTACTTATATTCACAAATACTATTTCCTTTCTCACTTGTTATATAAAGACAGGATAAAACAAAACTCAAAACTGAGCATCTTTCATGGGACTGTGGAGACAACTATTGTTTATGGATCCTTTTATATGTCAATAACTATTCTAGTCACTGTAATGGTTATTTGAGGATTTAAACTTTGCAATAACTGCCTGAGGTGAGAACTACTATTATCCTCATTTCAAAAAAAAATCAAACCTAAGGTAATAAGGTCAAATACATTTATCCAACATCGTGTAAATCATGGTCAGACCAAGATTATCCAATTTAAACACCACAGTTTCTTCATGGAAGGTGCAACAAATGCCAAATCTTAGTCTAGAGAACAGATGGTGGTTTCCAATTTAAGCCTCACAAAGATAAGATATGTAGAAATTAATTGGAGGATAGAGGGGAAATGCTAACATTTTCTTTAGTTCTTAGAGAACTGCATTGTTTTCAATACTTGTCCTTTCTCATTTAATATCCCATTTTTAGTATCCACACCTAGAAATGTTTAAAAAGCTCCATTCATAGCTGCAGAAAGAAGGAGCTGGATGTTCATCTCCTACCCCTTATTCTGAACTCTATTATGGGAGTGTAGAGGATTAGATAAGCTCTTGAGTACAAATGTGCCTGATTCTGAATGTAATTTGTGCATGTGGAAGCAGGATATGGTATAAAGAAGAGTCAATGATTTTGAGACTCAAAATACATCAAATTTTATGTGTTTGTGATGCAGGAGACAGGAGTCTGGAGATACTTGCTTAGAATTCACTTAAACATCAGAACTGATGTTTACATTTTGTGTACAAATACTTTATATTTTGTGCATGTCTAGGTCTGCAAAACTGTTCTCAGCACTGGCCTGTCTCCCACAGCAGGTAGACAATGGGAAATGGTAGAATTAACCAGTTTTGAAGCAAATGGGTGAGGAGAAGCTTCGTGAGATTTGTGTGTGTGTGCATGTGTGTGTGTGTGTGCGTGCACGCACGTTAATTGTTTTAATTTGATCTAATACTATAAGGACACTTTCTTAGTTACTGTTCTATTGCTGTGAGGTGACAACATGTCCAAGGCAACTTTTAATAAAAAGCATTTATTTTGGGCTTGCTTACAGTTTCAGAAGATTAGTCCATTACCATCATGGTGGGTAGCATGGTGGCAGGCAAGCAGGCACAGGGCTGGAGCAGTAGGTGAGAACTCATCCTGATCCACAGGAAACTGGCAGCTTGCAGAAAGAGAGATAGACAGAAATAGACAGAGACAAGACAGACAGACAGACAGACAGAGACTGGGCCTGGCTTGGACTTTTGAAATATCAAAGCCTATTCCTCCTTCTCATCTAACAAGGTCTCAGCCCTGAATCCTTCTTAAGTAGTCTACCATGTAGGAAACAGATATTCAACTATGTTAGCCTATGGAGGCCACGCTCATTCAAACCACCACAGGAATGAATTCAGTAGGTATTACGTAACTTATTTATGGGCATAAAAATGTGTGATATTTCATTTCTGCTAATAGAGAGCCGTGAAGATTTTTAAGAAAGAAAAAGACTTGAAATAGAAAGGAAAATGTATTCTACTGCGTTCTGTCTTATAATCACCATTGAGTCTTTGTTTAGTTTTCAGGGTTTTTTCCCCCCTGATTCATAAGTAATCAAGACATATTCTTTGGGTACCAAGAACTCTATGTGTCAGATGAGCCTTCCTATAAATGGTCAAAGTTCTGGCCATGCAGTTGCAGTCTACATTCCGTTTACAGATCAGCAGTGTCTCCCGCAAACCAAACACCAGACTGAGGGAGAAGCCAGAGCTCCTATCTCTAAAGGGCTGGGATGTGAAGACAGAGAGAAAGATGGGGAATAAACAATATAAATAGCTCACAGTGTCATTTTTTACAAAATGTTAAAGTAAATGGATAAACCACCTACTGTGAAAATGGGAAAGGTTGGTAAATATTAAAGACTTTAGAAGTATGTGAGGAAAAAGAAGGAATTCCAAACAGCATCACAATAAATGTAAAATATCTTTTAAGGATAGACTATTCTCTTTAAAATAAAAATACAACCACAAATGTACATTTGCTACAATGATTCCCACAGTATTGATCTTGTAGAAGTGTGTTAACTATGGAGTAACTATAATCAACATTTAATCTGCAGTTTAAGGGAAACCAGTCTCTACATAACTGTGCCAAAGGCTAGAAAGGCATTAAAATCCAACAGATGCATTAGTCAGCAACATGTTGATAATGCTATATAACAAAACACATGGCCATAGTGGCTCACAGGAATAAATGCTAGTTTTCTGTTTCCATCATTTCAGGTCAGCAGGGAGTCCAGCCAATCCAGGCTGAGTTTGGGAGGTGAGGGTACTGACATAGATATGCCTCATGTAAACAGAATACCATGGAGAACAAGCACCAATCAAGCTTGTATCAAGCTTTGGCTTCCGTCACCTCCCACGTACCCCATACCAAGTCTAAAGTCAAGAATGGATATATGAAAAAGGAGGAAATAATTGCCAAAAAAGATGATTCCACTACCAAAAAAGTCAATAAGCTTTAAAAACTTGAACAGTCTAGTAGAATCCAGGCAATCTGTATCTTCTAATCTCTAAGACTTCATAAAAATTACACAACTCATTTATTTGAAGGTTGCTTAAAGAAAGAGGGAAGAATCAAATCATCTGTAAAAGGTTAACTGAAACCATTCAGAGCCGAACCATAGTGAGGAACCATACAAGCTGACGCTTGTCAATAGTAACTGGAGATTCTTTGAGCCTTTCCATTTTATGCTGGACTTTCAAGGCCCACTTAAGAAAATGCCAAGAAAGGAAAGAAATGGACCCAGTTGCCATGAAGCTATCACAATCTAAAGGAATTGTTTCTCACTCTTTCTTTTGATAGTGATAATCTTTGGTTGAGACCTTTCACATTTGGTTTTCTGCAATAACTTACTCTCAGAAAGTACCTAGCAGCATTTACTGTGTGCCAGGATCTAAGCTAGCTATTGAAATCATGTCTGTGTAACAGCTTTCCATATTGTAAATTTTAATTACATGGCCCTATAAAATTCTGTAATTCTGAAAAGGTAAAAGAAATGTAGGAAGCATTAACCTACAACCCTAAACACAGTGCATGATGATATGTTTAAACACATTTGCAAGCTAGAGCATCCCCCAGGAAGAGGCATAACTGCTTCAATTGTCTAGCTCAACACAGTTCCTACTAGGAGCAGGGTTCAACATTCCATTCCAGTTATTTGTTAAGGAGATATTTCACTGGCTTACAATTGCTTACATTTCCAGCTTTAAAGGAAAAACAGTCAATCAAAAGGTAGTCACTGATCTTGAGACCCAACACCACTTTCTTCAGATGGCATTAATGATCAGGCACAGGTTACTGTAGATGCCAGGCAAGCTCTCTGTTGCTGAACTCTTTCCTCATGATCTGCTAACTGGATGCACTCAGAATGGAGTCTGGTTATTACTTTTCAGGACTGTGATATATGTGCACATATGACATGGCTGACTTGTCTCCGAGAGAAAGCATATTGTAAAGAGGTTTCCTGTAAGAGTTGGCTTCTCTGGGCAGAGACATAAAGAATGAAATAATTAGTAAACGGAATTAGGGTTTAACTATGTCAATTACTCTTCACAGGGTAGTACGCACTCTAGTAATTTATTTCCTTTTACATAGGTTCGATTAGATGTTAGTAACTATTAGTGAGAGCTTCAAAATTTACACCTTATTTAAAATCCTTATAATCAAGTCAAGAGCTGCTTTTCAGTCAGAGAGAAGAGCACTGGCATCAAGGATCTTCTAGCACTATGGTTTATCCTTCTCCTTCATTATCCACCTTGAATTTACAACTTGACTTTGAGAGTGTGCTGAGCATACAACCCCATGCTACATTTCTGCAAGTTTCATTAAAGATAACATTTCTCACTGCTGTGAGCATACTATTATGATTTGGTCCTAGCAATGAACTTATTTATGTTACTATAATGCACCAAAGAAATTACTGAGTATTGATGCAGCCTAAGAATGTGGCCAAATGTAATTGCAGACTTAATTAAATTACCAGAAAAGGTCAAATGTAAAAAATATACACACTGAGACTCAGAAAATAAAGAGACCAGTGCACACACACACACACACACACACACACACACACAGTATCTGCTTTGCCAAAGGTATAAAACACACTTAGGATGCCCCAGGCATATTTTCCCCTAGCTTTCTAACCTTTCATTTCTGCTTCTTGAGTTCTTTATATATTCTGGATATTACCCCTCTGTCAGCTACAGGGTTGGTGAAGGTCCTTTTCCTGGAAACAACCCAGATGTCCCTCAGTTGAGAAATGGATACAGTACTTGTGGTACACTTACACAATGGAATACTACTCAGCAATTAAAAACAAGAAAATAATAAAATTTGCAGGTGAGAACTAGAAAAGATCATCCTGAGTGAGCTATCCCAGAAGCAGAAAGACACACATGGTATATACTCACTTTTAAGTGGATATTAGACATATAATATAAGATAATCATACTAAAATCTGTACACCTAAAGAAGCTAAGCAAGAAGGATGACCCTGGGTAAAATGTTCAGTCCTCATTCAGAAAGGCAAATGGGATAGACATTGGAAGAAGATGAAAACAAGGAAAAAGACAGGCGCCTACCACAGAGGGCCTCTGAAAGACTCTACCCAGCAGGGTATTAAAGCAGATGCTGAGACTCATATCCAAAATTTGGGCAGAGTGCAGAGAATCATATGCAAGAAGGGGGAGATAGAAAGACCTGGAAGGGTCCTGAGCTCCACAAGGAGAGCAACAGGACCAAAAATCTGGGCACAGGAGTCTTTTCTGAGACTGATACTGCAATCAAGGATCATTCATAGAGATAACCTAGAACCTCTGCACAGATATAGCCCGTGGCAGCTCAGTTTCCAAGTGGGTTCCCTAGTAAGGGGAACAGGGACTGTCTCTGACATGAACTTAGTGGCTGGGTCTTTGATCACCTCTCCCTGAGGGTGTGGGAAAGCCTTACCAGGCCACAGAGAAAGACTATGAAAGACAGTGCTGATGAGATCTGAAAGGCTAGCATCAGAGGGAAGGGGAGGAGGTCCTTCCCTATCAGTGGACTGGGGAAGAGAGAGGAGATGGGAAGAGATGAGGGAGGGATGGAGGGCAGGAGTGGGAAAGGATGAGGGCGGGGGCTACAACTGGGATACAAAGTGAATAAATTGTAATAAATAAAAAATTTTTAAAAAAATGTAAACGTTTGGACCTCTGAAAGGCTCTACCCTGCAGGATATCAAAGCAGATGATGAGACTTATGGCCAACCTTTGGGCAAAGTGCAGTGAATCTTATGAAAGAAGGGGGAGATAGTAAGACCTGGAGAGGACAGGAGCTCCACAAGGAGAGCAAAAGAATCAAAAAATCTGAGCACAGGGGTCTTTTCTGAAACTGACACTCCAACCAAGGACCATTCATGAAGATAACTTAGAACCCCTGCACAGATGTAGCCCATGGCAGCTCAGTGTCCAAGTGGGTTCCATAATAATGGGAACAGGGACTGTCTCTGACATGAACTGATTGGCCTGCTCTTTGATCACCTCCCCCTGAGGGGGATGCAGCCTTACCAGGACACAGAGGAAGATAATGTAGCCAGTCCTGATGAGACCTGATAGACTAGGATCAGAAGGAGGGGGAGGAGGACCTCCCCTATCAGTGGACTGGGGGAGGGGCATGGGTGAAGAAGGGAGAAGGAGGTTGGGATTGGGAAGGGAGGAGGGTGGGAGCTACAAGGAGGATACAAAATGAATAAATTGTAACTAATAAAAATTAAAATAAAAAATGTAAACCTTTATATTTTACCAAGATTTTAGAGAACCCATGGTTGTGACTCATTGATGCAGTGATTGAGATAGTTCAGCTACTAATTAAAGGCATGGCCTTTTTGTAGTTCAGGGTCTATGAAGTTGAACTAGAAACTGCTTTTTCTTCAAGTTAGTACTTCTCAAACAATATGTGGGATGAGAGAGAGCAGAATAAGCGCTCTATGCTAATCATGCTAATGATAGGTACATATCTCTGGAAAGAGTTAGTGAACTTTGGGAACCAGTGAGAGAGGCCTAAAAGTCACACCCTTCCCTGGGTCTACACAATGAGTTGGAAAACATTTAACTCATTGAGTACTAGAGAAAATATAGAAAGGGTTGTATTTCCTGATCTCAATATTTCATACCTCTGTTTCCTATGTAGTAGCTACTTTTCATAAGTCTTATGTGTACAAATGCTTTCTTGCATGTATGCCTGTGTGTCCCTGTGCACCTGGTGCCCAGGTAGGCCAGAGCAGGGCATTGGGTCCCCTGGAACATGAGTTCTCAGTTGCCATGTGGTTGTCACGAATCGAAACTGGGTCCTGTGAAAGAACAGTAGTTCTCTTAACTGCTGAGCTGTGTCTCTACCCTCCACTGTATATTTTTTCTGATTTTCATTTGTTCTTCACTAAACACTGGCATGTTGTCACATGGGGATATGAGGAGACGTGCGCGCATGGCATGACTGAGTGAAGGAGTGCTGTGGGTTCCCTGCTGCTCATCTGGGTCTCTTCCACCACAGCCACTGTAACATGATGAAGTTATTATTATATCACATAGGGTAACCTCTATAGGTACCAATTTCTAAGAGATGACATCATTAATTCAGAGCACAGTCTTTGCAATAAAAATCCCCCTAACAGCTTAGGGATCATGTTAAATTATCTGTGACTATTCAGGTTCAACTGGCTTACATTCCAAAAATATACTTCTAAAGAAATTTCTCTCATTCTCCCCATTGTTGAACAGATCTCAACTATTTCATGCTCCAGTACACCCACATTCCTATTTGAAGTACATATCTGGGTAGCAGATTAAGAGAAAAAAGCATAGAAGCTAAGTTCTAACTTGCCAAAAGAGATTACTTTTAATTTGATCAAGTTTTCCCTATGCCTCTCATCAATGCATAAATGAAAACTAGATCCTGGCCAAACGGCATTTCTGTGCTCACAAACCCACAAACCCAGTGCTTCTACTGTTCCTTTGATCCATCAACAGCTTCTTTCTCTACATCAGCAGATGAGGTAGCTTCCAGCTGTGGAGGGGCCCAGCTGTTCATCTGGGAGTCGTTTGAGCATCGGTGTGAAGAGGTGGAGCTGCTGTACCTCACCTGCTAGGCTCTTTTCTATCTTTGTGACTGGATTTCCTGATGAGAAGGAAGCTGTAGCAGGGACAGATGTTCTGAAAATTAAGAAGGAAGAAAAAAATGGCTGAAGATCAGAGAATGTCTGTAAACTGACAGGGTGGGAGTTGTTTAAAATGAAGCTGTACACTTGGGATGTCATACACATTCTTGAAGAAATTAAACTAACACAAACGTTTGATACTACAAAGTATTTCTGTTTCTCTCTGCAACAGAAGGGATGGAGTGGGCATTGAAACAATGTGCTCAGTGTAAGTAGTGGGTGTTCTCATCTCAGCTAGGTCCATAACAGGGTAGCTCAGGAAGGTGGAGGCGCTGAACTCTCAAATAGTAATGACAAAGAGACGTCTCCCATTGCAGAGAGTTCTTTCTCAAAATGCTCTGACTCTGGCCCAGGTAGGATGAGTTTTCTGTCAATCAGATTATGGTTGCTGGGCTGTCAATAAAATAAAATATAGTAATATAAAATAAAGTAAAAGGTGAAATAGAACAACAGTTCCCTTTATAATAGTTCCAATCACAAAGTCCAGGTCTCAAGTATTAATCTTCTTCACCTATACACGTTGGTTCCATCCATCAGTTTTATCATGAACTTGGCCTAACACTGAGGATACATCTTGTCTTTCACCACACATGATGGCTTCCAGATGTTCTGATTAAATAATGGGGCTCTCCTGTAGACATAATGGACCATAGCAGCAAAGCAACTCAGCAAAATGAGCAAACCAGGCTCTGCAAATGATCTTAATTATTTCAACTCTGAGGGAACAGAAAAGCACTGAGTAATGCAACAAACAGTCCTTTGAAAGAGCAAACAAAAAGGCCTAGCAATTTACATTTAAGTTAAACTCACTCCCTGCAAAGTATAACGTGTTTGGAATAATTCAGGAAGAAATCTAGCACTATGTTATTTTCATAGTTGGTGTTCTATGCCATCTTGAACAGTAAGTAGCATATAAATCATAATGTTAATAGTGGTCTGCTTTTCAATTTTTAATGATTTTATAGTAAAAAATCATTGCTGGAAATGTGAATTTGCTTTTACATTATTCAAGATGTGTCTCATTTTTCCAGCATTTGGGAAGTAACTGCAAATGTCACGACTTAGGCAAGTCAAGTCAAATTTACATAGCATACCTATATACCTACCTATTGCCCCACACACACAAAGAGAGAGACAGAGAAACAGAGAGACAGACAGAGAGATAGAGATAGAGAGGCCACTGTATTTTTATCTGTATTTTCTGTGATTAAGAGAACACACAGACTGTATTCGGTTTGGCCTAATATTACACAAATACAGTATTTAGAAATGAGTAGAAAGGTGAGTTTATACTAGCAATTTTTGGGGTTTCTTTCCTAAGCAGTAAGCTGAACTTTCTAAATCACTGACACTCATCCACAAAGCAGAGGTGGCAGTCTCTTTCCATACACACCCAAGAGAGTGTGATAAAAATAAATTATGCTGCCATCAAAAACATGCCAAAATAATATTTTCCCATCTGCTTAGCGCACCCCCGTGGTAGGTGAACAAACAGGTTTTCTAGGCTCACACTTGATGAACAGATGCCATAAGCAATTAATTAACATTAACATGACAGGAGTCAATTGGATTTCTCTCTCCCAGACACTAATCAAACCCAAAAGCAGAACACAGACCCTGGCTAACACTCAGACTTGTACCACTTCAGATGTAGCTTCCCTAAACATCTTTCTCTCCAAATATCTGCAGTGAAGTTGGCTTGCTGAAAAGTGCAAGAATAGGGTGTGAGTCCTGGGGTCCAAATGGCGAAACTGTGACCAACAGGTCCATCAGATCCATCCTGCTACACTGTCTTAGTATGCACAGTAAAAGTGTGGATATATAAGTTCAAGTCTAATTTCACATTGAATCAACCAGTTAAACAGAAGCAACTGCTGGCCAGGATGTGGGGAATGATCAACCACTAATACAGCCACCATGGAAGTCAATAAAGAGGTTTCTTAGAAACTGCAAATAGAGCCATCTTTTTTAGGTAAGCTATCTCAATGCTGAGCATATAGCTAAAAGATTCTAAATCCCAACACAGAAGTATTTTCCCATCCATGTTTAAGAAATCACAGTGATTTAATCTAGATGTTCAGCAACAGATGAATGAAAAAACAAACATGGTACACACATATAAAAACATTTTATTCAACTATAAAAGATAATGAAATGATAAAATTTGCAGGAAAATAGATTAGGCTGGAAATGTTTGTGTGAAGCAACCCAGACACCAAGAGACAAACACCATATGTTCTCTTACATGAGGATCATGGTTCTAAATGCATGTATGTGGGTGTAGGTGTGGGCGTCAATCATAAAAGATGGCAGGAGACCATGGAAAAGGAAAAAGAGGATTCGGATAAGAAGAAGGTAATAGAATGCATGTTGTGTGAAGGTGTAAAGGGTGCCAGAGCTGGAAGGGTATAGCAGGAAATGAGGAGGATGGAAAATGAGCCAAAAATTATGTTATTTGTGAATATACAATAACATTATGATGTCTTACTCTAGTTAAACAGGAGGCAAAGGTAAGCGAGATAGAGTTAGCAAAGCAATTTTTGAGTGTAATTTTAAGTGTTACATACAAATAAGAATTGTATGTGCTAAAAGTATTAAAACTGGTAACTACTTATATATTGAATTGCTTCTCTGCAGGGTATCAGAAATCCCAAGAGATTAGCCTTGCCTTAAAAGGTCACCATTTTAAATGCCATTGGAAGGTTTTAGAAGTCTGTTAAAGTTTTATAGGAAGAGTTGGCTTATGCTTTTTAAAAAGTGTTTATCTGGATGTATGATCTAGAGAATAGGAAAAATATCGGTGATGCAATCTGGAAAAACTCGGGCCAAGAGAACAAGTCTGGGACATCCTTCACACCACAAGGGAGAAATTACTGTCATCTCATTTGCTCAAAACTTGGGGAAATAAGTCAACTTTGTTTGGGAATTTCATAGACCAGTGAAAGTAATGTGCTTGATTAAACCCATCCCCTCTCCACCTCTTTATTTATCCATTCACCACTCTTTACTCCCTAGTTTATGTTATCTTTTTCTTTAATACTGCAGTAGCCTCTCTACCCAGCATGCAGCAGCCATCACTTACCACCAGCTCAACTCAAGCTGGGGAGTTGTGAGCCTCTCTTTCATAACATGCTGGAAATTTTGCTTGTACAGATCTTGTGCATGATGTCACAGCCATTGTTATGCCAAGAAAACACTGTTTCTTCCACCTCCTCTGGTTCTTACAAGCCTTCAACCACTCATTGTGATATGATTCTCGATGGAGCCTTGGGAGGAAGGAGTATGATACAGATGTACTATCTAGGGCAAAGCACCCCACAGTCTCTGATTCTCTGTGCTTTGGTCAGTTGGGAGTCTCTGTGCTGGAAAAAGAAGTTTCTCCAATGAAGGCTGAAAGCTAGCCTAATATAATGTTATAAAGATAAGTATGCAGGGTACAGTTTAATATTATAATACTATATCCATTCAACAGAAAAAAAGTAGTGGTAAGTTCTTTCCCAGGGTCTCTGATCTTTCTAGCCATGCGACCTTGGCTCAGTTAACAGTACTAGATATGAATTTTGTCTTGAGGAACAGGTCTTAAATGAAATCACAAACAGATTAATTTACAACTAAAACATTTGTGCCAATGTTGCGAATCTGGCCAGGCCGGTCATTATTCTAGGTCATAGCTAAGTAGACTGCTGATTATATTTCTCACCCATTGCCTATATAGCACCATCCTTGCATAACTATGAAATTTGGCCAGGAGGATGAAGTTTCCAGATCAGTACTGGCTTAAATCTCCATCCCCAATGACTCAAGTACATGTTTTCAGCAATAAGGTCTTAGTATCAAGTTCTTGAGGATATGGGTTAAATACCAGTGTTATGTCTATCTATCTATCTATCTATCTATCTATCTATCTATCTATCTATCTGCCTATTTATCTATCTGCCTATCTATCATCATTCTTTCTGGGTGTGTGTTCATTTACGTTTTACAGAACCAAAGTAACAGTGAGGTTTCGTGAATTTTAAAAGTAAAAGGGATCAAAGAAGACAACAGGCATGCTGGATGAAAACAAAGCAATTGATTATAAGTTTGCTGTTTTGCTTTCAATTCCAACAGGCAAATCAAGGTGAAGAGGGAGAGAAGACAAACTCAGTGCAACAAAGCAACAAAGCTGAGCTATGGCATGACTTTATATAAATAGTCTCAGAAATAAAGTGCCATGGGTTGTATTAAGTTCAGACTTGGGTTTTTTCTCATTGCATTGAGCATAATCAGGAAGTATAGACATGACTTGGTAACAACCTAAGGATGAAGGGCACTGACAGAAATTTCTAGAGATTTTTTCTCCCTTCTATCCTTTCACTTCTCCTTTTTTCTTTCCTCTCCCATTAATTCTTCTACCCACAGTCCCATTTCTCTTTTCCTGTTTTCTACACCTTTCCTGAGCAACTAATAATGGCCTTAAGTAACTGAGACAATCCCACCAGTTTCTTTGTGGTAATTCTTTCTGTTGAATGGAGAAAAGGAAGTATGGCCATCAGTTCAAGCCAGTAACTTCAGACAGATTTTTACATACTTTAATTCATATATTTTAATAGGATCCATCTAGCTGCCATCTATCTATCATCTATATGTATCTATCAATCTATATAGCATCTATTTATCATCTCCTTGTATATCTCTGTCCCTCTTTCATCTATCTCTCTGCCTATCATCTATGTATTCAGACCACCTAATTTACATAATATTAGAGTCTATAATAGATCTTCAAAATATGGCTGTAATAAAACCTAGTGCTACAGTATTTGTCTAGACCATATCAAGGGATAACGTACTATCCTTTATCTTTGAACTTTGAATTTGTGATTTGCTGCTAATAAATAGGCAACAAAGGATGTAATTTTCAGTGCTAGGCCAAATCAAAATGTTGCAGCTCAGACCCTGAGATGGCAATGCTTACGAGGCCATTTGTAGCTGGACTATTTTATCAGCTTCTGCAGTTCCAACCAACTGCCATGACCACCTGGAGGTGTATATCACCTTCTTGAAATCCCACCTGGCTGGTATTCTAGCTGACCACAGTTTCTAGTAAGACTGACTGCATATATGAGCGAGACCCTGAGATGCCCAGTCCTTAAATATTTCCTGGTCTAGAGAATCATGAGCATGCTGCATATCCTGGGCTGGTGCTGCTTTCCACTCAGCTATGGTAATCAGTACAGTCTCGGCATTTCAAGGGATGACATTTAAGACGATTTCATTGGAACAAACACACACACAGGTTAGAGCATGAGACTATGGGAAAAACTGAACACAATAGTCTATCAAACAAGAGAAAATTTGGGCCCTGTATACTTTAAAAAAAGCAACTTCTTCAACAAAGGTATCTAGGAATGACAGCTATAATTTCAATTCAGAGTCCATGTTTTTTTCATGGGGAAATACATTTCTTATCACCATAATATTATCACCATAATTATCTGTATGCAGTTTGGCTATAGTGTTCTATCCCCAATTCCAGGCTCCATTGTATCTGAAATGATCAGTGGAAACAAAATAAACAGGAGAAGTAGGTGGTAGAAGTTCAAGAGTAAGTGACAAATTTGATTGGCATTTTTAAATGTCTCTACTTCAATTTCAAGGAACTAGCAAAAAAGACCTTCGGCCGTTTTATATTTTCTAATATATTTTAATGATATTGTATTATTATACAATGTGCTTTATTTGACATATATCATAATAAAATATGTTTTAGTAAACACGACTTTGTAACTGTACTAGTTATTTTAAATATCTAGAATACTATTTATATCTCTTCTTGGGAAATCACTCTATGTACCTTTACACAATTCTTTCATGTATTTGTGCTTTTAAATGATTTTTAATTTTTTCCCTTTTTACCAGTTCCCATCGTATATGGTCTTGAACCCAGGAAAATAACTGGCCCTGTTGTTTTGTTAGCATTAGCTGTGTTGTATGTACTTCTCTGCCCTGCAGGGGGGTTGCTCTTGCTAATGTTAGAAGATCAAATCTAATTTGGAAGATTCACATCTAGGGAGGATCAGTCCCACCCTATTTGGGTGTTGGCTTGAATGTCTCTACATCCTGTGGGGGAAAAAAAAGAGGTCCTAGTAACTTTACAAGCCAGGAGGACAAGTTGAAACCAGCTAACATCTGTCAGAAATGTCATCTCCAAAGGCAGGACCTGGAGAAAAGAACTGGGCTCAGTGCTATCTCTCTGAACTAGAAGAGGGAAAATAATGTTAAGTTATGCCTAAGTCCCAGTCAGAAGGAGACAGCTGCTACTAGTCAAACAGCACTAGGTATATTGTAATTGGGAAGTAACTTTAGCATTTCTATAGTAAAGACACTAGGAGCTGCTCTGATATAGAAAAATCCATTAAGTAAGCATTTCATTTAGCCAGTGAAGATTCTTTGGAGATTTCCTTAGCAGGAAGAGTCCAAGTCAAATTTTCAGTAATCTTATACTTTCTTTTTTATTATTTTTGTTGTTGTTGTTTTGTTTTCTTTTTATATTTAAGTACTGTGCCTGGAGAAATGAATAACACTTGCTTTTCCTGTGGCAGAGCTAGGTCCAGTTTCCACCACCAGTTTGGTAGCTCACAACTATCTGTAATTCCAGCATCCTTTTCTGATCTCTGATATTGCCAGGCATGCATGTGGTGCACAGACATACATGCAGGAAAATACTTTTATACATACAATAAAATAGATAAGTCCTCTCATAGTACTGGAACAGTGAAAGCTTCTGGAGGACAAAGGCTTTCAACAATCCTACACAGCTGTAATGTCTAGCAATAGCCACCAGAATGGCAATATGTCCTGAAAGGTATAATACTGACACTTACACACTTTGGTAACCAACAACAATCTAATGGTAGAACTTAAGGTCCACAAGGGAATTCACGACTGCTACTGTAAACCTAGACAACTACCTATGGTCCCTGAAGTCAGGGACCTGGTAAAGAGAACCTATTACTGTTATTTCATTAAACCCTAATAATTTCTAACAGTATTCTAAGTACTGATACTCACAGATAAGTATAGCTCTCACTCATCGTCAACAAAGCTTCTTTTTGCAGTAGATGAAGATCATTTTAAAATCATCTGGTCAAAATGCAGAGATCCACCCACTGTGGAGTTCCTAGTCCTAAATGGTATATAAACAGCACAACCTAAAGTTCAGGGACAGCACCCAAGAGGAGGTGAAAAGATCGTAAGAGCCAAAGGACCAGAAAGGGACTTCTAAGTCGGTGTCTATAGATGGTGGGAAGCTGCGCCCAGAAAATCTCAATGATATTGTTGCCTAAGCAAGACTTGAAAAATGGTAACACTTTTTGACATATAAAAGTGGATGGGAAATCTTCACAAGGCTTGACCCCCTAGATGAAAAGATTTAGTCAATCAATGGTTGCTAAAAGAGAGAAGCATTCCTTTCCAGGTTGAGCCTCTTAATAGATTAGCTAATCCCAAGAGGTCAGCTCTAAACACATATAAACTACGGTAATTCTCTCAGGAGAGAATTATATATAAATGTACATAGTTAATTTTAATATATATTTCACATATACATAAGAGAGGAAGAGGCCATGAATTTGAGGAGTATAGTCTAGGTATGGGAATGTTGTGGAAAAATTCCCCCAAACGATTCCACGGTGCAGCCAGGATGAACAGTGCTGCTCTCTCAAACCCTTATTCAGTACATCTGGGGCTTGTGACTGAAGCTGCCTGAACGTGGTGGGCCCAGCGGAGCTCGTCACAGATGTGTGTAAATCAGCAGCTTCAAAGGCTGGGAACACGGAGCTGACTGCAGGGTAAACCTGAAATGCCTCATATGTTATTCTTTCAAGACTTGTCAAAGCATTTGGATCACTTCTAATTAAAAAACACACAAGGTTTGCTTAAAGTCCAACATCTTAAAACGCCTATATGAGTCTTGTGTGTATTTCCACTGGTCCTCGGATGTCCTGTTTCACTGATGACATGAAAAGTAAATAGTTGTTTTTAAAAATAATAATAAAGCAAAGAGGCAAGGGAGCAGCATTTGCTTGCTCTAACCTTTCTGACTTGCAAGGTGCTAGGAAAATCCCCCTCACACCTGGCCCTTTCCTGTGATCACGCACTTTTCCCACCCATCAGAAGAAAGTGGAAACAAGATCAGACTTTAGAAACAGCTGCACATCAGAATTTTTAGGCAAAGTATTTTGGCAGGAACTAGAAAAATAAACAGTCACACTGTCTACTCTCTTCCTGGTTTCTTCTTCAAGAACTGAAATATTCGCTAAGCAACCCATGAGCGTGTCACTGCTGTTTAAGAAAGGAGTATCTGGAAGTCTTTGAGTTGCAGAGTATTATTTATCACACCAGTGATGAACATTCATGTTTTCTTTCCTGCAGGGAATTTAATTTTTGCTTGCCATGAAGCTCATTGTCATATTAAAACACGTCTATAATATTCTGTAGGTTTAGAAAAATAGATCATATGGCCAGAGTTTTAGCAACTCATGCAACTCAGATTTCCTGACTTCTAGTAGATACGTTCTTCATAACACACCAACACTGATATGAGTCTTCTTTGAGAACATGCCTTGTGAATATATCCCCAGGAAAGATAGCAGCAATAGTGTGTCTTTAATGAAAAAGTGACCAATGGTCAAGACACTTTTAACTACAGACCTTCTTATAAGGGTGCAAACCCACTTGCAAAGGCAGAAAGTTCATGGTTTCATCAGCTCCACATGAGTACACCTCTCAGCATTTTTGGTCCAGGGATTAAGTTTGAACATGGATTTTGAGGAGGTACCATCTTTCAAACCATAGCCACAGATACCATCTGTTTCACTTGGAATGGACAGACAGAAGTCCTGTTTACATATTCTAGATGCTATTGGGCTCACTACACAAAGGAAATTCTTCCTATACTAAGATTTTCGCCCAGGTGGACCAGATGAAGACACAGAGGAAGATTTCATTGATTATCTTTTAAAGCAACAAAATAGGGAGCAGGGTTGAATAAAAATGAACAGATAAAATGTCTTAATATCTGGTCCTCACAGACACATTTCCCAAGACATCTTTAGTAGGTTATAATGTCAAATTCTTGTATGGAAGGAGAGAGATGGAGGGAGGCTAATTATTGGACTTTGCAAATCATTTTCCTTGGTCAGATGACAGAATGTCATTTGTCCTGATCTTAGATGACAAATGATCAAATCAGAATTTCAAATGATTTTGATGGAAACTGTTCTTTGTAATATTAGGCTCAATGAAATGCATTGTGGGTTTGCTGTAAACTGTATACTGTATATCATGAACCACACAGCAAATGCGTTAAAATCAGAGTGATTCTTTTGACATGAAAAACCAAGCACAGTCAAGCTTTTGCGTAACTAGCTTAACTGATACAAGTTATTCAGGAGCAGCGCCCAGTGAACCTACCATGGTTCCTATTTGCTCCTCTGAAGACCGCTTGCTTCCCACAAAGAGCAAAGCTTCCGGCCATGGGCCTGCAAAAGTCCACAGCTTGAGATGAACAGAAGAAGGGGTGTCTTCATTCAGCTCACCGGAGAGTGAATCTTCAAGCAGATTATGATAAAACAAGAATCTGCTCAGATCAGACAGGACAGAGAACATTTCCATCAGCTGTGGTGTGTGAGGGCATTTTGTTTTGTTTTGCTCTTTTTTTCAAAGGTACAGCAACCCTCAGGTCCTGAATGTAAAAGCGGGATCCGGGCGGAGTCCCCGGAGCACCCTGGAAGTCTCCCCGGCAGGTGTGCGGCAGATACCCTCCGCACTCAGATTTCCTGTCTTTCCCCATCCCCCACTCCACCACCTGACAACTGTAAAACTGAAGGAGGTACTTTCAGGGTGGTATAGCTTCAGGCTTAGGAATTCCTTCCGGGAGTGGGGGCAGGGATGGGGGTGGGAGCTTTGAGCTTGGAAACAGCTTAAAGGTAAGAAAGTTTAAAGGAGTGAGTTTCCACGAATAAACATGTTTCAAAGGAACCGGAATGAAGAACTGTGTTTATGTGAATTTTATATGACGTTTGCTTACTTAATGTAGTAACTCCCTGAACGTATTGCCTAGAATGATATAATTTATTTACATAATTTTTGGATCGGAAAATCATGAGCAAACCCCAAGAAAACTTACAAAAAAGAAGAAAACTTGTTTGTGTTAGACTTTTTAAACTAAACCTATGTACATGTGTGCATATGTATATGAATCCATACAGGACACAGATTCTAGACCTGTATAAGCAGAGACATATTTAGATATAGAGAAATTTAAATAGGAGGGCAAAAATGAATTTACATCATAAGGAACTTTTGATTTGGCTTTCATTTCTGCCAGACGAGTTCCTATGGGACGCTAAAGGGTACAAGGATTTGTAATTCTTCCAAGTTTTTATGTCTTGAAGCATCTGTTTGTTGTTGTTGCTTTGTTTTGTTTTGTGACACCAACATGTAACCCAAGCTTTAGGGTACCCATTTCTTCCATCACTGCAAAATCATGAAAAAGGCACTTTAGCAACTTTAGGTAAAGCCACTGTCTCTCATCCCAGTGAATTCTCCTCAGGATAGGGTGGAGATGTGCGTACTCTCTGGAAGAGTAAAGTGACTTGTTCACCTTCAGAAAAAAAGTGATTTTCATGACATCAGAAATATACGATCACCTCCTTTATTTTTATTCTTAATTTCAGGCTTCCTAAATGTATATAGTAGAGAAAGGTAAAGGAAATAAATCTGAAGAGTGTCCCCAAATACAAAAGGCTTGGAAAAAGCACTTAAAACACTAAAACTGCCCTGTCACAAGACTAAAGGCTCTTGTTGCCATGAAAAAGAACTCTCCTAGTAATTCTGCTGAAATAACTCACTTTTCAGGAGAAAGACAAAACAAAAGCACTGGTTTAGATATCCTGCTGTCTAGGTTCAGCCCAATCCTCATAATATTGCCTTTTTCTTTATTAATTAATTTGTTTATTTTACATCCCAATGGCAACCCACCCTGGCACATGAAATCAACTCAGGACTAAGTACCTCCTCTTTAATTGAGGCAAGACAAGGCATCCTGCTAGGAAGACAGGATCTAGAGGGAGGCAGCAGGGTTCAAGTTAGAGACTGCCCCCAATCCAATGTGAGGGGACCCACTTGAGGAGCCAGCAGCTCGTCAGCTTCATATGTGTAGGGGTTCTAGTCCATGCATGTTCTTTGTTGGTGGTTCAATCTCTGTGATCCCCATGGGCCAAGGTTGGTTGGCTATGTAGGTCTTCCTGTGGTGTCCTTGACTCCTCCAGCTCCTGCAATCCTTCCTTTAACTATTCAACAAGATCGTGGATCACAGCCCACAACATAAAATCAAAAACACTAAGTCTAGTAGAAAAAAATAGGGAATAGCCTTGAACGAATTGGTACAGGAGACAACTTCCTGGACAGAACAATAACAGCATGGACACTAAGATCAACAATTAATAAACAGGGGCTCTTGATACTGAGAAGATTCTGTCAGGCAAAGGATACTGTCAATAGGACAAAATGGAAGCCTAGAGATTGGAAAAAGATATTTACCAATCCTACATCAAATAGAGGGCTAATATCCAAAATATATAATGAACTCAAGAAATTAAACACCGACAAACCAAATAACCCAATTGTAAAATGAGGAACAGAATTAAACCAAGAATTCAATAGAAGAATCTCTAATGGCCGAGAACACTTAAGGAAATGCTCTAAGTCTTTAATCATCAAGTAAATGCAAATCAAAATGATCCTGAGATTCCATCTTTCACGTGTCAGAATGACTAAGACCAAAAACTCAAGTGACAGCACATGCTAGCAAGGCTGTGGAACAAGGGGAACACGACACCATTGCTGATGGGAGTGCAAATTTGTACAACCATTTTGGAAAACAATCTGGCGCTTTCTCAGACACCTGGGAATAGTTTTACCTCAAGACCCCACTACACCCCTCTGGACGTATACCTAAAATATGCTTCACCAAATCACAAGGACATTTGCTCAACTATGTTCATAGCAGCTTTATTTGTAATTGACAGGACTGGAAACAACCTGGATGTCCCTCAATCAAAGAATGGATAAAGAAATTGTGGTATTCTTACACAATGGAATATTACTAGGCTATTACAAACAAGGGCATTATAAAATTTAAAGGCAAATGGATGACAGTAAAAAGATATCCCGAGTGAGGTAACCCAGACCCAAAAGGATACACATGGTATGTGCTCACTCATAAGTGGGTATTAGCCATATAGTACAGTACCATGCTACATCCCACAGCCCCAAAGAAACTAAGTAATAAGGAGGACCCAAGGAAGGATGTTTGAAACTCACTAAGAAGGGGAAATAAAATAGACATCATAGAAAATGGAAGTTGAGGGAGAGAAGAAACTGGGTGAGAGAGGGGTTAGAGAGAGGAACAAGGTTGGGGGGAATCAGGTATGGAGAGAGCGAAGATGAGAAGTAAGAGGGCTGAGGTAGAGAAGAGAAATTGGTGTTGGAACATCACTGGGACAAGCTGGAGACCTGGGATGGGGGAGGTTCCTGGGATGATATGAGAGTGATCCTAGCTGAGACTCCTAGCAGTGGGGAATAGTGAGACTGAAGCAGCCACATCCTGTAGCCGTCAGGACTTCCAGTGCAGGGAAGGGATTACCAACCCACCCAACAAAACCTTTGACCCAAATTTGTCCTGCCTACAGGATGTGCAGGGATAAAAAAATGGAACAGAGATTGAGGGAATAGTCAACAGATGACTGGTCCTAGTTAAGACCCACCCCATGGAAGAGACCCAACTCCTAACACTATTAGTGACACTCTATTGTTCTTGCAGACAGGAGCCTAGACAGAGGACAGACTGTCCTCTGAGAGGCTTTATCCAGCAGATGATGGCGATGTAGATGCAGAGACCTACAGTGAAACATTATATGGAATCTTTTTTTATTATTTGCTCCGTATTCCATACCTGATAAGCATATTCCTAAGCAACAAGGAAGCTAGGAATAATTGTAATTTGCCAATAATTCTTATTATGATGTTGACATTCTCTTAGTAAGACAAGAAGATACTAAGAAAGTAGAGTGCAGGGAAGTGAATTGGCCAGTTATTCACAGAGAAAACTAGGGGGCATTCAAACCACAGACAACCAATGGAAAAGGACTTGAAATAAAACCATTGGCCATGATGGCAAAGTTGACTTGGAGAAGGTTTGGATTTGGTTTGCTTAACAACCATACATTCTAAGTATAACAATTTGTAAGTTATTTGAAGGATTTATCTATTAAATAGAAAAGCAGCTTTGGCAGGAAACATAGACCTCTCAACAAGGTCAATACAATGACTTATAGTGGCTTTATTCTCTAATTTTTGAAGTGATCATAGTACCAAACTACTCTTAAAATATTCTAAAGTCATCAAAGGTCACCTCCTGAGAGTCTCTTCCCAATGTAGATGGTTCGTTGGTAGTCTCCAGACTTCTGCAATGATGCTTCTGAGGGCATTTTTCCATATCAGAACATTTTTCTGTCTACAATGATGATCTCGGGAAGAAACAGCTGTGTACTTTTCCAGTTCTGATGCAGTAGGTATAACACGGCAAGAGGGATAGGAAAGCAAAGGGACAGTTAAGGCAGTTGTATGAGGCTTCTTTCTTCTAGAAGCCTATCCTTTCTAGAAATTGAATTATCTGATGGTAATTTCGTTCTTTATAGATTCTCCTATGCATGTCTTTTGGGGCAGTTGGGGTGGAAGATCTAGTCAAAGGGAGGAAAGAAGTAGACATCTCCAGTGGCCTTTAGTGTTCTTCCTAAAGGCAGTACACAATAGATTAAGATTACTACCACTGCTAAACATATGGCTCAAGTGGTCCAGTAACTACAGCTCACAGATCCATGCTGGGCCAAGAATATGAAGAACTATTGGCAAAAAGGAGCTCCATTGCTTCTGATGGGTAAAGGGATTGAAGAAAAGACTTGGGTAGGTTTTCCCATCGCTCTTGTCAACACCAAGTGGCTATCCAGCCTTATGTGATCTTGTAAGATGTCTGCTTTTAAATCACATTTGGCTTGCCACCTCTATTCCTATAAATTAGACTGAAAGTGATGTTGTGAATTATTTGAAGAACATATTCTATAAACCAGAACAAACTGTTAAATTACATAAAAGTTGTTCATTTATGTCCAATAAATATGGTGGGCTAATTTCTAGATATATCATTTTCGGGTGCAATACTACAAATAAAATCCCTCAATATTTTTTCTAGCCATTAACCATAGCCTATAATATACTTGTAGACTAATGTACAGTTAATCAAAGGTTCTTACAGGCTGTTACCTTTATAGCAAATCACTTCATTTCTGCTCTGTAATATATAGACGAATAAACAAATCTCACACAGAATCAGAAAGCAAATCATTTAGTAAACATGAGCTCACGTTATACTCCCAATTGCTTTTGAGTTTAAGCTGGAATTGCTCAGGTGGGTAGTGGTCTCTGTTACTCTGCTTACTCTTTCTTATCCTCCCTATATGGTGTCTTCTCAATCTCTGGCTCCATCTGGTGGAGCACCATGTGGCCATGCCTCAGTCTCATGATGTTCCTTTCTCCAGCTCACAGGGCCGCTGATTGTCATCATGATCTTTTGCTAATGGGACTGTCCCTTAGAGTAGAATGTTCATTGCCGAAAGATACCTTTCAAATAACTTGGCCAATGAGGAAAAGATTTATAAGTACTGTAAAACCCCATCTTATCCCACAAACTTATAGTTTTCTTTGATATTTTAACATTGTTTGATCATAAAAGCATCTCTCATGAAGTAGGGCAGGGAGAGGGTGTTGTTATGAAAAAGATTTGCACCAATACTAATTGAGTTTCTCCAAAGAAATAAGAAAAATTAAACAAATGCACATAATACCAAAAGTCAAGTGCCTTGATACTGCTTACCATATTCATAATTATATATCATTTAAAGGAAATAAATGATAAAACCTGTTATTTTATTATGTTTTATAATATACACATTTTTACTGTCTTTGATATTACATAATAATGAAATAAAGAATATCTCCCCCGAAAGGAAAAATATTGAATAAAAGAATGGGATTAACCTTTCCTTATCTGTACCTCTAGGTTCCTTGCTAAGTCCCTTCCCAGAGAACCTTAGAAGGCTACACCATAGCCCAAGGCAGTTCAGTCTCCTAGTGGGTTCCATAGTAATAGGAACAGGGACTGTCTCTGACATGAACTGATTGGCCTGCTCTTTAATCACCTCCCCCTAAACAGGGAGCAGCCTTACCAGCCACAGAAGAAGACAATGCAGCCAATCCTGCATTGAGACCTGATAGACTAGGATCAGAAGGAAGGAAAAGAAGACCTCAGTGGCCTTGAGGAGGGGCATGCGTGCAGAGGGGAGAGGAAGGGAGGGATAGGGACAGGAGGAGGAAGGGAACCGCAGAGGGGATACAAAGTGAATAAAGTGTAATTAATAAAGAATTAAGAAAAATTAAAAAAAATTATAAAAGAAGGCTACACCATAGGAGGGCAGGAGGTTATATCTCCTTAGCTTCTTGACAAATCCATCTGCAGTGGAAGGACCTGTGTTTAAAGTTGCGTTAGTTATCATTATCTCTGAGTGTCTCGCTTACTCATCTCCAAATTCCAGGTCTGTGTTAGAGATATTTTAAAAAACATTTGCTTTGAAGTAGTGTTACTTTGAAGAACATCTCAGCGTCACATTGGTCCTAGCGTAAGACCAGAGTGACTTCAAGTAGTCATCTGTTGGTTCCTAAATTTGGACCTGGTGTTCTTGGAGAGGGATATATGACTTATACGTGTCATCAGCCGAGCTCTCCACATAGTCCTCTATATCAATGGTGGCTTGAAAGTATGTAGCAAGGTAGTGATCAATGGCTAAAGTGTGTCCAAGCCACAGGTTGGCATGGAAAACCCTGAATGTTTAGCACTTGGTAGTTTTCCTTTGGAGATTGACTTTTAGGACATTCCCTCTTTTCTTATCCCCTCCTCTCTCTTCACCTTTAGTGACTTTTTCCTGCCCAAGAACAGTAACCACTGTTGCCAATCCCAGCACCAACTTACATTTTAACAGGTTCCAGTGCTCAAAACTCACTGCCTGCTCTAGTTCAGGTCTTCTCCCTTAACAACCTCTTGTCTTTGTGGTCCAAGAGAAGCCCCTGCTGACCCCAGTTTTAGATGCTCACTTTCACTCTGTGGGAAGGAGGTGTGATCACAGAGGGGCCATGAAGAAGGTGAAGTACATAGTTTACAGCAAAACCTTTCCTTGGTAGAAAACATTGCATGGCCTTCACCACATGTGCCTGTCATGTGTCTAGCATTTTCCTTTCATTAGTGCTTTCCCTGCCTTAAAAGTCTGTGTGCCTCACCCTTACATCCTCTCCTCCACACTGACCTCGGACAAATACTGTTCTTGTCCTCTTTCCATTATTTTGCCTTTCACAGAATGTCATAAATAACACTCACACAAGATGAACATTTTTGTATTATTTTCCTTTTCAACAGTTAGGATGTGTTGACTGTCCTTCTCTTTCTGTGGCTTGCTAGCTAATTTGCTTTCATTGCTCAATAATCTTCCTTTGTTGGGATGAACTGGAGTTTATCCATTAATTTACCAAAGAGCATCTCAGTTGCTTTCAAGTCTGCACAAGTATATAAAGCTGCCATAGACATCTGCGTGGACATCCGTTTTTAATTCTTTGGATATCCACAGAGGAATTTGATCGCTTGATTATAAAATAAGAAAATGTTTAGTTTTCTAAGCACTGTGAAACTGTTTTAAAGAGGCTATACTTCATTGTCGCCCCAGCAAGGGAAACAATCACTGTTGCTCTACTCCTTGTCACTGTTCAGGGTTAACGGTTCTAAAATTGGGCCACTCTAGTACACTGGTAGCCTTTTATAATTTATCATATGAGTTTGAACATGAGCTTGCAAGTCAGAAACCTTGAGTTTTAGAGGATGTGTACCTTGTTGTAAGGCCTTTCCAGAGGTCAACCAGGAGGGGCCTTTCCTTTCCTCCCATGCCCCTACATATAATTGTAGGGCCAAGTCACTCATATTGTTAGACTTAAATTTTCTTACTCAAACTAAGCAGCAATTGGGAGAGTTTTAGAACTCATTAGAATCACCTGGGACCATCTTTCTTTAAAGACACCAAAAGAGACTGAACAATTCCCAGCCCCTGGACATGCAGCTCCAACTCAGGATGTTCTTGTCTAGGTTTTGTGAGTACTACTGGGTGAGTCCTGCTGGGCACATGAAGCTTAAGGTCTGATGTGAGTGTTAAGTTCCTTGGCTCCGCAGTTTTGTGGCCCTGGCTCCATGGATAGCACCACTTACTCACTGGCTCTTCATTTCCAGGACCCCTAGGGCAGGTCTTCCAACTTCAGATATCCTGTTTCATTATTCCATTTTCTATTTGCTTTACTATTATGAAGATACTGAAGCAGAGAGTATAGGTGTACCTGTTTTAAGACCTCCTAAATACTAATTTACATGGGGAAATACTCTGTTTCAAAGAGGAGCCATTTTGATGAAAAGAAGCCAATGCCTTCAGCACTCTCTCGCCTTTTATACTGCAAAATAGGTTGGAACCACTGTTGATTAATTATCTTGGTAATAACCACCTTGCTTCCTTTTACTATAGCTCTGGGGCATTGCCAAAAATAAATATCCAGTAAGCTTCTCTCCCAATACTGGGTGCTTTGTTTATTGAGTGACAGTTTATTTGTCTTGTCAGTGGAAGTAACTTCACAACTTTGTCTTCCTCTTCCAGGTCTGTCAAGATCTCTTAGATGGTGTTCTGAGTGCATTAACTTACAGCCTTTTTAGAAGATTATCCATGTTGTGAGCTGATTCATTCTTTTTTAACATTCTCACCTTTACGTTTCGTTTTGGCAAACATCTCTTCTCCCTTCGTATTACATGCTGCTTATTACCTGTGTTCTTGGTCATACATTGTTTTCTATGGAAGCATGGCACAGAATGAATCTCAGTATTGACCCTTTGGTTCTTCTGAGGCACTTCTACTTGTTTGTCCAATTGGCATTTCAAAAATCACTTGGAAAGACGTATGTGAAGGCCGCATGTCTTTAATACCAACACTTGGGAGGCAGTAACAGGTGTATTGTTGTGAGTTCCAGGCAAAGGAGGGCTACACAGTGACACCTTGTCTACAGAAGAAAAAAATCAATCCCAAAATGCTACCAGATTGTGCCTAAGCATTGTCCAAACTGGAGTAGGCCAAAAGGTAAAGATACTCCAATAGGCACCTGTTGCCCACTAAAATTAAAAACTGTTTTTAGTAATACGTAGGACATAGTTTCTGCCTCTGAGAATCTCATGGAATACTCCATTATACAGACAGAAATGATTATAATAATTCCTATACTAGTCCCATTTGGGAACCAATAAACAAAACAGTTTAAATACTTGTTGCAACACAGACATTGAATACGGTACTTATAGAGGAGGCAGATTTAGGCTAAGTATTATAGTGGCAAATACACCCCAGGTAGCTGTAAAAGTGGGGATTCCAACAACTAAACAGTTGTAGCAAGTAAGTGAGGGACAGTCACAGCTACAGAACGATGAATGTGAGGGACACTGAGCAAGCTTCCAAATTTGTTACTTCAGGTCTTAATAGGGACTCCCCTTGATTAACTGGTTTCACAGTGTAGTGCCAATGGCTTAATAATACCCTCCAAGAACATGAAAGAAGGTTTGAGGTGAAAGTATCCAAGCAAAGAAATAAATATCTAACGGTGGGGTCCTTTAACAAGAAGGTAGGGTGATATTTAGGAATAGAGATAACTTTTAGTTTCATCATTTAAACCATACTCCAAAAACAACTGGAGCAAGTTCTACTGAAAGATGAGCTGATAAAATGCTGTTGGTTTTGGACTTACTCTGTTATTGTTATTGCTATTTTTAGCTATTTGGGAATTGTGGTACTTTCATGGAGATGTAGATAAATGTGAAAACATCATGGTAATTGTATGTGTATGTGAACTTGTATCTGTATGTTACTATGTTTATGCCCTGGGGTGTTATAGGTGAAGGACTCCCTTCAAAAATTTGAAACAAATAAATAAATTGAGAGCTGACCTGAATTTTTGCCTCAAATTGGAACCAAGTTCAAGCTTTTGAGAAGGATCAAAAGCCTGATTAACTGTTGTTTATTTGTTTTTGGAGGCTTTGCTTCCCTCCAACTCAAAAAAGTAAAAGTGATCAAACACTACACTGTGAGAGAGACGCTTGTCTCAATATTTCCAACTGGGTTGAAACCAGAAAATACTTCTGAGGCAAGAGGGAAGTGCAAGTGACTTGCAGGCCCAAGATCCAGCGGGTCAGGCGGAGTTCACCTAAATTTCCTGTTGGAGCCCAAGGAAAACACAGTTGTAGTGTTGTTTTCAGAAGAACTCGGATCCTAGAGGGCAGAAAACATCAGTATATGAAATAGAAAAAGAGCACGTATTTGTGTTTTCCATGGGAGTCTGGGAGAAAACACATTTATCCAGGGGTTAAACATTAAAAAGAGACTCAGGGGCGATGCTGAGACCAGTGGGGTCAACTTGAGACGCTGAGACACATATGGCACACGCCATAAGGGACAATTTCATGACGTGGGATCGAAGCTCTCGCCTCACAGCTGTTTGACCTTGGACTTCTGCAAATTTGGTATTAGGGTTCCGTTATTCAGAATACCCATTTCTAGTATTGTATGGCACATTTGGTGAGTTGCATCTTCCTAACTTTGGTAAGAATTTCGAATACTTTTTAGGTCAGCAAAATTCAAGAGTGATCTGAGAACACATGGAGACTGAGAGTTCGGAGGTCAGAGGAGGAAAAATGCCTTCCCCCTCTGTTAGGATGGCTTTATGAAAGCAGAGTTAGAGATGGGGAGCGATTTCCTAAAGAAGACCTTATCAGATGGAGAGCACCATAGAAAAAAACGATTAAAAATTACCATGCTAATGAAATCATGACTTTCAGAAAGGAGCATAGTAAAATGGGTGTCTAAACTGAAAAGGACCAAGGGAACTATTGACAGCAAAGGGTACATACTATTGGGTCTCAGCTGCTGCCTTGGTGTTTACTTCTCACGCATAGGGAATATTTGGAATTTTGCTTTAGTATGGAATATTTGCAAACTGTCATTAAGATTAAATCCTCAAGTAATAAATTACAGTAGAAGGGAAGGTTAATGAGAGATGCTAACTAAGCGTCTGTCACATTTGCTTAAGATCATATGGCTATAACATAACACGGACGCTTAAAGAGGGGGGAGCACCCTTACCAGGCCACAAAGGAAGACAGTGCAGCCACTTCTGATGAGACCTAACAGACTGGGATCAGAAGGAAGAAAAAGAAACCCTCCCCTACCAGTGGACTTGGGGAGGGGAGTGTGTGGAGAAGGAGGAGGAAGGGAGGGATTGGAAGGGGAGGAGGGAGTAAACTAGAGGGTGGATACAAAATAAATAAAGTATAATTTAAAAAAATGACAAGATCAAGCAGGATCAGGAGGATTTTGTAGCAGTGGAGGCGATGGGGCCAGAGAAGATTCTAAGGCAAGTATTAAATTCTAAAAGAATATTTTCCAGTACATTTTTCTGAGTCTGTTGCCAGTTTATACAAGATTTTCCCCCCTTGGGCTACATTGATGACTTTCATTGTGTGAGCAGAACTATTGGCACTGGACTTTAATCTGTCAACCCATACCCATACTGCATTCAACATAAGCCATCCAACAGGGAACATTAAGGAAGAAGGGGCTGAAATACGTAAGAGTCAAGGACCAGGACACCTGCTCACTTCCTGTGTGTTTATAGCGGCCTCCATGAATTCACGAGGTCTGATTGACATGTGCTATTAGCTGCCTGTCTGCCCTTCCTATTCTTTTTCAGGAGCTCAGATCCTCATGTTCATGCCTCCACCTCATATGTTGATAAAACTTGGGGAGATGTATAAAAACTGTCTCCAAGATTAATAGGAACATCAGGCATTATCTGGTCCTCTACATTTCATTTTCTATTTTATTTTGATTAGTTTTTTGAGAATTTCATATATCATATTTTGATCATATTCGTCCTCCCACAAGTACCCCCAGATTTACCTGTCACTTAAAGTAATTTTTTTCTACCTGCCCTTATACTAACTTTTCTTTCTTTGTTCCTTCCTTCCTCCTTCCTTCTTCCTTCCTTCCTTCCTTCCTTCCTTCCTTCCTTCCTTCCTTCCTTCCCTCCTTTCTTCCTTCCCTCCTTCCTTATTTCCTTCCTTCCTTTTCTTACACCCAATAGTCAAACTTGCTTTAAAAATACAAGAGCAATATTAAATATATCCTATAATGAATGAATAATAGTGCCATGTAATTTGTGGGACAATATAGCTTTGTTTCTTCATTATTGGCTGTTTGGCCTTCCATTTTAGTGTAGTTGACATATCAGAGGCCATACCCTTAATGAAAATAAACTTTCCATCTCCCATCATCTATTAATTGCCAGTAAAGTATCTTCTCAGCTCAAGGTGGGACTTTCTACCCACCTCGGCTGTTCATGCTGTGGTTTTTGTCTGGACTGAGCTTTTGTGCATCCTGTCACAACAACTATGGGCCCGTATAAGCAACTGTCCTGCTGTGTTTGGAAAACACTATTTTTTTTTTTTTTAGTCACCCACCACCTCTATTACTTATAAACATCCCACTCCACTTTCATCATGATTCTAGAGTCTTAGGATGGGTGTGAGGGAGTTCATTTTGGGCTAAGCATTCTAATATCTATTTTTTTGTAGTTTTACCAATTCTAGGTCCCTGTATTAATCACTATATGCTGCATAAGTGAGCATCTTTGAATAGTGCTGAGAGACACATTGATCTGCGGGTATAATGATAAGTCATTAGAAACTGACTTAATATTATTTCTGCTTAGCAGCGTAATAGCAGCAGTTCTTCTGTAAGACTTACAACCTGTCCAGTTACCGGCTCTTGAACCCAACAATGTTATCATGTGTGGGTTTCATCTTGTTGAGTGGGCTACTGCCCAATCAGAATGTGTTTGCTTATTCCTATAAAGTATGTGCCACTATTGCACCATCGCATGTCTTACCCAGGTCAGTTGTAGCTCAGATCTAGTGGCTGCATAGCACTTCTCGTGCTGTAAAGGAAGAAAGTAGGCTTAAAGCTTTCAGGTGAGCACCACCGCAATTCTCCAGATTTCTATTTAACCTTTAAAACTAAAATGTGTTTAATAGACTTGGATTGTCATTTTTATCTTTTCTCTAAGCAATATGCTTTAAGCAGTGTATTTCCAAAATACTTTCCAGGAAAATTTCAGCCCAGCCCCCAAGTCAAATGGTGAAATTCTTTCCATTTTATCAGCCCATATTTCTGTTTTCTATATTCTTCTACCTGGCTTCTTATGGCTTACACAAAACCATCACTGACAATAAAAGACAAAATAAAATGATAAAATTCTACATGGCTTGTTATCTTCTTGAAGTTTGGCTTTAAAAGTCTTTAATGAGTGATTTATAAAAAATAAATTGTACCATATTTCAGAATTACTGCACAGTGTTTTGGGAATCCAACTTTCTGAATGCCATAATATGATACCTAACTATTATGACATTGAATACAGACAAAAAATTATTATAATATGGAATATGATAATATTCACCAATTAAATTTTTATTTATTTTGTGATCATTTGGGTAATGCTTATGTCTAGTATTAGAATATTGGCCTCATAATGCAGACTCTAATAACTATTATTTTACTTATTATATGGTAAATGCATCTTAAAAGTTTTGAATTAATTAAATTTTAAATAATTTTCTTTATTCTTTACAATGTCACACAGGCATATGATGAAATATATATCCTTTTATTTTTTTATTTTTTTCCTATCCTTTTCTTATTCCACCCAGTAAACACTCAGTCGACAAAAGTGGAGATAATGGGATCCTACCCCTCACAAGGGAGATAAAGACAGAGAGGGATGCTGAAGGAAAGAAAGCCATTGTCTTCAGTGACATCACAGGGGCTGAGTTACTCAGACACCAAGAGATACCTTCCTCACCATGTCCATGTTAGGGGCCCATGTTTGTGTCCAGCAGGCCTCAGAGCAATACAAAAATAAGAACAAAATACAAACAAAACAAGCAAAAACAAAACAAACAAAAGTTATAGGGATTTGGTGAAAGGAGGGTAGATGATGGTGGGTGGAAGTTAAGAGAGTGTGGAAAGTTGTATGTGAGCAGAATGTAGCATACACAGGTAAGAAATTGTCAAGGTAAATTAACTTTAAACATGAGGTGGTTTCCTTGTTTTTAATTGCTGAGTAGTATTCCACTGTGTAAATGTACCCTTGTTTGAGGAACATCTAGGTTGTTTCCAGCTTCTGGATATTATGAATAAAGCTGCTATGAATATAGTTGAGCAAATGTTTTTGTGGTATGGTTGAACATCTTTCAGATATAGGCCTAGGAATGGTATAGCTGGATTTTGAGGTAGCACTATTACTAATTTTTTTGAGAAAGTGCCAGTTGATTTCCAAAGTGATTGTACAAGTTTATATTCCCACCAGCAATGGAGGAGAGTTCTCCTTTATCCACATCCTCTCCAGCATGTGTTCACAGGAGCTCCACAAGGAGACCAACAGAGCCAAAACTTCAGGGCTCAGGGGCGCACTGCAGAGACCAATGCTCCAACCAAGGACTATGCATGGAGAAGACCTAAACTCCCTGCTCAAATGTAGCCCATGGACAGTTTGGTCTCCATGTTCCTTAGTAAGGGGAGCAGGGGCTGTCTCTGACATGGACTGAGTGGACGACTCTTTGATCACCTTCTCCTGGGGGGACCAGCCTTGCCAGACCACAGAGGAAGACAATGCAGACAGTCCTGGTGAGACCTGATAGGCTAGGGTCAGATGGAAGGGGAGGAGGACCTTCCCTATCAGTGGACTAGGGAAAGGGCATAGAGGGAGGAGAGAGAGGGAGGGTGGGGATGGGAGAAGATGATAGAGGGGGGTACAGCAGGATACAAAATGAATAAATTGGAATAAATAATAAATAAAATAAAAACCGAGGAGCATTATATTTATATCCAAACTTTCAATGATAGTTTCTCAAGAAAAAGAAAGATGGAGAGAGAAAGAGAGGAGGGGGAAGAACAGAGAGAAAGAAGAGAGACAGAGCGATGAAGAGACATACAAAAAGACAGACAGACACGAGAGAGAGAGAGAGAGAGAGAGAGAGAGAGAGAGAGAGAGAGAGAGAGAGAGAGAATGTGTGCTAATACTGAGCCTGATGTGATCTGGTCTGAGATTCGTCATTTTTCTGTTCATGTTACCCCATGACTCATCCTTCTATGTAAATCCCATGTTCTTCAAGAAGGAGAAAACTGAAACTCCATCTCTTTCTCCACTGCTCTTTGAAGTTGTGTTTTTATCTACAGTCTCCTGAATTTTCTCGTAGCATTCAGCAGCAGCCTTCTAGGGCCCTGCCTTAAAGCGAGTGCTCTGATAATTCAGTTCTTGAGTATCATTTCCCATGGCTTCCTGCTAAATACTTTCCACCTTTAAAAGAACAATTTTTGGTCATTTTTTGTCCTTATGTATAACAATTTAAAATATGTAGAAGTCTTCAGTCTTTCAGTTCTTCTACATATCTTTAAAGAGCTTAATCTTCTTCTGTTTTCAAAGGACCAGTTTTAATAGCTCTTTGGATAGATGACTTGACTGGAATATATTCCTACTATGTAAAATTCCTGTTATCCTAGAGTTAACAAAACTTAACTCAAATTTCTTTTACACTCATTACTCTATTTGTAATTTGGTCTTTAAAATGTCCATTTACCTATTTAAATTTGACTAATAAAGCCAGGTTCTTTCTATACCCCACATACCTGACATACATACTTTTACTTTTCAGTGCTAATTATGCCATGCCCGTGATTTGCCTCAAACATCAAAGGCCAGTGTTGATTGGTGTGTCTCCACTGTAATGTCCAGCGACCGTGACTCTGATCCCCCTGCTGCACTGCTACTAGTTACCCTGCTACCTGCAGGAGCCAGTGCTCTGTGTGCAGTCTCCAAAGGGTAAAGTTTGGTGAATCTTCCATGATTGGGTAAACAAAGCTATGCATTTTCTTCAATATTTTCCACTTTTAATTCATGAAGCATTAATAATATGTTTAATTATAACATAACGTAACTCACCCTATTGGAATATATAGATCAACAGTTTCAGTTTTTCAGAGAGCTGCACCAGCATCCAGGAAATCCACGGAAAATGTTTCTGCCACCCCTAAACGATGCACATAACCTTTATCAATCACTATGTCCAAGTTTCCCCACTTACCAAAAACATAACTCTTCACTAATTTTTTATCATGTCTCTATACATTTTCTTATTGTAAGTATTTCATATGATGGGATCATTGAATATGTGATTCTCCTTCTCTCTCACCACAATTTTGAGACATATCTATGGTATAGTTTGTACACATACCTCATTCCATTTTTAAAAATGACAATCAACATGTCACAGCATGTAATAATCAGGTTATATTTATTTGTTTAGCCTTTCTTACACTTTCTGATTTGAAAGCAGATATTAAGTCTTCTTTGTTTTTCCCTAAATGTGTTATATTCTTAGGACTGAGGTTATTTTTGTATTTACCATGGGTAATGAATTCCACTCAATTGAAATAGGCTGTTTTTAGTATTATAAAAAAGTATAAGAGCAATAATAACTAGAAATACAGATATGGGTACAATCTTGAATCATTACATCTACAATGTCACAGTACTTAAGATAAAAATCTTGTGTCATTAATTTTCATAGCTGATATGACACCCTTTGTCTATGGAACAAGATTACTATTAGAATATATATTGTAATACAGAAATAAGTTCATTTTAATGAACACATGCCTTTTATTATTACATAAAGTTTTAGATACTGAACTCAAACTCCTTTAATCTTTGCTTTTATTTTTTCTTCCCTTTAAAAATTTGTTTTTGAGAATATCATACATGTATACAATAAAATATAACTATACCCACTCCCATATACCCCCTTCCACACATTTCCCCAACATGTCCCTTTCCAGTGTCATGATTTTTTAAATTTGTTTTTGATACCCCAGTAAATACAGTTATACACTTATTGTTGCCCATATGTGCATGGGCGTGAGGACATCTGTGTCTAAGTGACCCTTTCAGAGGCCACATCCTCAAAACTATATGGTTTTTCCTTCCGAAGCAACTTAATCTGTCAGCAGTTCTTTGCTAAGGGGTGGAAACTGGAGATCATTTACCTTAGCTGTTTGAGAATTTCATTTGTCACCCTCTTGCGTGGGTCTTCTTTAGGTAACCACAGTTACCGTGAGTTCACGGGTGCAATGCTGTTATGTTCAGAACACAGCGTTTCATTGCACTCCTACACAGCCCTGGCTGTGGTGGGGCTAACAGAGATGCTGCAGCATGACTTCACACCCAGTCTCTACTGTCACAAGGTGACTAGGTAAGCACCTCTCCACTGCCTGTTTTCCAGGCCAAAAAGAAACTTCCCTGCCCAAGCCTGAAGGTAGCCCAGGTGTATAGATGTAAACATAAATGCTTAGAAGACAATGTGACAGCACGACAATTTAGCAAATTACCTCACAGGTACAGGTTTTTAGCCTAGATTACAGTACCAGAGTATTTTTAAGGAACGTTTTATTTTAGGGTACTTTTACATGGATAAAACTATTACAAAGATTCAAAGTTCATCATAGCTAATGGACACTTGGATTTTTGTCTATTTTTCATTGTCAATATTATATATAATTAATACATTTCTTCTTTCTCTTTCCTCCTCCAAGTTCTCCCATACACACTTCTCTGAGCTCCTTCAAATTCATGGCCTGTTTTTCATTATTTTTTGTGCACACGTCTTCCTAAATACAGCATGCTCAGTCTGGATAACGTTACTTGTGGGTATGCTTTTGGGGCTGACCACATATTGTGATAGTACGGTAGAATTCACAACTCAATCCTAATTATATTTCATATTTATACTTTTTTTGTGATGGTTTGAGCATATCTGTACACACACACACACACACACACACACTCACACACATATTGTGATGGTTTGAGCAAAGAACATTCTACCACAGATTGCCAAGCCTGAATTATCAGTTCCCCACTGGTGGCACGATGTTGAGAGGCTGTGGCGTCTTTGGATCTAGCTGGGTGATGTAGGTCTCCAGGGGCAGACTTGAGGACTATCCCACTGCTGGGTGAATATCCCCTGACCTTCTGTCTCCTCATCCACTAAAATGTGAGGATCCCAGCTGAATCCTACCTTCCCTTCCCGGGATGAAACAAGCAAAGGAATAGTGAGCAGAGACCAATCCTTCTTCTCTTAATCTGCTTCTATCAGATTCTTTGTCAAATGAATTAGAGAAGTAACGGATACAGCATTTACACTTTGCCTAACATCTGTTTCTTGTTCTAGGCATCTATCCAGAGGCTCATTACATTTTGTTGTTCTATCTCCTTTAGCTTTTCTAAGTTGTAGTATTTTCCCCAAGTTTCCTTAAAGCGGATGTAGTTGGGAGCCTTAAGGAAGAGTGAAGGAGCATTTTGCAGAGAGTTCCTCGACTGGGATTTGCCTCCTGTACTTTTCATACTAAAATGGAGGTGTGGGCTTTGGGAGGAAGACCACAGGTCAAGACTCATTTTTGTCATATCCAATAACACTTCTCACTGCTGATGTGGCATTGGTCATCAGGCTGAAAAATAGTTTGACAGGATTCTCCACGTCCTCCGCACTCTGTATTATGTTCTTTGGAAGGAGGCCATCATGCACAGGCCACACACCAGGAATTGGTATGTCTTCTCTCCTTATCTGCATTAATTATTAGAATTTCTCTGACATGACTTGCCTGCTCTCTCCATGGATTAATATATGGTCAGTATGGATGCATGGATATTTTTATTGAAGGTTATAATTCAATACCATGTTAGTTCCTTTGGTTAAATTATTTTACCACTAGTTCTTTTTGGCAGTACCTGGGACTCTGCATTTTCATATTGTGGAGTTTTGCTGCTGTTCTTCTTGGGTTTGCTTTGTTTTCTCCTTCTTTTCTACACTGTAAGGTCATCTAGGATGACCTTAGATAGGTCATCTATTTCTCTGAGAAACTCTCTGCTCGCTTTCTTTCTCTTTCTTTCTTTCTTTCTTTCTTTCTTTCTTTCTTTCTTTCTTTCTTTCTTTCTTTTCTTTTCTTTTTTCTCTTTCTTTCTGTTTTCCTTTTTTTCTCTCTTTCATTCTTCTTTCCTACCTTTCTTTCTTCTTTCTTTCTTTCTTTCTTTCTTTCTTTCTTTCTTTCTTTCTTTCTTTCTTTCTTTTTTCTCCTCCTTCCTCCTCCTCCTCCTCTTCTTCCTTCTCCTTCTTGTTACTTTAGAAAATAACATCCAGAACCTAGTGGTGCTTTCACTTCTTGACTATCACTGATTTTAAGTTCTCTGTGCTGACAGAGTGTGGAAGTACATACAGATGAACTGACTCACACACATCTACTCATGCATATCAGAACAAGATGTATTTATTCTTGCTAATGTGAGTCCATGTTAATATATCCAGCTTGCATCCACTACTCCACAGGTCATTCTGGCCTTTTTGTCACCTGATTTATTTGTAACTTCCATTTTTAGAATGAGTTTCCATATATTACTTATTTTTTTCAATCACAGTATACTGTATAGTGATTTTAAAATGATGAGCTCACATACCCTGATATACAGGTCTACCGGTTGGAATTTGACATTTTTATATGTCTTTTCTACTGGGTGAACTGAAGTGGTGATCCAAACTAAAACACACCTCAAGCATTTGATAACTTGGAAGAAGACACGCCCCAAGAGGCTAATGTTTAACACACTGACTTGTTTTTAAACAGAGGAGGAAATCAATTAACCAAAGGGCTGAAGACATAAATAGCTTCAGAGATAGTCCGGACCCTGACAAAAACAGAGTGCTTCCTAGCCAGTGCTGTGCCCTGAAGTGACAATACAGGTGCTAATCCCATTCTGTTAAATCATTCCTGGATTTAGAGTGGCCTATCACAGGCGAATGCAAATAGATAAGCGAACTCAAACTCATGAAAAAGATAATCACTGTCTGGCTCACTGTTTTTACTGTGAATCCCAAAGCAGCTCCCAGGGCTTCAAAGCAGATGTGTGAGAAGTGCAGGAGTGACCTCTGGCCCATTCTGAGTTGAGAAAGGTTTTCCGGTTGGATAAGCGAAGAGCTGGCCAATCAGTGGCCACTGCCTGAGCAGCAAACTGAAAACACGTAAAGACCAGGATTTTTAGTACATCTTCCAAGGAAAATGACATTTCTTTAAGTCAATTTGTTTTTCTTATGCAATGGACATCCTAGTCATAATTTGTTAAGAGTCTCACCTCTGTTAGGAAGAAAACCACCATTTTCTTTATATCAGAATTCTTTTCTCTCCAGCTCCTTCACTGGCCTCCATTACATGAAATTGTGTTACCCCATGCTGTGGCCTCACAGCCTCACCACCCCGTCCGCAGTAGTGAGTCTTAGAGAACAGACTTGTCTTCAGTCTCTGAAGGTCTAGCATATACTACATGATCAACAAATGCCAACGAGCCCAAACGTGGCGTAAGGAAGAATAACTCGACATCATAGCTTCGTATTTAGATATTTCTCCTACGAAAATGAATTTATTTGATTTCATTAGCATTATTTAGGCGCCTGGCTTCTTGTCATGAACATCACATCACAAAGAGGCAGGTTGTCAAGAAGTGGCTCTCTACTTTGAGGTCTTGAAAGCCAAGGGACTGGCGGTTCTTGCTTTGTGTTCTCTTCTTCACTGGAGAGTGTTTTAGTTCATCCTGGGAGCTGGGAAAGCTGCTTCAAGGTTCTCTTCTGCACCACAGCAGACTTGAGGCAGCTACAGCACACGCAGGCACACACACTCATTCACACACCCTTGCACACACGTCATTACTCACGCTCATATACACTCACACAAATACTCACTTGTGCAGGGCCCCCCCCCCCCACTGTGCATCTCCAGGGTCACGTCCTCAGAGATTTAGATGCAGAGAGTGAGGTAGGCTTGGACATTGGTGATTTCTGACTACTTTTCTAAGTGTTTCTGAGAAGGCGGGCTGCACTGGGCTTCCCCTTCCGGAGGAGGTTAATGCAGCTCACAGCCCATCCCCCACTAGCCGGAAGTCAGTGCTGAATCAGCAGTCATCCTCCTTCCCGTGCAGGTTGCTTTGCCTTCTCCTTGGTAGGATAGCCAGAATGCACGAAAACTTGGGATGACTGAAAAGCAAAGACGATGGACAATATTTTAAAAATGTAGGTCAAAGGAGAAAACCAAGTTCAAGATGGATCAGCTTTCAGCAGCACAGACTTAACAGGACAGCTCACTTTCTGTTAAACAAACACCCGATGGCGCCTGCATGGCAAATGCACCTGTTTGCAGGTTCTGGCGATGCCTGTATTATGTCTTGTGAAGTATAATCCAGCGCTGGGCACACAGGCTGGGCCGACAAGCCCGGCGTCGCGGGAAACAGCGCCACCTGCTGAGTACCTGTGGCACAACTTACCGGAGCACACGGTGGAGCCTAATGGCAAGTGGGGGTTCAGAGTGAGCTCCCTGGCTTTCTCACCGTGACACCCTGCTCCCAGGCACCAGGCTAGCGCTAATGGCAGTTGTGCTACTAAAGGGGAGAGGCTTTTCTCTGAGGGTCGAGGCCTAATTTCTCAGGGAGGCAGCTCAGACAATAGGTGTAACACGGGCAAATGCAGCCCTTGGAGATCCAAGAGAGTGAGTAGAGAAAACCTTGTGTTTTGCCTGGCATCGGTTTACAGAAAGGAGTTTTGTGATACTGGGAGCGCAGGAATTTCATATCCCAGCAGGTTTCCTGTGGTGCCCCACAGCAGCCGTCCACACAGTTGGTGCCATCCCCTGCAGGAATGGGTCCTCGCAGGCGGTCAGACCCCAGGGGTGCTGTTTTGATTGAGTTAAGTCTTTAAGGAGATGGACTGGTGTTTCTCCCACTGGCAGTTATTTGTGTATTTATTTTAATGTTAGGACGTATCTCCTATAAATTTCTCCCAGGACCATGAAATGGTAAAGGTACGGCATTTGGAAAGTGAAGCAACGCTGTGCGTGTGTGTGTGTGGTGTGTGTGTGTGTGTGTGTGTGTGTGTGTGTGTGTATTCTAAGCCAGGCTTTTGAAAGACAAACATTTGATGTAGGGAAATGTTGAAAGTAGAACAGTTATATATACGTTTCATTAAATTAAAAAAAATGGCTTTCAAAATCAAGCCCACTTAAAGTTTTCCGACTTTTATTTTCTTTTCTGAGCCATTTTGAAATATTCTAGGGGATTTCACTGTGTCATAATAATGTTATTTTATAGAGATTTTAATAGTGAAAATAAAGTTAGTAGACCCACTGCCCTCCACTATAGCTGAAAGTTCATTTCTCTGCCCAGTTCTTCCCACACTTACGAAGAAATACCAGACTTTCAATTAAAGTTCAGCACTTAGGCTCTTGTGAGGTCCTGAAATATTTGATAATAGCTGAAGAAAACTTTAGCACACATTACAAGGTATGTGCAGATGGGACTAATTAGGGTTTTCCAATTTGATTTTACCATCTGAAAAATAAAATGCTTCATTTTGAACTGTTTGTTTTTACGCATAAGAAAAGTACATGGACTCACTTCCCCACTCCTTTGCTCTTGCGGTAACAACCTATTGGTCTATCTTCCATATGCTGGTGTCACTAGAACAGATACGCAAATGTGTTTGGGAAGAGACAAGAGAAAGAAGTTTGATGGCGATGGAGAATAGACTTTTCAGTGTGATTCTGCTGCAATCTTCCACCGTCTGCATCTGGCCAGCGATCTTGAGTACTCACCTCCTCGAGGCCCCGAGAGCTGCCTCCTGCCCTCTTCGTATCATAAGCGGTACGGAACACATTTGAATGGCTTCACACTGCATAGGACTAGAAGATGTTCCCAGAGGTGGTTGAGAATGGGACGTGTGGACAGATGAGAAGCTTGGGTACGTGGGAACGTTGAGATACATCAGCAGGGCAGTATTTCACTTCGACAGAATTGTCCCGTGACACTGGGGTGGTGCGCAGTGAAATTCAGAAATTCTCAGCACTATTTTCCCTACTTTCTCAAACTTGCAGATGCCATTCATTTCCATTTTCCATTATTATTTTTCTGTTAATAAAGTTTTGTTTTCAGTTCTAAACATCCTGGCCACTCTTGCTTGGAGTTCCTGTATATCTTTACAGTACTAGGCTCACCCTCCAGATAGTACTAACTTTTAAATGTTTTAATATTTGCAACTTTTAAAATTAAAATACAATTTTAATTTTTTAAAATCAAATCATTTATTTTATCCCTTCCTTTCCTCACTCCAATGCTTGCTGTGTCTTTCCACTTGTTGCTTCTCAAATCCATAGCCTCTTTTTCTTTACTCATTATCATAGCATAATAAATACAAAAGTATAAAAATCCAACCTGCCAAGTCCAGCTAGTGTTATGTGTATGTGTATGTTTCCAGAACTGACCTCTTGGCCTTGGGTAACGAGAGGGAGCTCATGCCAGGGCACACCAATTCTCCCTCTCTTTGCAGCCTTTAATTACTTGTATCTTTTGGGTTAGGGGTGGGGCCTTGGGAGCTTTCCCCCTCCACATGGCACGTCTGTCGGTGATGCTCAGGGCACCAATAGTGTCGAAGTTTCATGGGTGTAGTTTATCTGTCACTTCAAGGACACACAATCTCCAGCAGACTTTCTGGTTCCCTGGCTCTTAAAATGTTTGCCCCCCTTTAAAGATGTTTTCTCAGTCTTAGATGTGGGTGATTGCATTGCAGATGCATGAATTGAGTCTAGGCACTCCACAGTTCATTGTTCTCTGCACTTTGACCAGTTACACCTTTCTGTCATGGTCTCTATTTGCTGTAAAAAGAAGCTTCTCTGATGAAGGGTAAGAGCTACAGTAATCGGTGCATCACAAGTGTTTAGAATGCAGTTCGGAATTAGACAGGTTTAGAAAAGTGATAGTGGGTTGTTGGCTGTGCTTCCAGTACCAGGAATGATTTCCCTCTTATTCAGCAGACCTTAAATCTAATTAGATAGTTGTTGGTTAGCACTAAGATATAAGTGCCCTTAGTGCATCTTTAGGAATAGTGTGCCCAGGTGGTCACTGTTGTGTTTCATAGGCCTCACAGCTCTCTTGTCTGTGGTCTCTAGCTCCAAATCTTCAAATATGAGTATATAACCTAGAGTAACCACAAAAATAATGAAAGTAATAATAATAAAAAAAGAGCAAGTTTGTGGGATTAGAGGGAAGAGGAAAAGGCCAGAAGGAGGTGATATGATGAGAAAAAAAAAAAAAGGAAAAATGGAGACAGCTTTAACTGAGGAGGTGAGAATGGAGTCAATATAGAGGAGAGAGAGGAGGGATAAATAACACTAAGGACTTTTGAAAACCCTAAAGAATCGTTTTATTTTATATTACCTTAACTCACATATAAAACACGTAAGTGTATGTGAAAATGATGTCGTGACCCTTGGGGTGACAGTGCTCCCCTGAGAGTCACAGACTACTGAGACCTCAGTGCCAAGCACAGGAAAGCTCCTTTCTAGCTGTTGGTTAGGGAAGTCCAACAGATGCCCAGGACAACATATGCTATGGGTGCTGCCCTCGGTTGCCTTCGGTAGCTGAAGACACCACACTCTCAGGCCCAGCACGTGAGGGTGCCAAGCTCGACCTGAGCTGAAACCCTCCTCCCTGGGAGTCCTGTCAGAGTGCTATGCAAGCTGCAAGGCATCGAGGCAGCCAGAACTGTTTCATTATTATTATTATTATTCCAGATCGTTGAAATAGTCGAATGCATTTCCCTTCCATTTACCACATATTAAGAAGACATGGGAAAGTAAATGCCAAAAAAAAAAATAAAAAAAAAAAATAAAATCCCCAAACAAAACAAAAGTGTAGCACTGAGCTGAGAGGGGGTGCTGTGTCACCGAAGCTGAGGCATTAGGCTTCCCTCTTGGCCAGAGCAGCAGAAGCGCACATTCTCTCCAAAACAGCCAGGCTGTGAGCTGGCTCTGCCCAGGTCTTTGTGTCTTTCAGCCCCCGCAGAAGCACTGTAAGGGCACGACAAGGAGCCCCTTCAGGCAGGTAAGCTATGACTTGTGTTAGGGTGGGACACTGTCCAAGGTGTTGCTTGACTTAAGACATTACTCCCAGCATCATAGGCCAGCTAATGCCCTCATGCTAATGCCCTCATGCTAATGCCCTCATGCTAATGCCCTCATGCTAATGCCCTCATGCTGCTCTCTCACCACACCTCCTATTATACCGTGGCCTGTTGCATCAGGCAAAGTATCTCCAAACTGCGTAAAAGAAAGCCTGGACCAAGAAGTCCCTTAGCTGTCTGAGACATACAAATGACTAGGTCTGAAACGTTAAGCACAATCCCTTCTCCAGCACTGCTTGTCACTGAATCCAGTGCCGTCGGTCTAGCGTTACCCTGTGTGCTGGTACTCACGGATGTATTTAGTATATCAGGCAGGTGCAGTGATTTGCCCATCTCCCTTTTCTCTTGCAATTTGTTTATATAGAAGCCAAGTCAGTCCTGAGATTGTACCTTTAATTTGATGTGAGAGTTGTGGTTTTGGCCTTAAAAAAAAAAAATCTTTGTTTAGATTGAAGTGGTTTTCATTGAGTAAAATCATAGCTTTTAAATAATATCGTAGCATTAAGAATGGCCACACCTCTGTGAGCAGCTATAAAAATGGGTTTATGCTTAAAGCATAAACCTCAGACTTATGGGTATTTTCTTCTTTATGTTTAAAAAGACACCAGAAAGGAAAGACTTAACTCACTATAGTTATTTTGAGAAAACCAGTTTCCATAAATACTTTTTATTGCAAAATTATAAACTTATACTTCCTTTTTCCTTCACTCCATAATTGGCTTCCTGCATACAATTTGCTTCCATGCTTTATGTTTCCATAAGAATTTTCTCCTGATATTTGTGTGGTCAGGAAATTCTTCTATTAATAGACACACAGTACTTCCCTGTGTGTCCAAAAGGATAAAGTTCAAAAGTCTTAGATCAGCATCCCAGGCTCTTCAGAAGCTGGCTCCCAACTTTCCAGTTTCATCTGCACCCTGGCATTCTTCACCCATTTCCTTCCAGGTCCTTCCCAGCTTCAACAGCGCATTTACTCTTTGTTGCTCGGCATCCGAGGGGATTTTTCAGTGCAATTTTATCCCACTACATTTAGCTATGTACATGCCTGCCTACCAGTATTCCTTGAGGCTTCTCTGTCAGAAGATCTTTCTAACCTGCCCACTTTCATTTTCCTCTGACTATCAGTTTGAAAAAGACTGTGTATGGGTGTTTTGAACACACACACACACACACACACACACACACACACACATGTCTGTACACCATGTGAATGCTTGGTGCCTGAAAAGGTCAGAATTCAGAGGTCACTGAATTCCCCTTTGAACTGAAGTTAGAGGGTTGTGATCCACCAGGTTGGTGCTGGGATTGAACCCTGGTCCTCTGGGAAAGCAACAATTGCTCGTAACAACGAGGTGATATCTTTCCAGTCCCCCAGTCACTCTTTATATGGTAATGATTTATTAACTCACCTACTTTGTAAGATTTTTTTTTTAATTAGACAAATATTCATGGCATTAGTTTTACGTCTTATTCAATTTTTGGCATGCAGTGTAGTGAGTGACATTAAGTTTGCTCCAGTGGTTTTTCATCATCTATCTACAAAGTATTTTCATCATCTTACCAAATTTTTACTGATCTTACAGTAACTGTCTCTTGCTGTGAATCTGAATACTCAAGATAACTCATTATGTATCAAATAATATAATATTTGATATTTCATTTATCATAATCCCTTAAGGCTAATTAATTCTGTAGCACACTTTACAATTTCTTTTACTTTGAAGATGACATAACACAGATTGAATATTATTACTGAATAATAATGTATACAAATAATGTATAAAAATTGTATACACAAAAGCTGTTGATGTATTCAGCTGGTAATGTATAGTTATTTTCTGCTTTGGGAAAATTAGAAAAAATATTGCTACAAACATTATTCATATTATAGTAGAGTTTGTGTTTTAAATAGCGCACAAGGCTTGTGCGTTGAAGCTTGGTATACCCAGTTGCTAGCACTACTGGAAGGTAGCAGAGTCTTCAGAAGGTAGAGCCCAGTAGAGAAAAAGTAGGCCACTGGCAAACGTGTTCTGGAGGGGAACACGGTCCTCCTCCCTTCCTCCTGGTCTCTGTGATGGTCAGCAGGTTTATGCCACGGTGTGATACCCAACAAGGTGTTCTGCACCACAGCATGCCCCAAGTGCCAGGGTCAAGCAGACTTTGACTGAATGCCCTGAAACTGCAAGATGAGATGAACAGTTTAGTTTTTCCTTTAAGTTGATTATCTTGATTATTTTATTACAATTATTAACACATCTTCTCAGATATGCAAATTTTAACTTTTTCTGGTATATACACATAAGTAGATCTCTTGGGTCAAATTCTATTAATTTTGTTAATTCTTACTACTTTCTACAATGTTCATATCAATTTAGTTTCATACTGCACAATTCTAATTATTCACATTAATGCGAAAAGTTCCATGTATTATCATCATTTGAATATTGTATCTTTGTAGTGAGTCTTGGAACCTGAAAGTGGGACTTCAGTAAAATGCTTAATAAACACCGGAATATTTCAAAATATATTTCATAGCTCACTCCAGATAATCTGGTTCTGTCACTTGTTCACACTTCTTCTTCCTCTTACCTTATCTACAGCTATTTTTCCTCAGGTACATGTCTTTAAATCCCAGGAGACAGCAGAAGTTGGTACCAGGCCCTGGGGTATTGCTGTCATAGGCCTGACTTTGTTTTTGTCCAGTATTTCCACTGCGACATTTTGGAATGGTAATGTATATTCTGGTAATGTATATTCTGTGATATTGGAATTATGTGATCTGCTTTTTAATTTTGATTTTATAGGGGATTACAGTTAGAAGATTGCATCAATATCAGAAAAGATTTTGAACTTTGTGCTTACAAATATTGTTGAGGCTGTGATAGACTATAGGGACTCTTGAAGTTGAGCTAAGTGCGTTTTGCATTATGTTATGGCCACAAGCCCATTGGGGCTGGGAAGTGGAATGTGATAGTTTGAATAGGCGTGGCCGGTACAGGTTCTTGGGCTTGAATGCTTGGCCATAGAAAGTGGCACTATTAGGTGTGGCCTGATTGGAGGAGGTGTGGCTTTGTTGGCGGAAGTGAGTCCCTGTGTGTGTGTGTGTGTGTGTGTGTGTGTGTGTGTGTGTGTGTGCGCGCGCGCGCGCGCATCGAGGTCCTTACATTGTAGGAAGAGAGCGCCTCCTCCAGGCTAACTGCAGAAAAGAGTACCCTTCTGCTGCCTTTGGATCAAGATCTGGAACTCTTTGCACTCCTGGACAGAAGCTCTACAAGGAGACAGAGCCAAAAAATCTGGACCCACAGGGCCCTGCAGAGACTGAGGAATCAACCAAGGACCATTCATGGAGAGGACCTAGACCCTCTGCTCAGATGTAGCCCACATAGCTCAGTCTCCACGGGGATTACCTAGTAAGGGGAGCAGGAGAAGTCTCTGGCGTGAACTCCATTGCCTCCTCTTTGATTACCTCTCCGTGGCGAGGTGGCCTTACTAGACCACAGAGAGAGGATCCAGACAGTCCTGATGAGACCTGATAAGCTAGGATCAGATAGTAGGAGAGGAGGCCCTCCCTTTTCAGTGCACTGGGGAAGGGACATAGGTGGGGAAGAGAAAGGGAAGGTGGGACCTGGAGGAGATGAAGGAGGGGCTACAGCCAGGATACAAAGTGAATAAATTGTAATTAATGATGATGATGATGATGATGATGATGATGATGATGATGATATGTAGAAATCCAGGCTCCTCCAGCACCATGTCTGCCTGCATGCTGCCTTGTTTCCTGCCATGATGGTAAAAGATTATGCCTCAGAAACTGTAAACTAGCCTCAGTTAATGTTCCCTTTTATAAAAGTCATCATGGTGTCGCTTCAAAGCAATGGAAACCCTAACCAAGAAACTCACTTTAAATAAAACCTGTCACTGTAGACTTTAGGACTGAGCCTCTAGAAGAATTAAGAAGTATATGTTTTAAATACCACAGAATGCATTTTATTTTCAATAGATACAACATAATAGTTGAAAGTCACATGTGCGAAACAAATTGTAATGTAATCCCTGTGCAGTTACTGGATAGCACACCAGGAAAGCTTGCTAATTTTCCTATCCGTTTTGATGAACAATAAGAAATGCTCATGAATAACCCAATTTGTCAGAAATATTTTCATGTATGCTATTAACGAGCTGCTTTGAGTTAAGAACGCTCATATTTTTCTTTAAAGAATCACCAGTGACAAAAGTTTATATCTCTTTATTCTATTAACACCCAACCCATTCCTCCCCCCTCCCCCCAGTTTCACTTGCAGGTGCTAGAGTCCGGGGATCGTTTGCAGTCATTATTTTTGGTTCTTCCTCATATAACACCTGAGGGGGACACTATTTATGGGAACCAAATTACTTAAAAATATTTCTAAGCCCTTTAGGCCGAGGTCAGTACACATATTAGCTGAGGGCAAAAGGAATATTCAAGCCCAGGCATCCCTCTTGAATTCACAGCTGGGATTTAGGCAGCTCCCCGCTGTTGGCTTGGTCCCCTTGGTTACCCTTCACCTCGCTCATAATATCCAGACAGCATGTCAGGGCCGATCTTAGCACCGCGTATCAACATGTGTTTGCAGAGGATCAGCTGTTCCCATGGTACCTGGGTCTAGGGATTTGTGCTGGAATGTGTAGCCTTTCCAAGATTTGTGTTTTCAGCAGCTGCTCACAAGCGCATTCTCCAAGACACTGAAGCTTTTGAGGCGTTCAAGCGGTGCTCTGGTACTTCATTCTCAGGGTCGAACCTCCTCATCCTTCTGCAATTGTTCATGGGGACTTAACTACACTTCTTTCCATAGAAGACCTTTTTCTTTGCTGATCTTCCTTGTTAGGGGAGTCAAGGAAGTATTAGTTGCTACTTTTTCTTATTTTAAATTCCCTATGATAAAAATTTCAGAACTCTTTTGCAACCCTTGGTATCAAAAATATTTTATGTTTCTAGCTAAAGGTTTAATGCCATGTAAAACAGTAATGTGATTGGTAAATGTTCTTTATGTTAATAAAGGTAGAAGAGGGCTTTTAAAAATAAAAATAATGAACATCTATATAACTCATAAGAAACAGGTATTTATGAAATCAAACAAAATGTTTATATTGAATGATAAACAAGCTTATCATATTACTTACACATCTTTATGTAACAATTAATGAAAAAAGGTTCTGTAAATTTGAAAAGGAGCATAGAAAAGTATATTGGGAGGTCTTGGAGGGAGGAAGGGAAGGGGTAAATGATGTAATTATGTTGTAATCTCAAAAATTAAAAAAATCTTTAATTCCTCAATTCTAAACATAAACACGTTGAATGGTAGTTCTTTGGTTTGTTTGAAATGCATAATTAAATTAAAAAGCAAAGTTGATAAAAATAAGACTCAAATTTAATAGAATTATCTTGAGAACTACTCTAAATATAAGATTTAGCATTCTTTTGTTTTGTCTTTTGCTTTGTTTTGTTTTGTTTTTGTGACAGACTTCTCTGTGTAGCTCTTCCTGTCCTGGAACTCACTTTGTAGGCCAGCCTAGTCTGAAACCCAGAGAAAGCTTCCTGCTTTTGCCCTTCAAGTGCTGGGCTTACGTGCGTGCAACCGCTGTTAGGGAAGTTCTCTTTTCCATGAAAGAAAGGAAAACAAGGAGAGAGAGAGAAGAGTAGCATGGAAGAGTGAGCCTCAAAACCTGTGCGCTCAGATATATTGGAACTTCAGATAAACAGTGGAAAACTGTTTTGATGCCAAATACACCCTCAATATCATGATAAACACTTGTGCTAATAAAGCATTGGTTGTTTATTGAAATTCAAATTTAATCGCATGCTATATTTTATATATATTATTGACTTTAATAATGAAAACAGCCATTCACTCAGGCATGAGGAAAAGCTTATATAGTTGGACATTTCAAAGCTGAGCTCTACATGAATTGTGATGAGAAGTCAGTTTGGGAAGCCAGTGAGTCATTGCTTCAAGCCAGAGAACACACAAGGACACGTGAGGAGGGAGTGGTGGTGAAATAGTGGGTGTGGACATGGTAGTCCTTGAATCTATATTTCTGGCAGATTTATATATTATAAATAGATACCATACATCTATACTATAAGTATATAATACATATTATAAATATATATATAATATATATTATATTCTGTCTCCCAAGTGCTGGGATTAAAGGAGTGCACTGTCACTGCCTGGCTAAGTTTTATTATTCTACACATGATAAAGTTCTCTTATATATAAAAGAAGAAAAATGAGCAAGAATATATATATATATATATATTATATATATGAGAACAATCATCTGAAATGAACAGAAACTGAACACATAAGAGACTGTCGTCTAACACAGAAACAGCGTCAAACACCCAATGTGCCACACACTGGTAAAGCCTCCACAGCAGCATTATGATCATTAGTCTCTTGGTTAAATGTTGTGTTTTCAAATATGTCTAGTTGTTCTTCATATCATTTATAATTTACAGTGAATGCCATGAGGAAGTAACAGGTAAAACACAAAACACTACAGGTGTTCAAGTCACTTCTAAAGACAATACTGTGGAAAAAAGAAATTAAACACCAGCTCCTGAGACTTCTAAATCAAGGTTCTGGAACTGTGGCAGTTTATAACGAGACTTAAATATCTCCCAAGGAGCTGATCAGCACGGAGTTTTGTAGGCTAAGCATCAGAACGACAAAGGACCTGGTTTAACAGAACCCTCAGCATTTTTTCTTTAATTCACCTTACAGAGAAGGCACCATAAAGTAGAAATGGACCGCGACTATAAAAGCTGCATGGTTTGTTTAAGAGAAAGATGGTGTTCCACTTTTTGTACTTACTTAATTTATTTAATTAATAATTTATTTAATTGAGAACTAGTTGGTGTTACAGGGTACATTCCTCCGAGTCACCATCACAGAGTAATTTTTCTGGATTCCTTTCTGAATGAAGACCATTACTACCATTCCAACTGTGGACGGTATCATGTGGTATGACCTTGTTCCTCCAGCAGGAGACACCTGGAGTTTACTTGATGTGTAATAGCCAACTTAGTGCCCAACTTTTCTATGTAGTTTCTCTTTGCAGTGTCCACCTGCACCGAGTTCCACTTTCTCAAGAACTCCGCAATGCTCCTTTCCCGCCTAGATACTTTTATCATTTCAAAAGTCTTTTCACGTGGAAGTCTGGTAGTCCAGAAAATTGGGATTGTATTTAGAATTTCCTGCCCTGCTTCCTTCATCAGGATGGGGCCCCACATCTTATGTCATCTAGTCGTTTGATCTGGAAGCTACTTTAAAGCTTTGTGGACAGCAAGTGTGCTTTGCAGCACTGTGGGTGTGCCCTGAGAAACAGCCAAGTAAAGGTAAAGCCTCAGTGTGCCAGGATGAATGAGGATTTAGACATAATTATGCTTTCTGGTTCACTGGAACATGTCTTTCTGAAAGTTAAATCTGCTATAATATGAAAGTTGCTTGCGCACTGTTCTGTTTTGTACAATGAGGGCTAAGGCAGAGTGCCTGCTTGCAAGGATCAGCCAATTCAGGTGTGGAGTTAAGGCAAATGTAGTGAAAATTTAATCAGCAGGAGAGCTGGTGAGGCAGCATGGGAAGGTGATTTCCTAGCTCCAAAGCATGGCTGTAAAAGGTTTGCTTACTCTTCTCTAAGCCAGCGTATCTCCCCTCTCTAGTAAACAAAATGGTGAATGCAATTGGATCATTCTTTTGATAGAATTTCTTAGTGTATTAGATTAATAATAATAACATCAGTATAATTCCCAGTTATAATGTACATAATACTTTCCAATTAGTATTTCAACTCAGCAATTTCATCCTTTGAACAACTGTATTATCTAGCAATTAAGGAGAATTTGTACACTTTCATACAGAAGCTGAGCTGGGCTGGCACCGAAGTCCCTGTGAAACAGTTTTATTATCCGAATGATTTTTATTGTTCCTTCTTAGCTTTTTACTTTTCTAAAATGGAGCATTCCAACAAAATCTTCTTTTGTTGCTTTTTTGTTATAGTCATCTGAAAGGAAAGCCATCTGGCTGGTAGGCAGCGCTTTCAGGAGATGCCATTTATACTTGAGTATGGTCAAGGGAACACTTCAGCAGTTAAGACCACAGGAGAAACAGTGAAAACAGAACAAACACTATTGTCCGTGGCAGCCTTAAAGACGCTCAAGTTTTCCTGGAGCAATAGAGAACTGATAATTCCTTAGGGGAAAACACGCCAATTTATTAGAAAAGTCACAAAATTTCTCTGTGTGCAACCAAGGTGATACTGCATGAATTCAAAAGCTATTGAATTCACAACAAATGAGGGAAGCAGTGAGCTGTCTCCGGCTTTGTGACATCTGTTAGGACTACACCTGCCGCAAAGATTTCCTGGCATTCTCTAGGGAAAGCCAGCCGCAGGAAAGGAGGAAGGAACACAATGAGATGGTCCTCAGACTTGCCCTAATTCCTGAAACTATTGTGTTTCCCTTCTGTGTAGACAATACTTTACAAGGCAGTAGAAGGCAGGGAGGGGACTGTGTTTGGGATTTTACAGAACACAGGAATGTCACAGGGTCACCACTCAACTGGGTGACAGCAACCAGTGCACCTGGCGAGTCCTGACTCAGTGGATGACACATGGAAACTAAGCATGTCCTGCTCACGGGAACCATTCAAGGACTCCCCACCCCGTCTCTCCTTAGTTTCTCTAATTCGACGATTCCTTTACTCCAGAGTGAATTAGGATCACCTGAAAACCTTCTCCAGACTGCTGGGTCTGAGGCTTTGCATCTTTGACCCTGCATATCTGGTAGTTCTACAAGTTTCCAGGTGACAGAGCCCCAGACATGGGCCACCATTGCTCTGTGATACAGAAAGGGAACTCTCCCACGCAGGTTGCTCTAGCCAGTGGCTCTTAACCTTGCAAACGCTGTGACCCTTTAACGCAGTTCCTCATGTGGTGAGCCCCTCAACCATAAAGTTATTTTGTGGCTATAATTTTGCTACTGTTAAGAATCATTATGTAAATATTTGTGCTTTCTGATGGTCTTGGGTGACCCCTGAAAAAGGGCCAATAGGGCTGAGAATCACTGCTCCGTCTGACCGCCTGTAAGCACCTACAATCACCCAGACTGTCACTCCTTACTCAGCCCCAGGACTTGCCCACTGTGAAGAATTTGTCATATTAAGGAACAACAACAACAACAAAAAGATGTCAAGCGGATCTAGTCTGCCCACATTGGTACAAAGAGCAGGTTTTCCCCCAAACGCTTTAGTATCTTAACATATGGGAGCTTTGATCTGTGGAGAAACTGCTGCAAACGAAACGGCAACCTTTTCCGTGATTATGTATGTGGCCTAGGAGAGGCACTTGACCTTCCTTGCTTAATGTGAAGGCTACAAAGGTACACACAGAATTATCAAAAAGTTGTGCCAAGGCTGCTGGGGATATTATATTCCTAGTATTATTTAGAGAAGAAGAAAAAAGAGAGAGCACCAGCTTCCAGCCTAAAATGTTTGTTATATTTGTTACTATAGTGACTCTTTACTACATTCCCACAGGATGGTAACAGTTTTTGCCACGTGACATTACCATTACTCGTCACATTGTTTTCAAAGCAAACTGACATACTGTAAAGCATGAGCCTTTTAAACGATTTGAATATGTAAACAATTCATGTTAATAAAATACATATTTTAATAATAGATGCACATAACTATTAAAATTATATACCACCGTTTGTGTTATCTATAGTAAATGTTTACTAAACTCTTATAACCACATATTCACTGTATTCATAGTAAGACGCAAGAAAGCCATTTAAAAAACTCTAAATATTTAAATTCAAGGCACATAGAAGATACATTAAAATAGTACAGGGAGCAGCTATCATCATTCAAATACACAGCTTGTTCAAAGCTGAATTGTCAATATGTAACATGTCTCTGTGAAGTACATACACAGGATTAATGTATGTGTAATATTATAAGTCATGCTCGCTGTTACTTCTCTATAGGCATCGCTGTCAGTGCTCATGCTTCAGTTGATTAAGCAGCAAAAACGTAAGTAAGGTCATCATCAACTATTATTAGAATTATAATTTGAATCAGCAAATGTCCCTGCATCACAGAGAGCTGTCACATTTGCTCAGCGCAACAAAGAGTATTATAGTAAAGGTTGGAGAGATATCTTCACAGTTCAGAGTATTTGCCGCTCTTACGGAGGACCTGGGTTTGGGTCCCAGTGCCTGCAACCAGGCAGCTCGCAACCATTTGTAACTCCGGTTACAAGGAACCTGAGAGTCCCTTCTTGCCTTTGATAGGTTGAGTGAGTAAAGCCTGATTGGCTCATGCATGAATGCTTTTGCTTTTTTCCCGTGCCTCAGCTAAGAGCTAAACTCAGTTGTCTGGTGTTAAAGGTCATCCCTGCAGCCCTCAGGAAGAAAGAGAGTGCTTACAAGTCCCTTCAAGGAAGGAGAATGTTAGCGGGAGACCACTGAGGGGAAGTTCTAATTCTCCAAGCCTGATGTCTTTAGGAGATGAGTAACAGACTGCTGAGCAATGTATATGACTGAGATGAAGAAGCAACAACATGTCAGGATCTGTAGGCCAAGAAAGCCTAGAAATGTCCTTGGCAGAAGCCAACTCTACCAGCACCTTGATGTTGGAACCCCTACCTCCAGACGTGAGAAAATAAATACATTTCTGTTAAGTCTGTGTATATTGTTATGGCTGCCAGGAATCTACTAGCTACTATAAGCTTCTCCATTCCAATTCCCCCTCCCAGTCTCTTTAAGACCAACCACATGGAAGAAGTAATAAAAGGGAATCCTTGGGCATATCTGTGGAGCGAATTCAAGGTAAGCATTCTAACTCCTGTAAAGAGGGCTCCACTCCCTCTAAGTATGTTTTGCTCTGGGTTCAAAATATCAGCAGAGTCCTTCATGTCCGAACAGACTCGCCCCCACCATCCCTCAGTCTTGTTTGTGTTTGAGTCAGACCCTGCAGTCTAGCCCTGGATTGCCTAGAATGTGCTGTATAGTATAGGCCGTTTTATCTTAGTGGTGACCCCCCTGCCTCAGCACCCCAGGTACTGAGATGGCAGGCCTGAATTACCATGTCCAGTCTCTAGGAGGAAGGGTTTCTTCAGCAGTAACACATGCAAGCAGCGGATGGGAAGAACTTAGCTCTTTATCTCCCTGCAGGCCTCAGTGCTGAGAAACTTCACTCTCTACTCATCTTTCTCTTCCTCCCGTCTCCAACCTTTCCCATATCTTTTCTCCACATTCCGCATTTCCTGCCCCTTCGTCTCCCAGCTCTTAATTTTTTTATGTTCTCTCCCCTCTTGACTAAGCCCTTCTTCTCCAAACAATTTCTTAAAAATTCCTCTTCCCCTCCAAAAAAAAAAAAAAAAAAAAAAAAAAAAAAAAACAAAAAACCCATATTTTCTTCTTTTTCTTTTTATCGTGGAACAAACATTCTCAGATACAAAATATTCCATGGTCTGTTTTCTCTGAATTCAACAGAGAGTTAAGTAATATCATTGGTTTGACATGGCACCCCCCCCACACACACACACATACACACAGGCAGACAGACAGGTTACGAAAGGATGGTGGTTTTGGGTTTGCTTGGAGGCTTTCCATGTCTTTGAATTCATACTACTAGGCAAACATGAAATCTCCCTGTCCCAGAATCCTGCTGCAGCCAGCGAAGTTAAAGATCATTTGAGATTCCTGGAGTGTTTGGGTACACTTAAAATAGTCCAGTTAGTGAGGAGGAAGGCAGTGATGATATCACTACAGAAGTGACTGCTGGTTTAAGATAGAGCTGGAGGTTGAAGGTTGAGCACAGCTTGTCAGCACACATCACGTCTTGGGCCGTGTCTTCTCCAGAACATATTCTGCCTTATTAATGTAACACTATAAGGTAGAAATCTTTCAACATCGGGATTAACATTACAACCCACTGACTGTTTGGCTGCTCTATGGGAAATGAATGGTGAAGAATCTCTTGGCTGGTCATAGAATTTAACCTCTCAGCTCTTCAGGCTTTGAAATTCCATTCTCCACACAGAATAACATACTTAAAATCCATAAAAGACTTCTGAAATTACGGGAGAAATATGGCTTAACACGTTTCCACTGGCCCAAAGAAAATAATTGGTATCCCAATAAAGTCATTATTAAAAGTAATGGATGGGAACAGTCTGGAAAATCACTTTTGAAAAATTCAAAACAGGACGAAACAGGAAAATGTCTGGGTTTCAGAGCATCATTAACAAACATGTACTGTCTGTGAAGTGGATGGAACCTCCCAGCCATGAATTACGCATCCTCTCTGTGCCTCATCCTCTAAAGATGGCAGAATATATGATTTTCAGGTGTGGTTTTAGAAAGAAAACTGGGAAAGGAGAGGCAGGGATGAGAGGAGTTTGCTACAGCTTTTTAATGCTATAAGTGTTAATCAGTTGTCAGGTATGTGTTTTGGAATATGTGAATGAGAACAGGTAAGGCGGAATGACATGTCCAGCTTACAGACACTGGAGTCACCAAAGACATGTCTGTATGCATGGGGACTCTGTCCTGGAATGCTCCGGGTTAGCTGTCAACTCATTAATAAAGTGTCACTTCTTTCCTAGGCAGTGCTTTCTGTGAATAATTTCTGAAGAGATTCCATGGTTTCTTAAGATAAGGGAGCCATTCCCAGAAGGCCTCTGAAGGTAATTTGAACTTTGTAAGAACATCAGAGAGTGCATAAGATCTGTGAGGCTATGCCTATTCATATGTGTGTTTGTAGATGTTTGTGTGTGTGTGTGTGTGTGTGTGTGTGTGTTTGTGTGTAGGCTCACATGTTCACACATGGGAAGGCCAGTGCATGTGAAGGCCAGTGATCACTTGGCTTTCCCAACTGTTCTCCATTTTGTTTTTAAGACAGGCTTTGTCACTGAATTTGGAGCTTGCTAATTGGCAAGACGAGCTCCCCAGTGACTCCCAGAGATCCACCTGTTTCCACCATTTCTCTCCCAGGACACAGGTTACAGATGCATGCCACTGCATCCAGGTACTTACACGGGTTCTGGGACTCAAAACCTAGGTCTTCATGCTTGTACCATAAGTAGGTTACTGCAGATGGAACCCATCCATACAGCAAGATTTTAAAATAAGTGGTTTACTAAGTGGTTTACTCTAAAGCAACAATGAATGTGTACAGTAGTAAGTTCATAAGCATTAGACATGCACTTTCCTACCATGTAACACTCATCACATGTCCTGAAGCATGGCAGTGGCAATGCCGCAAATGTATTTACACCAGCAGTGGCACTAGTAAGAACAGCAACATAAGAGCTATTATTTTAATTTCAGTTTGCCATGAAAAACAGGCAAATAATTTAAATAGACATTTAATCACCCAAAGAAATACAAGTAGACATTAAATATATTCAGATAAATTAAAATTCGTATAGCCAGAACCTGGAAACAACCCAGATGTCCATCAACTGAGGAATAGATACAGAAATTGTGGTATTTTTACACAATGGAATACTACTCAGCAATCAAAAATGAGGAAATCACGAAATTTGCAGGCAAATGGTAGGATCTAGAAAAGATCATTCTGAGTGAAGTATCCCAGAAGGAGAAAGATAAACATGGTATATACTCGCTTATATAGACCTACAAGATATGATAAACATAATGAAATCTATACACCTAAAGAAGATAAACAAGAAAGCAGACATGAGGTAAGATAATCAATCCTCACTTAGAAAGACAAATGAGATGTGCATAGGACACATGACAGGAGTCTACCGCAGAAGGCATCTGAAAGACCCTACCAAGCAGCATTTCAAAACAGATACTAAGACTCATAACCAAACCTTTGGCAGAAGGGGAGTTAGTATGACAAGGAAAGGATAGGAGCCCCACAAGGACCAAATATATCTGGGCACAGGGTTTTTATCTGAAACTGTTTCTCCAACCAAGGACCATGTATGGATATAACCTAGAACCTTTACTCGGATGAAGCTCGTGGTAGCTCAATAACCAATTGGCTTCCCATAGTAAGGGGAACTAGAACTATCTTGGACAGGAACTCAATGGCAGGCTCTTTGACTCCCCACCCCCCAAGGGAGGAGCAGTTCTGCTGGGCCACAGAGGAGGACTTCGCAGCCAGCCCTGAAGATACCTGATAAAACAGGGCCAGACGATAGGGGAGGAGGTCCTCCCCAATCCATGGACTTGGAAAGGGGCAGGGAGAAGCTGAGGGAGGGAGGGTGGGATTGGGAGGGAATAAGGGAGTGGGATACAGCTGGGATACAGAGTTAATAAAATGTAACTAATAATAATAAACAATAAAAAAATCAAATTCACAGTGAGATATTGTTTCATTCTAGTTGGAAAGGCAATTATTAAAAGCACACATAAGTTGTCAAGGATGTGTGAGAATTTAATTCTTACACATGATTGGTGGAAATTTAACTGGAACATCCATTAGGTTGAACACTGTGGAACTTCTGGCTCAAAATTCTATGTTCTGGATAGGTAAACCTTGACTATAATCCCAGTATCTTGGACCTGAAGGAAGGAGATTGTGAGTTTCAAGTCAACTTGGGCTCTATAATAAGGGTCTCTCTCTCAAAAAGAAAACATAGTTAATGAATTCTAATTTTTTTTTCAATTGAAAAAGAATTTGCCACATGACAGATGAATCTCAGTTTGGGTAGACAGCCACGTAAATGAAATTAGCATTACCAAAAGACACCTTCATGCCTGTATGTATGTGGTATTATTTAGCTCAGGCAGTGAATCTGTTTAGGCACACACCATAGGACACATGGAAGCAGTACAGCAAATACACCTATCAACTCATCATTCATCATAAAGGAAAGAACCCTGCCATTGGCAGCATGATGATGGAAAGGGGTGTATATTATGTTACATAAATAAGCCAAAGGGAGAAAACAAGCATATATTCTTTCTTGTATGTAAACATTCAAAGAAAGTAACAGTTGCTTACCACTATCTGAACTATTAGTGACTTCCTGAGAAATGAACAAGCTTTCTGGAGTGACATCTTGAGGACCCAGTAAGATTCAAAACTGACATTCACCTCTGCTTTTACAGTATTTAATTATACATTTAATACATTTATTGTTAGTTTGACTAAAACTTTAGCTAAATTATCATCAGCATTTTAGTGCACAACCCTACGTGAATTTCAATTTATTCTAATATGTGCATTTAAGTATCAAAGCCAGTTTTACTTATTTGCTTATGCTTACTTTAGAAACAATAATTATTTTAAAAATGCCTTGTATTTTAAAAATCTATTTCAGAGTTGCAGACACTATTGCTGTTATTTCCTGTCCTCTCCAACCGTAGACAACTAATGACTGCAGAGAGGGAGAATTAACCTTTCCAGGATGAATACCCAGGTGGTTATCCACTACCACAGGGTCAGTCCGTGTGTGTGTGTGTGTGTGTGTGTGCGTGTGTGTGTGTCTCTGTGTAACAATAACAAAGAAAAAGAGAAAAAGAAGCCATCAAAAAGAGAGATGGAGGGAGAGAGGCACATGAAGGATAGCAAAAGGAAAGTGGAAAATAATGCAATTATATTTTAATTAAAGTTTTAAAAATAATCACAGAAGAAAGGTTGTTTCTGTAAAGCGCCCTCATGATGAAACCAAGTCATAAAACACAGAGGTTCATTTCTTGTGAGTTACATGTAATTTTACCTTAAACATTAATTTTTACTTCTGCAACTCCCCTTCATGATGCAAAAAGTGAATTAATGTTTTCATAAACTCTCATGTGAACAAACGAGGAAAACAAGAAGTTAACAAATATTAAGTAAATAATTTTGTTATATCCTACCGCTTTGCTAATCTTTGTTCTTCTTTTAATTACTGCATTTGATTGATCTTAATTAAGTGCCTAGAAAAGGAAAAAAAATAAGACAGTTAACCAGTTTGCCCTGAGTAACTACAGGTTCTAATTTGCAATGCAGTTGAATTCTTTCCTTTTACAAGATACAATTGCAGTATAACTCTATTTTACATAATTTAAAAGTGATTTGAACCAAAACGTAATCACTGTGATTCCATTCGGCAATGGCTGAGTCTGGACTCTAATAGACACACTCAAGTCCAGATAGTGACGGTGTACCTGTACACACCTTCGTCTCCCTGACAGTGCCTTAAAAAACAATGCTGATTTAAAATGTGAAAAAATCACTCTCTCAGAATAGAAGGACAATGTGTCCCCAATTATCTTGTCTCCTACAGAGATAAGTACTTCTTCATGGCCATCTGATATTAAATTAATTGCAAAATGCTGTTGGCAGGCTGAACCAAGGGGAGGAAATTCCGCCATGAGAGCTCATGTGTTACACACCTGCAGAGTTCCCAAATATTTTTCAGATGGATGAGAGAGTGAAATGAGAAGAGACATTCTCTTTTGACCTTCTGGGGTCATGCTGTGTAAATAGCATCTAAATTCTTTACCCCCCAGAAATTTAATCTTGATCGGATGGTTTGTGCGGAGCACATGTGACGCGTGTAGACGGTGATTTCTGCAAACAGTCACCCCACAGATGCAATCCAGGACAGTCAGGCAGGGGATGGAAAATAGGCTTCATTATCAGTGCTTTGATTACACAGGCCCAAGTGACACCTACCGCAGGCTCTCTTTCAAAGCAATGAGGTGCTGTCTTTGAACCAAAGAGCCGACCTCACCAAACCCCAAATCCATCAGGGCCTTGATCTGGCGTTCTGATATCCGTAAGTATATTTGTGCTTATAAATCATATAGAGGCTAAGCATACCAAGACACACCAAGGGAAATTATTTATGTTTTGGTAAGGTTCACAGTAAAAGACACTGTAGCAGGATAACCTTCTTTGGCTCAGAATTATGAAACGACACGTCTGTTCATTAAGGTAAAAGCGATCTGTCATCACACCAGTTCATGTAAGCCTTCAGGGTGTGAACTGCCACCTCCCAATGGCTGCTCACTCCCTAAGTCCCGAGCCCAGGTTCTCCCGGCCATGCACTCTCTAGAATGTGGCATTCTACAGGAAAAGTTCCTCACCAGGCTGAGCTCCCAGATATCTTCCAGGCCTTTTCTTACAAGAGAAGGGTTGGCATGACATATCCGGGTAAAACTTTCAGTCTCCTGCTCCTCAGCTGACCTGCTTACCTTAACCCAAGGACAAGTATTTGCATACTTATAGCAAAATATTTATATTTCCTATATATTATGCAAAAACTGACCCCTTTCCCCCAAGCATGACCTCAGTAAGGGCAAAGAACTTCATCTCTATACTGAAACAGTTCTGGCACTGATTGCGGAAGGATAAGGCAGACAAAAGATACTTGAATATATGGGTTTGAAACCCAGAATGTTGACCTAGACTAAAAATTTAGATTCTCTCATATCAAGACAGTGAATGTGGCTGATGTCCAGTAATAGGAAACACACACACACAAAAAAAATAGTAATGTGGATCAGGAAGAGGTTAGAATCATAATTCAAAAACTATGTGAAGAAAACAGACCAGAAATACAAACAGGAAAGGGAAGAGGAAAATGTTTACAGCTCATGATCTACCAGGTGGGGCATTGGTAGTTCAGTAGTGCTACATATGACAAATGAAGACTTTTATGGTTGTAAGTTCCAGGCTTCAAACACACCCTTATGCTGCCAGGCAGCCCATAATCAGATTGTGGAATGAAAGAAGTAAGAGGGAAGAGAAGAAAGATAAGTAACAAAGGAAGCAGCGAACGAGGAAGAGAGAGAAGGAGGGAGGGAGAGAGATGGAATGAAGAAAATAAGAAAATACCGAAAGTCTAAACAGAACTTTAAGAGTGAGCTCATTATTAATTCTTTTTATTTAAAAGGTTTTGTATTTCTCCATGGCTTCAAATAGCACATTTACAAAAAAAAAAAAATCTGTAGACAGATTTTAAACCTACAGTATGTTTAACATACTATTAAGTTCAGTGACTAAGGTTGTATTACAGTGAAGCCTCGAGGTTACAATTTAAAAGGTACAAACTCATCATATGACTGAAATTGCTAAGTCATAATTCAAATGCATATTGGGTTTGTAATAGTGCATTACATATTTATAAACAGGAGTGCATCCATTGCGTATCCACATGTCCTGTGAGCTCCGTGTCCCTGGACATATTATTACCATGCTATCTCTACCTCTGTCAGAGAACAGGAGTGAGTGTGACTACATTGCCTTCTTGCTAGCTACTAATTAGATACCCTCAGTTAAGGGTATGTGTTTATGTAAACATCTTCCTATTTGTGCGTGTGTGTATGCAGGTACACCTGTGAACATAAGTGTACGAGACCAGAGGTCAATGGCCGGTGTCCTCCTCAGTTGCTCTCAACATTATTATTATTATCGAGGCAGGACCTCTCACTGATCCTGGAGCTCCCCTATTTGACTTGACTGTCAGGCCAACATACACAAGGGACTCTGTGGTTTCTACCTGCCCACCATCAAGAGTATAGGAATTCACCATTAGGTAGAACTATTTTGCTTAGATGCAGCTAGTGGGGATTGAATCCATGTATTCATGCTTTGTTCAGCAAGGACTCTTTGAACAGAACGATTTTCCCCAGCCTCAGGATGTTATTTTCAAACACGATTTTTTCTTTTCCTTTTAAACTGTGATTTAGATTGAAGGATTGTGTCAGTCTGTCAGGTTTGGGTCATGTCAGTTAGGCTTAGTGGCAGGGCTGCGACAGTATAGCAATTTACATTACTCTGTACAAGTAGCTGAAGGCATGCACCAAGAGCAGGCTAAAATTTAACAATGAAAATTGAAAACAACAGAAACCTGCAGACACAGGTATTTAATTAGGCATCCTGATGGACGAGTAGTTCTTAGACAAGAGGATCTTAGAGGAGCAAAAAGATTTATCAGGATTTATCCATCTGTAGACAGAATATGGATAAGTATCTCTTGTTCAGGTTTTGTTTCTTATCAGTGTTCTAACCCTTCTTCCCTGGTTGACAGAGGAGGCAGCTCTAACTGACCCTAACATACACAGTGCCATCTTCATTTTTTTTTTGTTTGCTTGGCTTTAACACAATCAGGAGTGGCTTGAAGATCTTCAATGGAAATGTCTAGAAATAAACAAGCCCCACGTCTTCACTGTTCTGAGTAACATGATGGCATCTCAGCCCATCGTGCTTGGGGCATGAGTTGTAGCAGGTGCTTCCCTTCCAGTGGCCACTCAGCACCTGTCTCACCCATCAGAGTGATGTCACAGTCCCACAGTGCTGGAAACTATTTATTTAGCTAATAATTGCCCAAGTGTAAGAGTGATGGTGCTGGCATTTCAGAGATGCAAAACAAAAGCTGCAAATGATTTAGTTTATGTACAATGTCATCTGTCATCACACATAATCACAGAAAAAGGCATAAAGACAGGACAATAAACCTATAAATCTTATTGTAGCATATTTTTGTGGCTGTCATATTTGATTGCTTGTTCTTGGTGTTTTCATATTGTGCTTAATAAATTTTAATTATTTATGTAAGTTATCTCATGGTTGTCTTAGAACATACCTCCCAACTAAGAGGGTTTTATTGCAATGTAATGTAATGGAACCACAACATTAAAACAATTCCTGGGGACTGGAGAGATGGCTTAGAGATGAAGAGCACTGCTTGCTCTTCCAGAGGACCTGAGTTCAATTCCCAGCAATCGCATGGTGGCTCACAACCATCTATAATGAGATCTGGTGCCCTCTTCTGCTGACAGAAGGTTGTATACATAATAAATAAATCTTTGAAAAACACAATTACTGGTAAACACAAACATAACTGAATCTCCAAAGATTATACATAGGGATAGGGATACTCTTTATTAGCAGTGTGTGTCCTTAACACATGCAAGATCCTGGATTTGATCTCCAGCACTATATAAATTGGGTTTTGTGACTCAGGTTGTGATCCCAGTACTCGGGAGGAAGAGGCAGGAGGACCAGAAGTCCAAAGTCATCCTCAACTAAAATGAGTTTGAGAGTAGCTTACAATACATGAGACTCTCGTCAAAAATTTGTATTGAAAAAAAAATCAGGATTGAAGAAATGCATACCATAAAATCCCATGAATGCAGAATCTACAAAAGAACCAAATCAGCCTGTGGTAGATAAAATCAGAGTGGGGGTTATTTGGGGGTTTGGGTAAGCACTGACTGGGATGCTGTAAAGGCAATTTTCTGGAATTACAATATTCCATATTATTTACCTTTTTAATTTTATTTATTACAGTTTATTCACTTTGTATCCCAGCTGTAGCCCCCTCCCTCCTTCCCTACCAATCCCACCCTCTATCCCTCTTCTCCTCCCATGTCCCTTCCCCAGTCCACTGATAGGGGAGGTCCTCCTCCCCTTCCATCTGACCCTAGCCTATCAGGTCTCATCAGGACTGGCTGCATTGTCTTCCTCTGTGGACTGGTAAGGCTGCCTCTCACCTCAAGGGGAGGTGATCAAAGAGCCAGCCACTAAGTTCATGTCAGAGACAGCCCCTGTTCCCCTTACTAGGAAACGCACTTGGAGAGTGAGTACTCCATAATTTTTATGATAGCTATAAACATCTGGAAAGGTCCAGGATCTCTAAAATTAATATTTGAATATATATATATATACATATATATATCCATATCTATCTCCATATATATACATCATACTGAATGCTGGCTGATGAATATACTGCATCACTTCTGTGAAATAACAAAAGAGCAACAACTCAATAAAACCAATTAAATCCAAATTAATCAGCATTCTTCTCTATATGTCACCTGTTTCTAATAAATGTCAAAGTAGAAAGAAGTAAGAGAATAGAGTAAGGATATCTTCATTTTCTTTAAGTCTGAGTTCAACAGAACTATAAATAAGAACACAGAGGCAATGAAAAAGAAAGTTGCCATCAATATCTCGTTTGGAAATATTGACAGCTTTGAGGTGGGTGCTCTGGTAAACAGATCCTCATATTCATTGTGAACATGGGCATTCTCTGATTCTGTAACATCTGTACAGCTTGGCTTCTTGCTATCATGGCTTCTAAAGGTAAAGCCAGATATTTAATTCACTGCACCTCAGTGCAAAGGGTTAACAGTAAAGCTCAAGATTCACATTCTTTTGTTGGCTCTCTCTTCTGCTGAACAAAAGTGGCAGGTCTGACTTTCCCCTCTGAGAAAACTTTAAGCCTTAGCTGTTATAGACTTAAGTGAGCCTCTTAGCTTACTTTGTCAAGCTTAGGAAAGTCAGCCAAGTTAAGCTTTAAGATATGTCTGGGTTTTTTCCCCCCCAGCTACTTGTAGGGATTGAGCACATAAATGAACGAATGAATCATGACAGCACACTATTTTCTAGCTGCACAGCTTCAAAATAATCTACTGAGCATTTTCTGAAGCAGCAATGAAGGCAAACTAATTAGAAAGGCTAAAGTGAATATTGTTGTTATATAGTCTTATGTATTATTCATGTTTAAATAAAAGTGAAAAATAAAGTCTCTATAAACTATTACTTATAGAAACATGGTCAGTCAGTTGATTGGCTAGAAATCCATGGGGAACTATAACTTAAGCTGCCTAGTGATAATGAACAGATGTCAACCGGGACATCAATTTCTACAGGTGATTTAAAGGAACAGGGTAGATCCTCTTTTGCTGAATACGGACACACTGTTTTCATGTTTCAGATCTCAGTCCCACAAATGTGCACTTCATGGCTGTGATTTGGATTATCTAAAAAGGATAAGTGATATATCTTTGTTAGAGGTCTGTAATAGCTCATAGTAAAGCTTTGTAAGATACTGTGTCTGTGCTTTAATTTTTGGGGGGACAGATTTTTTATATGACCTCATCTGGTATCACCCTTATGCCTGGGATCAGCTGGGCAGTTTTCTGGGGAAACCCTTACAATGGGCTTAACTAGACGGGTAGCCTGGTGCTCCCTGTCTTGCCCTCCAGTTGGCTAGCTTGACCTTTCACTCTTGGCATCCAGAAAGATGCAGAAAGATTAGTTAGCAGAGATGAACACTTGTTGTAAGAGCCTGATGACCTGAGATTTATCTCCAGATTGCACAGTTATAAAAGACAAAAGACTTCAGAAACTTGCCCTCTTACTTCCACACACATACCATGGCACACAGATGTCTGTGGGTGCTCAGAGAAAACCACCTATATGTTCATATTTAAAAAAAATTAATGGCAGACTGTTGGGTCCAATACTCCAGAGCTGAAAAACTTTCTACCATATTCTTTTCTACAAACAAGTTGAAAGAGTAAGAAAATACACCCTCATCTGTCAATTCTAGGAATTAAAGTAATTGGTGGCCATTTCAAAGGTAGCACAGGATTATACTGTCACAGTTACTCTCACACATGAAACACACTCACCACCTTCTCAGAGTATCAAGAGCCATGGCAGATGTAACCATCAGCTAGCAAGCGAGATAGGCAAAAAGCTGAAACTGAAATGGATGACACAGTGTGTAAGTCATCACACTTCCCTTGTTGTGAGAATTTTTTGGTGTGTGTGTGTGTGAGTCAGAAGATATACCAGTGTGAGCACACGTGGAGGCCAGAGGTCACTGTAATTATGCTGAAGTCAAGCATCTTCCTCTGTCACTCTTTTTACTTTTTATTTTTTGAGTCTCTCACAGAACCTGGCCGTCACCATTCGTGGTAGACCAGATGACCACCAAGCATCCTGATACCCACCTGCTTGAAGTGTCTGGCTTTTATATGTCTTCTGGAGATCCCAACTCAGTTTCTATGCCTGCACAACAAGCACTTTATTCACTGAGCAATCTCTCAGGCTGCATTCCACTTTGCCACTAACTCTACTGTTATTTCATTACATCCTCTGTAACCATACCGTATGTCCCCTAACATGCTTCTAGAATGACACTTCTATGCCTTTGGACTTACTTGTTCTCACAAGTTTCACTGTCTTCACTTTTCAGAACACTTAACAGAAGTTCATAGTCAACAATTTTTATATCAGATCTGATATTTCATGATTTTTTTCTACAAAAGCACCTGCTTGACCATTATTTTCAGGGTATCCTCACAAACATATAAATTCCATAGAGGAACTGTTGCATCTAACTGGTATTAATAAATTAGGCCCTATAACTGTGTCTGAGATAATAAGAATTCAATCAATATTTCCTTAACTAAATAACAGAGATGAATCCTACATACCTCCCCAAGCACATGCAACAGGAATTGTCTGTGTAAACATTACATAAATAAGCAATTATACCTAAATTGACCCATTATTTTTTACATAGTGAAGCATAAATTCCTTTAACAGATAGTTCCAAAATGTAACCAATTAAAAATTATGTAAGAATATCTTTGTTGGTCTTTGTAAGCTTGGCTAGTATTCTTGAAGAATGACATCTCTCTGCTGCTTTGTTGTGTCTCTGATTACTGTGAAGCTCAGCCTTTATTCACATTGGCCAATACTGTTTGCTTTACTGTTAACTGCCAAGTTATTAGCTAAACCCATTTTTCAGTTATTGACTTTGAATGTCATTTTGTCTTTAAGTTGTTAATTATGAATGAATTACAGTAGCACAGACATTTCTCCAACATATCACTTGTTTTTATATTCATGATATCTTTTGATGCATGTTTTTAGATTTTTTTTAAGTTAATTCAATTTACTTCGTAGGCCCTTCCCTCCTCTCCAGTCTCACCCTCCCTCCTGCATTCCACGGCTGGAATAGCCATCTCCACCTCAGCCAACATTAATTTATTCATTAATGCACTCATTTAGCAAAGATTTAAAGCAGGTTTGTATCATGCACAATTCAAAGAATTGAACATGTGGCAATGTATAGCTTCTTAGTGCCTATTTATAACTTATTGACCAATATAGCTGTTTCAGTAGGCTATACGGCCATAAAAGCAAGAGTTTAGCTACCATGGAGCTGAATCCTGTGAGCTCCTTGTCCCTGTGCTTGTAGTCTGAAAATGTCAAGCAATTAACAAACAAGTTGAAGGACTGGAATTTTGAGTTAATTTCACTGTGTTTTCTAAAGAGTATACTCTTATAAATAAAATGGCTTTTCAATTTGAATAGACTGTCCTTTTAGAAAATTTAATACATAAATTTTCTTATATTATTAACTTTCCTACCACTATAAGTACTAAACAGAATACAGAAATTACCATTGACTAATAATAGAAAAGGATTTTGGGTAACAGTCTTCTACCTGACAGAACTTAGCACATATATTTTCTGGAACATCAGATTCATCTATTCGAAAGAGTAGATCTTTCTGAATTAGGGTAAGAGTCATGCCACTTTATACAGTGCGATGAGACTGTACCACACATGTGAAGGGAAGGAAGGAAGCCAGCGTCAGGAAGAACGTGCTATTGTCTGGGTACTGGTAGCCTTAGCTCTCACAAAGGCTCTCAGAAGTTGGTATTACCTCACTGTAAATGATGAAGAGACTTAGGGGTATTATAGAACCTGCCCTACCTGGGTTCCTAGAGCTATCTACCAGCAAAGCTGGACATTAGAAAGCCAAGCACACTGCACTGAAGCCAGGAGCCTCTAGTCAGCAGAGTGCAGGATACCAAACAGGTGCCTCTTCATTTGGTCAATCTCTTCTGAGGCAGAAACGAATGGGCAGGTTGTAGATTCAGACATGGAACTCCTAAAATGTGAGAGAAAGTCTCCAGCCAAATGAAGAGAGAATGAAATTCATTAAATATCAATGCATTTATATGGGATAGATAGATCTATAGCATGCATTCATATTATAACATAAGAAATGTATTGAAATACGTAAAAATAAGTCTGGTCTCCTTTTGGTGTATGTGCTGATTATTCAAGCCTAGAACAGAAAGAATAGACTGCCGCTGTGCACTCAGAAAATATGGAAAATATGCAATTATCAATCCCTTTGCTGTTTCTTGTTTCTTCTCCCACTCTCCCTTCCCTCTCTCTCTCCCTCTACTATTCTGTTTCACCTTCTAAATCAGCAGCATTCAGCATTCTTTCCCATTGCCACGGATCGTACTTGGACTGTTGGATTGAATATGCTAGAACTGTTCATTAGACACCCTCACTGTTTCGAGAGTCGGGGGGGGGGAGGAGCTCTCAACAAAGAAAAACCACAAGACCATGTCTGGTTTCAGACACCATCTCTCCGAATGTGACTATGGACAACAGTCAAAACAGGGCTATGGCAACAGATTACATATGTGCTGAGTCAGGCATAGAGATAAATGAATCTGTAATATGCTGTAATATTAGAGTGACATAGCTATCAAAAGAGAGAGAAAAGGGCAAAGGAGAGACTCTCAGCATGCACTCACTGCACTGTTCCAGGAGATCACCTACATTCCACAGTGGTTGTGGCTGTGCAGCCAGCTTGTAGAGACACGTCACAAAGCCTGAAAGAGCCTTTCAAGGTGGCACCCACCCTCAAGTTCTGAAGATTTATGAGTTCATTTCTCACCCTGTCTTACCAGGGATGATACATCTAAGCCTTGAATCTGCAGCTTCCTTACATTAAAAAAAAATAGACTCTATTATATAAAGTACATTAAGGACAAGGAGCTAGGATTGCTTTTACTCCTGTTTAAAAAAAGTAGGGGCAAAAAAGACCCCCCCAAACTTTCTAGGATGTCAAATGGCAGTTCATTTATTTTGAATGTTTTCCTCACTGGTCTCACTTTCCTTTCTTCCTTTGTTTTCACGGTGTTTGCTGCCTCAGGTGATCCAAAATCAAGGAAAGACTTAATAACAAGACAGACACAGGCTCTGTCATTGAGGAACATACCTGCAGTGAAAGAAAGGTTGCGGGAATGCCTTCTATAAAACTTCTACAGCTTGTTCATGTAGGAATTATCTAGCGTTTATACACAGAGAAGTTAAGCAATTATCTAACCAAGAATGTATGCCAAAATAAGGCTACAGTGTTAGAAAAACTGAAACCAGATGACTCACGGAAACTAAGGAGAACAAATGGCAAAGCGTGTGCTGGGAAGAAAATTCAAGAGTTACGCAACAGTTGAGAGGTGGGGACTTTATTTCTGCAGGGTGCTGGGGGCATGATAGACAATGCTGCATTCAGTCAGATTACATGCCAAGACAGTATATTGTAGCAATAAGGAGATCTAGCACATGGCTGAAGGGCCCATGGATAGTTCAAATCACCTATGACAAGGTTAGAGAGAATGGAAGGCAGAACATGAGAAAATAGATGATGACCAAACCACTGCCTTGCAGGTCAGTGTAAGAATTTGAATAAAAATTTAGATGCATTTTACACATCCCAATGCACGTGTGTGTGTGTCTGTGTGTGTCTGTGTGTGTCAGAGATAGAGAGAGAGAGAGAGAGAGAGAGAGAGAGAGAGAGAGAGACAGAGAGAGAGAGAAAGAGAGAAAGAAAGAAAGAGAATACAATTTGGACATTCTACATTCCACAGGGGTTTGTGTAGAAATAAGATTGCAGTGCATCAGCAAATGAAAAAAGGAAACCAGTGGTGTGGAATAAGTTCAGAATTGACATCTTTGCACGAGGTGAGTAAGGAAAGAGCCAGAGGATGTGCTGCTTGCTGCACTTGCTAAGAGGCTTGAAGGGTGAGTCTTAGGCTCCCAGTTCATTCAGTCACGTGGATGACTATGTCACTTCCTTAGTGTAATGCTAAACTGAAATGAATCTTGTTAAACTAAAGGATCATGGTTTTTTTTTTTAATTCCCACATTTTAATGCCTTAGTAATATTCAAACTAAGATATCAGACAGGCAGATAGATGAATGCTTTTGTGGTTCAGAAACAAGGTCTGTGACAGAGACCCTGAATTTTCAGTCATGCAGGGTGATTCAAAAATTGAAGCCATTAGGTGAGATAGCTTCACTTTGAGTGTAGAGTATGAGAGACCTGAAAAAACAAATCTTGAAAAATAGTGAGTGCAGGAGAGCCAGCCCTGCCTGCCTCTTGTCTGCTGGGTGGCAGTTTGGAAGAGGAACAGAGACACCCTTTTTTCTTCCCTAGTCTCCCATCATCTGTGGCAGACTGGAGAGCTGGCCCTGGGGTCAGCAGAGTGTGAAAACTGGCTGTGTCCATCAGTGACTGCAATGCTTGGTCAAGCAGGCCCTGCACTTCACCAGGCAGCAGGATAAAGTGCCAGGTTGTGGGGGTTATGGGTGAGCCAGTCCTGAGGGCATGAGAGGGCCTGAGCTAGCAGGCTGACCATGTCATGTAATTCTCAGGTCCAAATCCAGGGCTTTAAGTTGGCCCATACCAGCATCTACCCTACTGCTGGAGTGCACGAAGGGTCTGGCCATCCAGAACCCAAACTGCAGGGTCTCCATGACACAGACAACAAGAGGATGTGGAGAGGACTCCCAGCGAGGCTCCAGCACTGATAGAGTAGCGGAAGTCAGAGGCCTCATACCAACGCGAGTCATCACAGTGAACATTTGCAAGCAAAGAGGTGTGGACAAAAGGGAGAAGTGTGGGACACACTGTGACACACACTGTGACACACTACAGCTTCCACAACAAGAAGTGTTTTCTCTATTGTGGGCGAGGTTGCAGATGTGGAGGGTGGGATGACAGGAGGGGGAGAGGAGTGGGATTGGGGTGTATAATGTGAAATGCACAAAGAACTGACAAAAGGTAAAAAAAAAAAAAAAAAAAAAAAAAAAAAAATTTGAAAAAAAAAAAAAAAAAAAAAAAACAAAAAAAAAAAAAAAAAAAAAAAAAAAAAAAAAAAAAAAAAAACTTTAAAAGACAATTAGCAATACACATGTCAAGTAACTCTGAAAAGCAGGCTAAAGGGACAATTGAAAAATGTTTGATTAGGGTCAGTGGTGACCCAACATTTCATTTTTCATGGGTGGATCAAGTTAAAGACCAGAACAATACAAGTCTGGGAATTGGCATGTCCTACTGGAGAGGAAAGGGTAACTATAAGGAAGATACCAGAGAAAGGGCTAAAAAGGACAACTCATCGGTTAGGCTCCTGGGCTGCAAGGGGTCATCTGTGTGGCATATTTGAGAGACAAAGGCAAAGGAACCTCTGTACACATTCTATCTGCTAGGATTCTACTGGGCAAACCAAGCCATAATTCCAAATGAAAGACCAAAGTTTTAGAAAACCAATTATTCTCCTTTAATGGGGGAAAACTATAAAACGGCATTTTCAGGGGATGTGAATACAGGAAGCATTGAGTCCTTAGAGCAGTCAGTCTGCATGTCAACAGTATTGAGGACTCATTCATGGTTAACATCATTCCGTCATCCTTGTTTGTGTCAGCTTCTCCAATGTTAGCTGGTAGTTTATGTAGAAAGGAAAGAATTGGTAGAAAATGGGGTGAAGATGCCTAAAAGATGGAGAACCAAGATGGCTTAAATGGTAGGTGAGGCAGAGTGCTAGTTGCTCTTGTAGTTACTTTGACAATGCCCAACTGAAACGACTTAATACAGGAAAGGTTTATGGTGGTTCACAGGCCAGGGGGTGCCTTCCATTGTGGCAAGGGCAGCATGCTGGCTGAAGTGCTCTGACCACTGGCAGAGGGCGTGTGTTGTACCGCTTGTTGACAGCTTAGCTGGTGGAACAAGAAGTGGATGGCATCTCCAAAGCCTGCCCCTGGTAGCCTATATCTGCCAACAAGGCTACCTGCTCTGAAATGTCCATAAACTTCAAAAACAGAGCTGGCATCAGCTGGGGACATCCTGGGGACCAAAGGCTCAAACAGATGAGCCTGTGGGGAACATTTTACATTAGAACCAAAATGGATACCTATTGATGTAACTATTAATGTATTAAATTATTCACTGGATAATGAGGAGTGGTATAATAGAAGATGCTGTGTGCCCAGCAGAATTAAACCATAACAATTAAAATCAAGATATTGACAAGGAGATTGTTAAAGTCAGAGTGCTTAATTTTTTGGTATAGACCAATCGAATGAGATAAGATCCAAGGAGGGGCAACATGTCTGAGGAGCTGAGAGGGAGGCTAAAGAGAAAAATGTAAGCAGCACCCCTGCGTGTTAGCACCTCTGGCACAGGAAGGTATTGTGTACATTGTCAAGGCAGAAACATAAACACACCAACCCAGCCACAAAGCCTTTGCCATACCACGCTGTTCTGCCTGCGGAGTCACTAGTGAGTTGTGGCGCAAAGCTTGTGAGAGTCACCAAGCAATATCTGACTAGACCCAGTGCCTCCCCCATGAGATGGCGCCCGCACCTGACACTACTTGGTTGACCAAGAACCTCAGATAGAACCAAAGAGCACCGCTCTTTCTTTCTATTTTTAATACAGCAATAAATTTCTTCTAATGAAATTCTGCTAAATTCATATATATGTGCCTTACTCAACCATTATCATTGAACCTTTCTCCTGTAACAGATAGGAACAAATACAAGATCTCCACAGCCAGATATTACACAGCAAGTGAGAGACCTCAGAACAACCAGCACTAAACAGAAGGTCTCCATAAAACCCCTTCCCGAATGAAGAGGGGGCAGAAAGAGTGTAAGGGCCAGAGAGGGTAGAGGACACTCAGAAAACTAGAACCTCTAAATTAACAGGACTGGTGCACGGAAGAATTCACAGTGCCTGCACAGGCCTACATCAGATGGGCTTCTAGAGCCGAAAGGAGAAGTGGACACACAGACACACACATTCGTAAGATCCAGTTGATAACCACATGCAAATGAAAATTTAGTTTTTGCCAAGAGATTCTCACTAGGGAACCAAACTACTCTTAATGACAAGCTGCATGCCCAAGAGCAGGTGGCCAACAGAAAATGAACTCAAAAGTATCTTTAGAGTTCCCTTGTCTCATAATGCATAATCAGGGCTTCTGATTAAAAAAAAAATGTCTTATTTACATTTTCTTATTTTTTTTCACCCTATATGTCATTTGCATATATACTAACTATATCTTCCAGTTTAGTGTTTTTGTGACATTTCTGAGTGTAAAACTATATGTTTCTTGTGCCTTTTGTTGGGCTCCTTTCCTTCTATTTGTCTCTTTTGTCCTATTCTGGTGTGTTAATTTTTAATCTATATTCTTATAATATTATTCCTCTGAATCCTGTTTGTTTTCTAATAAGAGGCAGATATAAGGTGGATCCAGACAGGAGGAGAGGTGAGGAGGAACTGAGAGGAGCCGAGGGAAGGGTAACCATAATCAGAAAAAAAAATCCACTTTCGATAAAAGAAAAACAAAAAGAACAAAGAAGAATATTAGGCCATTCTTTCAGTGGCTGGACATATGAAAACATATAATCTAGCATCATCAGGCATGATGCATGTGCCGTGTGCCAAGGAGGTCAGAAGAGGGTGTGTGAGGAAGGGCAGAGTATCGCTGGTGGCAGCTGGTGGTGCTGTCACATGTGGACACATCCATGTTATTAGAAAGGGGCCTTCTAGCAAACATTTGCAGGAAAGGATGGCACCTAGCACTTTCTCCCAACTTTTTAATGTGGAAGGTGACAAGAAAAGAAATCAACCACTGCCACGTGGTGAGCCCTACCCTACAGCAGACACGCCTGAGACAACACGCCTTCTGTGTCAGAGACACATACACTCTCAGAAATGACTGTTGTCATATCAAATATGACTGTATGGCTGAGGGGACCTCAGTCAGCTCCAGTCAAGCTGGGTACAGATGTGACAGGACAGGATTGAAAGCAATGAAGAAAGCAAGGGGAATGAATACCTTACTGATTAAAGATCAAAGGGCAGCATTTACCCACCTCCACTGTGCAATGCGAATTCATCCCTGACAGGGAAATGGTGCTTCTGGAATGATCTTTTGTGTCCCAGGAAGAAAAGTCTATTCTGACAGCAGTTGGTTGTCCCAAAGTTTTTGAAGGACATGAGTCAAACATTGTGGGGAGGATGGCATTAAATAAAATTTAAAAAGGACTAGCATTGTCGTTTACTACATTTTCTTTGAGAAAGAAAATAGAAAATAATTAAGGAAAAGCATGCAGTTAGATAGGGCATGTGTCTATCTCTTTAAAGCGATGTTAGTGGGAGGGATTCCAAACTGACATACCGGTGTATCTGACATCACAGAGGTAACCAATGGCGCTAAGGATTGCACAATACTCAACTTGATATCAAGTCCTAATCTTGTCTGTCTCATGTTTGTGTTTCTATTCTGGCATGGGTATAGGTACTCACACATAGAAAGCCCTCAGTTAATACATTCTTAAAAATACGCACAAAGCATTGACCCTCCTGACAATATGCTTAAGTTTTTCAGACACCTAATTTCACATTTCCATCTAAATGATCTGCTTTTTAACTGCTGTAAGCATCATCTCTCTTATGCTCTACAAACCTGGTAGACAGTTGTTGCTGGAAAGCTCTCCCTAGACTCTAATTTGCTTGTATTTAACTGGAGGGTGAATATGTCCAGGCAGAGTGCAGACTTTTCTCAAAGGTCTCTTGTCTTCCACTCTCCCTTGCATTTTAATCCAGGCTTTTATGTATGAATAAACACCCGTGCCTTTGCTCACAGGGCTGGCCTATCATATTCACATACACACACACTCTCTGAGGTAATCTTTAGCCAGGCACTTTCTGATTATATTTCACTTTTTCACACTGTTGTCCCAGAAGACGTTGACGTCATCTGGAGACACAGTAGCGCCATCGGCCTTCAGAGGTTCAATTTATTCTGCCATCCGGAAACCGGGCCGACAAGGCAGCCAGTGTTTGGAGCTGAGCTTCTGACATGCAGGACATGGTGGAGGGCAAACATTGGTTAGCGCTTCCTTTCGCAGCCACAGAGGAAAGCCACACTGCTTGGTATTCAGGAAAGGGACCTCCTGTTTCGAAGGATTCCTTCATGCTGTTCAGCAATACTCCTTAGGGTGGATTTTCCCATTTGAACTGCAAAGCTTAAACACAAATATTAACTACCTGAAGCTCCAAATAGCAGCATGGTACATTAAAAAAATAATGAATATTTTAACCAGCCTTTGCCCAACCAAGAAAAATATTATGCAGAAACAAGGCTGATTTTAGAAAAATGCCCAAAGAAACATTATTTTTTAAAGAGCTGAGCTTCCTTGAAAAGCTTGTTTTTGCTAAATATTTGTAGTTTTGCTTTTTCCAACCCAATTTTTATTTTAAAGATGTCTCTCACATATGCCTGACATTTCTTTCACAATAATGAGTAATACACAAAACCTTTGGAAATGGTGGGTAGGTTCTTTTCGTTTTTTATTTTTGCAATTATTATTATTATTATTATTATTATTTACAATTTATTCACTTTGTATCCTGGCTGTAGCCCTCTCCCTTGTCTCCTCCCAATCCTACCCTCCCTCTCTCTTCACCTTCTACACCCCTCCCCTAGTCTACTAATAGGGCAGGTCCTCTTCTACTTCTATCTGACTCTAGCCTAGCAGGTCTCATCAGGACTGGCCACACTGAACTTCTCTGTGGCCTGGTAAGGCTGTTCCACCCTCAGGGAGGGGTAGGTGATCAAAGAGCAGGCCAGTGAGTTCATGTCAGAAATATATATGCCAAGAAGTGGTATAGCTGGATCTTGAGGTAGAATTATTCCTTGTTTTCTGAGAAAGCGCCAGGTTGATTTCCAAAGGGGTTGTACAATTTTACATTCCCACCAGCAATGGATGAGGGTTCCCCTTTTTCCACATCCTCTCCAGCATGTGAGGGAGCTAGAAAGACCTTTAGGGGACAGGAACTCCAAAGGGAGACCAAAAGAACAACAACAACAACAAAAATACTAGGCTCTGGGGGCCCTTTAGAGATTGATATCCCAACCAAGGACCATGCATGGAGAGGACCTAAAACCCTGCTCATATGTAGCCCATAGACTCAGTCTCCAAGTAGGTTCCCTAGTAAGGGCAGAATGCATAGTGGGTAAGTTCTTAAATGAGACAGAAGAATGAAATTCATTACTCAGAAGGGAAGGGCCTTCTTTGTAGGTCTGTGTGCTTAAGGCCACTTATAGGTACTGGGGTTCTCATCCTTTTAACTATTGGCGTGTTTATTTTCTCATTTGTCAAGTAAAATAGTTCTCTTTGGTTTTAATTTGATGGAGAACAATTGTACATCTTTCTTTGGCACGCCGTGATCTCTCAGTACCATTGTATTGTAATGTGTAACCATCCAGGCAGGAAATGTGTTTACCCCCAATCTACCCCTACAAACACACTTTAAAACATGTTGGGAAATTTAACTCCTCTTTTCTAGTTGTTTTCAAACATAATATTGTCAGCCAAAATCCCTTTAGAGTGCAATTGGACATGAAAACTTACCCCTATGCTCTGTGTCAGCCTGCAAAGGCCATCCTCCTTCTATTCTCCTGACTCTCGTGACAATTATTCTATTCTGTACTTTAGTAAGAGCCACGATTTCAAACTGCACAGATGCGTGAATTAGTATCTTCTTTAGCCTTCAGTACCTACTTTATTTCATTCATTACCACACAGCCACAAATATGACAAGATTTCATCTCCTTTTGAGCTGAATGCTATTTCGTCGTGTTTATGTACTGTATTTCCCATATCTGTCATCTGTTGATCTGCACATAGGTTGGCTCCATGCCATGGCTATTATGAATAATGCTGCAACAACCACGTGAGTGCAGATGTCATTTTCACACCAATTTTATTCCATTTGATGTACACCCCAAATCATACAGCAATTCAGTTAACCATTTGTGGAAGAACTTCCAGATTTTTAACTGGCTTCCGTAAAGTGCCTTCTGGAAATTTCATTCTCAGTCAGTGAAACAGGAATTGTAGACTGGCCTTCCCAACAACATGGTTTTAAATACTTCCTTTGTTTCTGACTATTTTCTCCTCAGTCTCTGACTTACATTATTTCTTTCACTAACCTTATCACTCCCCTGAGGATTCTACAAGTATTGTACCTTTTCAGAGATGGGGATGCTGTTACACTGAGATGAACAAACACACTCCAACTGCTTGACCAAAAGTTTAGTGTCTCTGATGCTAATATTCAGCTTATTCATTTACCTCCTCCTGTCCCAGGTTTCTTTTATTAATTAAATTTTTATTTTTGCATTAATTACAGTTTATTCATTTTGTATCCCCACTGTAGTCCCCTCCCATATCCCCTCCCAACCCCACTGTCTCTCCCTCATCTTCTCCCATGCCCCTCTCCAAGTCCACTGGTTTCTCAACTCATTGTTATTGAGATCATTTTCTTGCCATTGTTTATTTTGATTCTGTTTTGTTGTCTAATTTCATTATGTATCTCATATCTGAAATAATATAAAATGTGCGTCTGGATACTCAAATTCTAGTTATAGCCTAGCTGCTGCTCATAAATACCCATAGCTACTGCAATAATTCAGTTGATCTCCTATGAGGCAAACATAGGGACATCATCCCCATGTCCCCACTGTGGGACTTGGTAACTTAGGCAGATGCTTCTGTTCCTACACGATAAGCCAAGTTGAAGTTCATACTATTTTATTTTCTAAATACTAAAATGCTAACATTCTTGTTGTTGCTTTTATTATACCTATTGAGGGAGAAGAGGTCTCAAAGATCTTGGTGAATTTTTAGCCATCCTGTCTCTTTTCATCAAGACTTGATTAAGTTCTGCCATGTATTAGAAGCAAGAACAGGGACTGAGCAACTGGGATACTATGATATCAGAGATGGGGGAGTATCTACAATGATGAGCAGATTGTGGCTACAGGGACGTGGATGCCACTGTTTAGGTCTGCAGCACAGGTCAGAGTTGAAACGGTCATGGCGGTGTCTGTGAAGGCTGACCAGAAATCAACATTGAAGACTCTTTAAGGTAACATGTTAGGCTCGTGCTCAAACACTTACTTGGAGATCTATTTCCTCCCTTCCTTGGAAGAATTTGATGTTTCCGTTACTCTCCTGCACAGCATTCTTCTCATTTAAACCTTGGAGTCAGTGTCTTCAGCTTTACATTATTTAAGATGATGTAGCTTCCTCCTTCTCTACTAGTATTTTTAAAATGTTGTAAAGTATATTAAATATTAAGAAATGACACATTTAAACATTTGATACTAATCTAATGGAGATAAATGCTTTTTGCCCTTTCTTTAGCATAAGAATCTCAATGGACATGAGCTTTTTTTGTAGTTGGAAACCCAGAATGATTTTATTTGAATATCTGGAGTCACATCATTCAGAGTCATGGACACTGTGCCTTTGGTTGTCTCTGTCACTGAGTCATCTTGCCCCTTACTACCTTAGCTATGCTGCTCCCTCACTTGACATCTGACAGCAGAAGCCAACATGGAGTACTCAGTGAAATATTTAGTAAATCACCTCTTAATATTTAATATGCATCCTCTGTACAAAGGAACTGTTCTATGTACTGAGTCAGAAGCCAAATAATTACTCCTGCCCACATAATGCTTTCATTCTAAGGATATTGGACATAGAGGTAGAAGTCAAGACTCAGTCTTCCTGTTTGTTTAAACAAACATAAATTAGTGAGTATATATGCTAATATAGATGATGATATAAAAGTAGAGGAAAGTAAATATGATAAAGGTTTTTAAGTCAGAACCTGAAGATACCTAAAATTGGTCAGGTTTTAGAAGATGGCTCATAAAAGTCTACTGTAATTATGTAAACACTAGGCACATAAGAAGCACTTTAGGCAAACAGTAGTTTCATCAATGTCGTGTGATAACATTTACTTAAAATGCTGAGAAATAGTTAAGGTGTTGTGAAAACCAGTCCACGTGTAAAGAACCATAATGCATGTAACACAATCACAGGGGTGGGAGAGGAGCTCGCCTTACACGCGTTAGGGTTCAGCAATGGTCCTCAAGCTTTTGGGGCCTCAAAATCTCCCGGCTCACTTGTTAAAGCATGAATTACTAGGTTCAGTCCTATCTTTAAACTGTGTGAGCTAGGGCTTCCAGGATGGGGATTTGGAAATTTAACAGGTGATGCCAAAACTCTTGGTCTGAGGACACTTTGAGGAATTTTGCTAGAACAGTTCTCTACTAAGTTTTTTTTTTTTTTTTTTTCCTGCCTAGTGTAGATTTTACTGTTTGGAAATTAACCTTAATTTTCTTGTGCTAAGATACCTACTATCACTCAGTTCAATCAATAGTCACATGTTCCTACCTTTGTCACATCAGTTGACAAATGAAAGTTGACAAAGATTCCTGGAAGTAATTTGACACTCCTAAAACTATTGTACATTATTTTAGGTAATTGGACCGAAGAATTCGATACTATGATGGAGCAGCTGAGAGTGGCCATTGTTACCGCAAATTCTACCAGAGTGGACGCAGGACTAGCCACAGGATTATCATCATGGATTGCTGCAGCCATGAATCATCTGAAGGAATGGGCAGGCATGGGAGCGTTAGCAGGCCTTCTGGTGTTGGTCTCCTTGGTTTGCCTGTGGTGTATATGCAAGATTAGAGTCTCACAACAGTGTAATGCAGCCATGATCATTCAGGCCTTTACAGCCATTGGAGCAGGACAGTCTCCCCAAGCATGGTTGGCTACCATAAAAAGCTAAAATGTTACGCTCAGGAAGCGAGGCTAAGCACTGCACTCAGGGTCAGCCGCTTTCGACCCAGAGAAGAGCATGTCTGATTGCATGAGGGTTGATGCCCCAGGTCCCGCCTCTGAGAAAAAGGTATCGGACTGGTCTGATGCTCTTTGGGTGGATGACACCTAAATGAACATTGGTACAAAGTCCCAATTTATTTCTAATATCAGAGATCAGACCTCTACTCTTGCCTGAGGTGTCTAAAACAAAAAGGGGGAACTGTAGAGAGCTGCGTAATGCCGTGCCTTAAAGATGGAGCTGGTTTCCACCTTCCACCTTCCCGATGGTGAGTGCTCTCTGTCACAAACAACTCCATATTTGGCTAAGGCTGAGGATCTGGCTTGCTTCCGTGTATGTGGACCTATCTGCATTGCCCACGAGGCACGCTGGGGTTGGCTACCCAGAGGCTATTTTAAGCTGTGGGCTGGCTTTCCCCAGGGTCAGAAGATTGTTCAAGGTTCCTGAATAAACTGCATTGAGAAGAAAAAAAAAAAAAAAAAGATCAGAAAGAAGGAGAGGAGGACCTCCCCTATCAGTGGACTTGGGGAGAGGCATGCATGCAGAAAGAGGGGGAGGGTGGGACTGGGAGGGGAGGAGGAAGGGGCTTATGGGGGGTACAAAAGGAATAAAGTGTAATTAATAAAAGTTGAATAAAAAATAAAAAAAGAAGAAATTCTAACCCAAAATGTAGAAAAAAATCTCCCCAAAGTTAAGTTGATGCAGAAATGAATGGATCATGCAGTGGCCAGGCCTAAATCAGTTCTCCTCAGTCACATTCCTCATTTTTTAATATTATGGATAAAATTTTCTCATCTCTGAAACCTACAGAACCAATCTAAGTATATAGAAAATTACTGTGGCTAATATACTTTGAAAAATTAATTGGGGGGGGGCACTCCAAGATGGTGGTGACCAGTGTGCACCATTTCTGAAGGGCAGAGGATCTGAAACTCCAAAACTGGTGAGTGGCTGGGCAGCTGAAGCCAGAGCATCAACTTAGAAGCTTCAGGGGCGAGAGGGGACAACCTATGAGCTTGTGCTTTTGCTTGTTCTGGCAGCAGGCTGGGAGTACATAACCCCAGGTACAGGGCCTATTTACTCTAAGGGCCAAACAGGGAACATGAAACTGAGAGCAGAGAACTATGGGCCCTCTGAGCTTACCCCGTACCCTTGCGAGTGAGTGTGCAGCCCTCTGAACTTTCCACACAGCATGTGAGTGAGTATGTCTGTGGGAGAGTGCATACAGAAGCCCAGATCTGGAGGTATGTATGCTAGCCTCCAGACACCTGAACCCTCCCACCCATGTCCCCACTGTGGGCAACATAGGGATCCCTGGGACGGTGTTCTCAACATTGAAGCCCCTGTTCTGTGGGTCTCCCAGTGGAGTCCAGCCAAGCAATTCCTGGAAACAATTCCTGGAGCCAAGATGGTGCAGCCCAGATAGAATTGAGTGCTTGGAGCACAATACCGCTATAGGCCTGTGGACCACTGAGCCATTCAGGGCACCTGCACATGCACACTGGCCCGCAAACTACGCCAGGAGAACAACCTGCTTCTCCTTTACACTTTTACTTTCCAGGAGGCACACGTCCACACACACTCCCTTGCTTGCACTCATGTCTCTGCTACCTTCCTCCTTTACCTGCAGCTGAAACACCAACACCCACTCTCAAACCACTCTCTCATCTTCTGGAAGAATACTCCACACAAAGATGGACCCAGTCTGCAGTACAGGCTCTAGGAATAAACAGAGAAGGCTACAGACCGTCAGATGACTAGAGGACTGCACAAGAACACATCCAACAACAACAATAACAACAACTTACCAGCAGCCCCCCAAATCAATGGATATTTAATTCATTGGAAACACAGGAAAATGATCTCAAATCTATGCTTATCCAGTTATTAGAGGCACATAAAGAGGAAACAAACAAAGCTCTCAAAGAAATACAGGCAAATACAGCAAAATAAATAGAGGCACATGTAGAGGCACATACAGAGGTATACAGAAAGAAAATGAACAAAAAAAATAGATGCCATCATGGAAAGACAGGAATCCACATTTAAACAGATGAAGAAATTGGTGCAAGACATGAAAACAGAATTAGAATCAATAAAGAAAACACAAACAGAGAAAACCCTGGGGCTGGAGAAATTAGAGAAGAGATCAGGAACCACAAAGGTAAGCATCACCAACAGAATACAAGAGATGGAAGAGAGAATCTCAGGAGCTGAAGCTACAATTGCAGAAATTGATACATATCTCAAAGACAAATAAAGTCAGAAAAGTTACAAACAAATGCATCTAAGAAATCAAGGACACCATGAAAAGATGAACTCTAAGAATAATAGGAATAGACAAAAAAGGAGATTCCAGGCTCCAAGGTCCAGAAAATATTTTCAAGAATATCACAGAAGGAAATTTTCCTAACTTAAAGAAAGATTGAAATCTATACATCTACAGAAGATAAACAATAAAGAGTACTAAGGGTAAGATGACCAAACCTCACTTAGAAAGACAAATGGGATGGACATTGGATGTAGGAGAAAACAAGTAACAGGACAGGAGCCTACCACAGAGGGCCTCTGAAAGACTCTACCTAGCAGTGTGTCAAAGCAAATATTAAGACTCATAACCAAACCTTTGGCAGAGTGCAGGGAATCATATGAAAGAAGGGGGAGTCAGTAAGACCTGGAGAAGACAAGAGCTCCACAAGAACCAAATATATCAGAGCACAGGGTCTTTCATGAGACTGTTTCTCCAACCAAGGACCATGTATGGATATAGCCCATAGTAGCTCAGTATCCAAATGGGTTCTCTAATAAGGGGAACAGGGACTATTTCTGACATGAACTCTATGGAGAGCTCTTTGACGCCCCCCAAGGGAGGAGCAGCCTTGCTAGGCCACAGAAGAGAAATTTGCAGCCAGTCCTGAAGAGACTTGATAAGCTAGGGAAAGATGGAAGGGAAGGAGGTCCTCCCCTATTAGTGGGAAAGGGGCAGGGAGAAGATGAGGGAGGGAGGGTGGGATTGGGAGGGAATGAGGGAGGGGGCTACAGCTGGGATACAAAGTAAATAGCCTGTGATTAATATAAAAAATAAATTAATTAAAAATAAATAAATAAATAAATAAATAGAGATATATCCTTAAACATACAAGAAGCTTACAGAACACCAAATAGAATATAGAATAAACCAGAAAAGAAACTTATGTCACATAATAGCCATAACAGTAAATTTACAGAACAAAGAAAAATGTTAAAAGCAGTAAGGGAAAAAAGACCAAGTAACACACAAAAGTAGACCTATCAGAATCACACCAGACTTCTCAACAGAAACTATGAAAACCAGAAGAGCCTGATGCAGCTGTCTACACAATAACAGCTGGATCAGGTAGGATAAAAAAGAAATTAGAGACTTCCTAAAATTCAATGAAAATGAAGGCACAACTTACCCAAACTTATGGGACACAATGAAAGCAGTCAAAAGAGGAAAGTTCATAGCACTAAGTGCCCCAGAAAGAAGTTTGAGGCACCTCATATAAGCAACTTAACAGAACACTTGAAAGCCCTAGTGGGAAAAAGAAGCAGACACACTGAAGAGGAGTAGACAATTGGATATAATCTAACTTGTGGCTGAAATCAATAAATTAGAAACATATAAAACAATTTAAAGAATCAATGAAATCAATAGCTGATTTTTTGAGAAAATCAAAAGATAGACAAACCTTTAGCCAAACTTACTAAAAGGCAGAGAGAAACTATCCAAAATCAGCAAAATCAGGAATGACAAGGGGAACATAACAACAGACACTGAGGAAATTCAAAGAATCATTAGGGCTTACTTCAAAAGCCTATTTGCCACAAAATTTTAAAATCTAAATGAAATGACAATTTTCTTGATGGATTTCATTTACCAAAGTTAAACCAAGATCAGGTAGATTAAACAGTCCTTTATCCCCCAATGAAACAGAAACAGTAATCACCCTGCCAAAAAAAGAGAAAAAGAAAAAAACCAAAAAACAAAAAAGAAAAAAAAAACTCCAAAACAAAATCACACAAACAAAAAAATCAAACAAACAAACAAACAAACAAAAAACAGAGCCTGATAGTTTCAGCACAGACTTCTACCAGACCTTCAAAGAAGAGCTAATGCCAATACTCTTCAAACTATTCCACAAAATAGAAACGAAAGGAGTATTACCAAACTCATTCTATGAGACCACCATAACCTTGATATGTAAACCACACAAAGACCCAACAAAAAGAGAGAACTTCAGACCTATCTCTCTTATGAATATTGATGCAAAAACGCTCAAAAAAAATACGCACAAACTGAATCCAAGAATACATAAAAGATAAGATGATCAGTCCTCATTCAGAAAAGCAAATGGGATGGACATTGGAAGTGGGAAAAAACGGGAAACAGAACAGGAGCATACCACAGAGGACCTCTGAAAGGCTCTACCCAGCAGGGTGTCAAAGCAGATGCTGAGACTCATAGCCAAACTTTGGGCAAAGTGCAGGGAATCTTATGAAAGAAGGGGGAGATGAAAGACATAGAGGGGACAGGAGCTCCACATGGAGAAAAACAAAACAAAAAAATCTGGACCCAGGGGTCTTTTCTGAGACTGATACTCCAACCAGGGACCATGCCTGGAGTTAACTTAGAAGCCCTGAACATATGTAGCCCATGGCAACTCAGTCTCCAAGTGTGTGACATAGTAATGGGAACAGTGCTGCCACTGATGTGAACTCAGTGGCTGGCTCTTTGATCACTTCCTCCTGAGGGAGGAGCAGACTTACCAGGCCACAGAGGAAGACAATTCAGCCAGACCTGATGAGACCTGATAGGCTAGAGTCAGATGGAAGGGGAGGAGGACTGCCCTTATCAGTGGATGGGGGAGGGACAAGAGAGGAGAAGAGGGAGGGAGGGTAGTATTGGGAGAGGATGAAGAAAATGGTTACAGCAGGGACACACAGTGAATAAAGTATAATTAATTGAAAAAAACTAAATTAATAATACATAAAAAAAGATATCAACCACATTGACCAAGAAGGCTTCATCCCAGGAATGCAGGGGTGATTCAATATATGGAAATCCATCAATGTAAACAATGTTTATGTGTTTATCCACCACATAAATAAATAAAAGAAAAAAAATCATCTCCTCCAATGCAAAAAAAAAAAAAAAGCATACCATATCTAGTGAACATATTATTTAAAGGTAAAAGAAATTTCCTCAGACAAAAAAAAAAAAAAAAAAGCAGCATTTGACAAAATCCAACACACATTCACATTTAAATATTTGGAGAGATCAGGGATACAAGGGACATAGCTAAACATAGTAAAGACAATATACAGCAGGCCTATAACCAACATGAAGCTAAATGGAGAGAAACTTAAATCAGTCCCATTGATATCAGGGACAAGGCAAGACTGCTCACTCTCTCCATCTCTCTTCAACAAAGTACTTGAAATCCTAGCTAGAGCAATAAGACAACACCAAAAGAGATCAAATTGGAAAGGAATAAGTCAAAGTATTACTATTTGCAGATGATATGATAGCGTACACGAGTGACCCCCAAAATTCTACCTTCAGCTGATAAACACCTTGAGCAAAGTGGCTGGATACAAAATTAACTCAAAAAAATCAGCAGCCCTTCTGTATATGAAAGACAAAGGGCTGAGAAAAAAATTAGGGAAACAACACTGTTTATAAAAGCTACAAGTAACCTACAGTACCTTGGTGTGACTCTAACCAAGCAAGTGAGTGACCTGTATGAAAAAAAAACTTCACATCTCTGAAGAAAGAAATTGAAGAAAGATATTAGAAGATGGAAAGATCTCCCAGGCTCATGGATCAATAGGATTAAGATAGTGAAAATGGCTATCTCTACAGATTCAATGCAATTCCCATCAAAATATCAACACAATTCTTTACAGAACTCGAAAGAACAATTCTCAATTTCATATGGAAAAACAAAATACCCAGAATGCTAAAACAAGCCTGTGCAATAACAGATCTTCTGGAGGTATCTTTATTTCTGATCTCAAGCTGTACTTTAGAGCAACAGTAATAAAAACTGCATGTTACTGGCAGAGAAACAGACTGGAGGATCAATGGAATCAAACAGAAGACCCAGAAATAAACCCACACTTGATTTTTGACACAGAAGCAAAAATATTACAATGGAACAAAGATAGCATCTTCAACAAATGGTGCTGATATAACTGGATGACTACATGTAGAAAAATGGAAATTGGTTCCTATTTATCACCCTGCACAAAACTAAAGTCCACGTGGATCAAAGACCTCAACATAAAACCTGACACACTACATCGGTTAGAAGAAAATTGGGGGAAAGCCTTGAACTCATTGGCACAAGAGACAACCTCTTGAACAGAACACCAACAGCACAGGCTCTAAGATCAACAGTCAATAAAGGGGACCTCATGAAACTGAAAAGCTTCTGTAAAGCAAAGGACACTGTTACCAGAACAAAATGACAGCCTACAATTTGGAAAGGATCTTCACCAACCCTATATCTGACAGAGGGCTAGTATCCAGAATATATAAAGAACTTACGAAGTTAAACACCAACAAACATAGTAATCCAATTAATATATGGTATACAGAGCTAAACAGAGAATTCTCAACAGAGGAATTGAATGGGAAGAAACACTTAAAGAAATGTTCAAGGTCCTTAGTCATCAGGGAGATGCAAATCAAAACGACCCGAGATTTCACCTTATACCCGTCAGAATGGCTAAGATAAAACAAACAAACATCCAGAGATAGAAGCAAAAGAATGCACTGGTCTTATTTCTGATTTGTTTAACGTAATAAAATGGTTTCATGGGTAAAAAAAAAAACAAACAAACTCAAGGGACAACACATGCTGAAGAGGATGTAGAGACAGGGGAACCCTTCTCCATTGCCTGTGGGAATGTAAACTTGTACATCCAGTTGGAAGTCAATTTGGTGCTTTCTCAGAGAATTAGGAATAGTGCTTCCTCAGGATCCAGCTATACCACTCCTAAGTATATATCCAAAATATGTTCAACTATACAACAAGGACCTTTGCTCAACCATGTTCATAGCAGTTCTATTCCTATCAGCCAGAATCCATAAACAAGCCAGACATCCTGCAATTGACGTATGCATATAAAATTGTGGTAGATTTACACAATGGAATACTACTCAGCAATTAAAAACAAGGAAATCGTGGAATTTGCAGGGAAATTGTGGGAATTAGGAAAGATCATCTTGACTGAGGTATCCCAGAAGCAAAAAGACACACACAGTATATACTCACTTATAGATGGTTATTAGACATATAAATGGGATAAAAATGCTAAAATCTATACTCCTAAAGAAACTAAACAACAAGGAAGACCATAGGGTAGACGCTCAATCCTCACTCAAAAGGCCAAAATGATAGACATTGGAAGCAGGAGAAGACAGGGAACAGGACAGGAGCCTACCACAGATGGCCTCTGAAAGACTCTACTGATTGATGTATCGAAGCAGAAGCTGAGACTCTTAGCCAAACTTTGGCTAAGAGTGCATGGAATTTTATGAACTAAGGGGAGATACAATGACCTGTGAGGGACAGGAGCTCCAAAAGGAGACCAACATAGCCCTTGCAGCCCTGCAGAGACTGATAAACCCAAGCAGTGAACATGCATGGAGAGGACCTAAAACCCTTGCTCAGATGTAGCCCATAGACTCTGATTCCAAGTGGGTTCCCTGGTAGGGGAAACAGGGACTTTCTAGGATGAAGTCAATTGCTGGCTCTCTGATCACCTCCCCTTGTGTGTGGCAGGGTACAGCCTTGCCAGGCCACAGAGGAAGACAGTGAAACCAGTCCTGATGAGACCTGACAGGCTAGGGTCAGATAGAAGGGGAAGAGACATGTTTGTCTTATCTCTAGGAACAACATGTTTGCTAACAGCAGGCTGAAGCCATGATTCAGGGATAGCAAAACAGGTTGAGGAGGCACACACCAACATGCACAGGGAGAACATAGCCTCCTATGTGGCTCATCAATGACTGTGTGCTCTCACTCTTCTCTCACGGTCCTTTTCACCCCCTCCTTATGATTTTCTGTCTACACAGATCCTACATATTGCCATCCTGTGACTTTTACCTTCCTCTCCCTCCTCCCGCTCCTCCTCTTCTTCAGTGCTGATTCACAACTGTTTAATCAGACAGGAATGAGGAAGGAAATATCTTTTATAACCAAGAGCCTAATAGAAGTGAGCAGAATGTAATTCATACATATAATTCAAATCTCTGTTTGTTGATTCACTAGTATAAATGAATTGATTCACTCCCAAATTCACATGGCCCTTTTTAGGGTTATGGTTTATTACCTCTTACATGATTTGTTGGTGGGTAAACCCCACCAGAACCTCCCCTTTATGTCCATCTCTTTTCCTCTTCTTCCTTCTGCCTTTCTTCCTGCTTTCTTTCCTCCCCTGGTACTCCCTCTCTCCATTCTTCCTTTTCTTGTGTACCAGATCTTGACTTCAGGGCTTTGCTCACACTAAGTGTACGCTTGGTCATCAAGCCACACCCCCAGGTTCTTCCACCCTTTAATAAAACTTTTCTCTACAAATAAAGAATTTGACTTGTTGGGAATAAAGGAGCTAAACCCTTTTCATCACAGTTAATTAGGTTTCTGACTTACTCCACAGCCATTATTTCTTCAGGCATTACTTGTGCACTCCCTTAACATCAAGTGTCAAAATATATTAAAAGCACAGCTTCCTAAAGCATCAAAGACAACAGCGTTCCTCGTTTTGCTGTGTTCTACCACAGCCACCTGAAATGCACCGCTAGGTATTGCTCTCAGTATTGATCTCACTCCATTTATATATCTGCCTTAATTTAAATGCCACTCTTTCAATAATTTATGCAGAAGGTCAAAGACACACCAAGCTGAAACATACTTTCTGGGACTATGAAGAAATTCCTGGTAATAGTACAGAGACATGGAAAATAGCAGGAGGTCTTGTTAGAGGGACTATTTAGAGATAAGTCAAATTGGTTATCAAATGTAGCCCTTCAATTTCTCAGGGAAGGACTGGACCAGAGGCTGCAGAAATGAGATTTTCAACCGTGGTGATAACCTTACGTTAAGCAGCAGGAGCAGAAGCTATCTGAAAAAAATATTGAAAGCATCAGATTTATATCAAATAAGATGGGTCACAAATTACGAGCTCTGAGAAGCACTGACATTTTAAACCTTAGCTCAACTGGATAAGAAATTCAATGACACTGTTACCTTATCGTATTACTGGAAAGAGCTCAAAGTAAAAATAAGTGGGGAATTTGAATGTTTTTTTTTCCAACTTCCTACAACTAATGAGTGCAAAAGTCTAGCCTAGCCACCTCTAGCATCACGTCCTTTGCTTCCTCAACAGATGACTGGGAACATAACTCATCCTACATCCAAAACACCTGCAGATAAACTGTAACAGGACATCACATCAGTCAAAAGGAGTCCATTGTAGCATTGACAGAAAGCTAACCTTGGAAAAACACCGACACCCAAGTGGATCAGTCATCTTATTGTAGCCTGTCACTGTCTCATGAGAAAAAGAACAAAAATAAGAAGACGGGAGGCACAAAATGGTGATGTTCATTATGGAGGGTTTTTTTATTATTATTATTTATTCCATTTGAAGCTTAGGAAGCTCAGGAAGGAATTTTTGGTTTCTCCTTTATATTGAATGACAGATTACATGGGCTTCTTTCCAACACCTTCCATTTCTTAACACATTCTGGACATTCCTGTGTAAATTCAGACAGGTTAGTCTTACCATTCTCCCCTCTTCTACCTCTCATAAGGGAAGAGAAGGGATGTGTGTGTGCCAGAGTGTGTGAAGATAGTGAAACCTGAAGGGAGAATGTGGCCAGCATTACACAAAGGCCATGAATGGATAATCACCCTGTCACAGCAAATAGACTCTGTCTTGAGCAATTCCATGGTTTTCCAGGGGAAATCAGCTTCCCCTGCAGGCTGCCAAGCCCAAATGAACTCCTTACAGCACGCATGGATCTGAGCATCAAGTAATTATCCCACTATCTTGCCTAAAAACAAAGCCTCTGCGACCCTCCAGGAACCTTTGACCTTTGCCAGCTAACATAAACTAATTATGTTTGTGGCAGGAGCTGAGGGAGGCTGTTGGTAGTCCTTTGTGGCAGTTGTCCTTCCTGCTTTGTGCCACGTTGTTGGTTCGGGCACTCCAAAATACCCCTCTTCAATCAAGGGTGTTGCTGGGCAAAGCACTTAAAGAGATATGATGAGGTCATTATCACAGATAAACCTCATTGACCAGGATTTAGTAACCCACCTGAGTAATCCACATGGTTCAGTTAGCAGCAGCAGCAGGAGGAGCAGCAGAGGCCATTGTTACTGTCACTTAGCTGCAGTTACAGCTGGTCAAAACAATTTTCTTCTTCTTTTTCTTTTGTTAATAGCCCCATGATTAGGTGTAAGGGATAACCCAATCCAGGGACATCTAAGCAAGGTTAGAGGTTAATTGACAATATCTACCTCAGTGGTATGAGACCTTGCAACCTTTTGCTGAGCAAATACTCCTAAAGAAAGGGGAGAGAATGTGATACAATTAGTTGAGAATAGGATAGCAAAACTCTCAGATGGGAAAGGACAACTCGACAAAGAGTCCAGTCAGAAGGGCCACGTGGGCTACATCCAGATGCAGAGAGTATTTGTGGCCACTCATCTAGTGAGGGAAGCAGAAAGAGCTAGGCCGGTCACTCCTAAAAGCAAAGAGCCACTGCTATGAACAGTGGGCATCCCAGAGTAACAGCAATTCCAGAAGCTAGCTGCAGCTCCAGGACATCCCTCAGGCAGCCAGAGCTGTCTTCTTTCCTGCATGTGGGACTGCGGGTTCTCTTCAAGTTAGTCTGTGAAGAGTTGTCCACAACACAGGTGCCTCCGCAATTGAGAGGAAGTGGCCTGCTGTGCCCAGGCACACTCCATCCTCGGTGTTCTCGTCACTCTCATTTCTAACACACTTTACCTCACATGCAGAACCAGACGTCGTCTGTCGGATAAATTGCCAACCCTGCAAGGTTGTTACAGGTTTCCAGGTCTTTCCTTTTTTATCTGTTTTTATCTAGTTTTGTTCAGTTTGATTTTTCACCCTCTAGATTGGCCCTCCCCAACACAAACTCACACTCCCAGCTGCCAGGTCCTTCTAACTGGAAGTTTGCTAAAAATTGCCAACTCATTTTCTTCCCCCGCTCCCTCCCCCCAGCTTTTTTTCCAGTACAGCTGGTGCCAAAATGTGATTTGTTTTGCTCCGGTCACTGAAGTTTTTGTTTTCCTTTATTTCAACCCCATGCTGGCTTCCCCACTCGCTGCTGCTGAGTCATCTGCTGCAGGTGTTCTGAGCCGCTGGTATTTATGTCACTTGCAGATGCTTTGGGTAAATTACACCATGTTCCGGCAGTCTGGTGAGGCTTCCCTTTGATCCCAGGCTTCCTGTGGGTGCACACATGTGTAAAGCATCACAGAGCCGGGTCAAGTCTTAGATGGATTCTACCCAAGACAGCTTGGGGTGTTACAAGCCCTATGATATGATGAGACCTACCAACGCTAGGAGTTTGATAAGGAAACACCCCTGACATTGCAAGGTACCACAATTTTAACATATGTAGCAAATTACAAATAAAATGTGAATTAAGCAGCAGCAGAGTAGCTGTTCTAGATGCCTAAGAAAGCTGGCATAGAGGGGCACAGTCTGTTTCCACAGAAAGGGAAAGTCATTTGGAAAAAAATGGCCTTCAGGAAAAAAATCGTATGAAGGCTTAGGAACACACAGATACTGTCTCCCCTGCCCTTTTCTCACCACAGCTCTCTACCTTATGTTCTAACGTCCTGGGGCAAAGGAGAGCTTCCAGACTAGAATCCCCAAATCACATTTATTTATATTCTAGACAGACAGCATCCTTGGTCTCCTGTGTGAGTAGGATGGTGTTTATTCGTCTGGGATAGCGCAACATATTATCTTCCTGCATGGATTTACAAATTATCAATGGGACTCTCTAGTCCTAGGCAAAGGCATGAAGTAGCAACTTACATCTTCAGAGACCAGCTTTAGAGTGGAGCAGTACCTTCCCAGTACTGTAGGAATCTTGTCCTTCTAGGCTACCATTAGACACCCACTTTCTGAGGAGATTCCCAGAAAGAATGGTCCTGTGCTAGCATCACAACAGTCCTGGCAAACTGTGCTCAATGACCTGTGGATACAGAAGTAGCTACAGATGGTGGTAGATGGCCAGCCTGAGCTTCCTCAGCAGAGGCAGTGTTCCCAGAGGTCTGCATTGAGTCTGAGGGTTTCCTCTCCCCAGTGACCACAAAACAGCCAGCTGTGGAGTGTCATTTCAGCAAAAGGATCAACTGCCACTCTTCAGTAATTTTCTGAAAATGAAGAGTGGAGACCGAGGAGCATTGAACACAGTATGGAAAGGCACTTGAAAGTGACTCACTTCCTAGTGCAGCAGGAACTTACTGCCACCATGTGCAAGGCCACAGGGTTTCCAGTGACATACGGCAGTGAAGGCATTCTCCTGCTCAGGGGCCAGCAGGTAAACAGTGTCCAGCTGGCTTGCACTCAGCAGGTTGGTAAGTTTCGTTTTGTGACTTGAGTCTGCTCTCTTCACCATGCTCTATTCCATCAGCTGATGAGGTTGGGAGCCAGAAGTGGAAACCGGGGTTTCTAGAAGCCCAAGCCCTAGAGAAGCAGCATCCCACGGGTGTCCACTTTCTACCACTTACAGTCAGTCAGACTTCAAGCCACTAGCATTGGGACAGCGTGCCTTCCCAGCGAAGTCGGCTGAAGAGAGTGGCAATTCTGCTGATCAGTACTGAAATCTACTATAACACCTTCACTGTTTGAGAACACGAGGCCCACGGTCTGAGGGATAACAGCTGGATGTTGTAAAGCATAAGGACTCTCAGATTTTCCCAATATCCATGGAAGGAGCTGAAATACACAATGCTATAATAAAATTCTGCTCAGTTACCTAACTTTCTAAAGGATTTTAAAAATAATTTACTTTTCTTGATTACTTTGAGGGAAAAAATGAAATATTCAGTGTTTATCCACACCATACTATTTTTGTAAGGAATAAAGAACTATTATTTTCTTTTATTGTGTCTACAATAGCTGATTTATTTTTTTCTTTCTTCTAAATCTGTTAAATTAAGCCGCAAGATTCAACTGCTTCTTCTGATATAAATATTACAAATACGTCAGGTGATACCAATGATCACATAAAAGACCCGAGAATGTACTAACAATGATGACACTAACTAGATAAACTAGTTAATAACATTCCTTAACAGAGTAAGAGAATGCATTATCTTCTAGCACAAGATCACAACACTACTGTCTCTTCTTAAAAACCTATGATTTACCAAAGACATTAAACCCTTATCCTCATGCTGATCTATAAAAGTGTTTCTTATCACTCATGGATCCTTTGAGACAATTATTTCTAGAATGGTAATTTTGGACTCTGTCACTCACTGACCGTATCTTCTCGGACAGTTTGACTTCCAGTGTCTCCATGAAGTTAGCCTCTAGCCATTCAGATGTTTCAAGATGCTTAAAGCTGTCTTTGAGCCCCAGAATGTTCTATTACCAAACACCTGGCAATTAATTAATATTACTACTGTAATAAAGGGCCTGCCAGTATTCCATGGCATTTGTATCTTTGTAGGGTCAAAACCCTGTGGCAGGTCACCGGACACAGAACGTCGTTCCTTCTCTTTTGCCAACATCCCGGTCTTTGTGGAAACGAATTGGTCATCTGTTGGGGTTGTTTCTCCAGAGAGGATCAATTTCAGGCCTCAGTGACATACCAGGATTTGCTTCCACTTTCTGGCTCTAATTTCTCCGAGAAATGTATGTAAGAAACATCTGCTTTAAAGTGGGTGAGCCATTTTAAACTGGTAAAACAAGGAGATGGTTATATATATATTTTTAAAGTGTCATCAATATGCAAGATGATAAGTATATGGGACTAAGCAATAGGCATTGTTCTTCAGTTTTCCAAGATAATCACTCTGGAACTGTGCTGTTCATGGTCAGAGCCCCAGTCAAAGATGACTATTAAATACTTAGGACTAGAAGTTCAGGTTTTTGCCACATCAGCCACATTTCAAGTGCTCAAGAGCCACATGTGGCTAGTGGCAACCATATTACTGAGCACAGACTGGAGAAAGTTTCACTGGAGAGGAACTAGTGTTTTATACCCATGAAGACATACTGAACAGAGTAGGTTGGTGAATATTGAAGGGAAAACATATTTCTTTAAAAATTGTGTTGCGATTCAGTTTCAGACCTCTGAGGGGTGTGTGTGTGGGGGGGGGCTGTCCTGAAATGTGCACCTACAGAACCTCACTTATGATGGTAGGATGCACTGGCGTATCTGATGAACATGTGCTTTGTGCTCTTATTCATGCAACATCATTTTAATCTTACCTAATGGGTAAGAGCTATCTGTAGATTACTTTGAGAGGACTGAGGTTAGTAGAAAGTGACAGTGACCCAATATCCCCATTAACTGACTATATTCCAAGCAACGTAGTTGCTTCTGTTCATTTTTAATTTATTTGCTTTTATTTTTTGCTTGGATCCACTGTTACTGAAAGGGTGACACACAAACTACAGCTCTCTCTGCTACCAGCTAGATAAGGTGTCGACAAGGGTGAAGACTGTGGTTCAAAGAGAAGAGAGAGTGAAGGGTCCTTAAGGTCTCCACATGCAGAGAAAGTTTTTAGAAGACAAATGAAGAAATTCAGTTAGTATATGTAGATAAAGACACAGAAAAGACTTGTGGGTTCCAGGCTTACCCTTGTAACAAGTGTTAGTCAGCAAGTTTGATACTGAAATTGTCAAACGGATGGGAATGGGTTCTAATTTCCTTCCAAAGTCAGATTGGATCCAACATATGAGACACTACACATTCTAATATGCCATTCTTCTTGGTCTGCCATTCTCACAGCCTTGAACAAAAAAGACATCTATGGCTCTCCACTTTTCTCTGTGACTCTTAGTGTAGCTATGGCATTCCAGAAGAAGAAGACATCTGGAATGTGGTGTGATGGGATGGGATGGGATGGGATGGGATGGGATGGGATGGGATGGGATGGGATGGGATGGGATGTTTTCTCTGATGTGTTTTCTACTCCAAAGAGGTCATCCCTAAACACATGTACATCTGAGCAGCACTAAATGGAATCAGTAGATTGTGTATATGTGTGACAACAATAATTACAGAAGGTGAGGTCATGAACTTGAGGAGTTGGATGAGATAAGGGAGGAGTTACAGCAGGAAGAAAGAGGCATAAGAAATAATATAAATATAGTACTCATATACAAAATTCCCAAAACAAAAATTAAAAAAGAATTATCATAAAAATTAGAAACAAAAAGAAACTAATGATAAGTAACAAGACTATAAGAAGAACAGAGAGACTTACTTCATACTTCAAGATGGTTATCAATGAAACTACTCGACCTATAGTATACTGCTCTTGTATAATTTTTTAATATCTTAGATCACCAAGGATAGCTTAGCCCTGTTTTAAGTGCACAAAAACCTGCCGTGGTGTTTGTATTTGGAAATATTTTCTTATGTAATTCAAAGAAGAAAAAGAGCACCTGGCTTTATTAGCAAAGTAAAACTGTGGTGACAATAAAATTTATCATCCAAATAAAGACACTTTTGAACGTAATCCTTTCTGACTACGCCAGAAGCACAGGTGTAAACGAGAACAGTCCAAGGCAAGCCAGGACACTGTCACCCAGGCGCTCCACAGCTGGGCGGTCTGGGTTTGTACTATTCTCCCCTCAGCTGAACATGAGCTCAAGGCTGCTCCTCGCTGTCAGGTGATTTACACAGGAGTGAAAATCATGATGTGAATGAACAAGGAAGGTGGCTAAATGCATTTAAAAATGAAAGTAAGCAACACAGAGAAAAGGGGGGATAACCCTCACTGAACTATATATTTTTAAAGAAGAAAATTACTCAATTCAGTATCTAAGACAAAAAATGATAATGTCAATTGAGAATGTTTTTCCTCAATTCAAAAACACAACAAAGAAAGCAAACAAACAAACAAAAACCAGTTTCCTAACCCTGTTTAAGGCACTGGGTTGGATAGTCTAGCTGTAGTGTGCCCTTCAAAACTAGAGTAGGACAATTTAATTTATTTACCTGATCTTCATTCAGCTTTGGTAAATGGAATCAATCGAAAAATTGTCCATTTCATTTACATTTTCAAAATTTGTTGCATATAGGTTTTTGAAGTAGGACCTAACGATTTCTTAGATTTCCTCAGTGTCTGCTATTATGTCTTTTCATTTCTGATTTTGTTGATTTGGACAATGTCCCTCTGCCTTTTACTTAGTTTGGGTTAGTTATGGGTTTGCCTATCTTGTTGATTTTATCAATGAACCAGCTCATGGTTTGGTTGATTCTTTGAATTGTTCTCTTTGTTTCTAATTTATTGATTTCGGCACCAAGTTTGATTGTTTCCAGCCATTTACTCCTCTTGGGTGTGTCTACTTTTTTCTCTAGTGCTTTCAGGTATGTCATTGGGTTGCTTGCATGAGATGCCTCGAATTTCTTTATGAAGGCACTTAGTGCTATGAACTTTCCTCTTTGCACTGCTTTCATTGTGTCCCATAAGTTAGGGTAAGTTGTACCTTCATTTTCATTAAGTTCTAGGAAGTCTTTAATTTCTTTCTTTATTTCCCCCCTGACCCAGGTGTCATTGAGCAAAGAGTTGTTCAGTTTCCATGTGTGTGTAGGTTTTTGTTATTTCTGTTATTGCTGAGCTCATGGTGGTCAGATAGGATAAAAGGGATTATTTCAATCTTCTTGAATCTGTTGAGTCTTGCTTTGTGCCCAACTATATGGTCAATATCTTCTTTTGGAGAAGAGTCTATGAAGTGCTGAAAAGAAGGTACACTCTTTTGAGTTTGAGTGAAACTCAAAAAGTTTAAGACCATTTGCTTTAAGATCTCAGTAAGTGTCATTATTCTTGTACAACCACTTTGGAAATCAATCTGGCCCTTCCTCAGAAAATCAGGAATAGTGCTATCTCAAGATCTAGCTATACCATTCCTAGGCATATACCCAAAAAATGCCCCACCATTCAATAAGGACATTTGCTCAACCATGTTCATAAGCAGCTCTATTCATAATAGCCAGAATCTGGAAACAAACCAGATGTCCCTCAATTGATGAATGGGTACAAAAATTGTGGTAAAATTGTAAATTCCATTTACACAACGGAATACTGCTCAGCTATTAAAAAACAAGGAAATCATGAAATTTGCAGACAAATGGTGGAAACCAGAAAAGACTGTCCTGAGTGAGGTAAGCCTCAAACCGAAAGACACATATGATATATACTCACTTATAAAGTGGATATTAGCCATAAATTTTGGATAAAAATTCTAAAATCTATAGCTCTAAAGAAGCTAAACAACAATGAGGATCCTAGAGAAAATGCTTAATCCTCATTCAGAAGGGAAAACAAGATAGATATTGGAGGTAGAAGACAAGGAACAGGTCAGGAGCCTTCCACAGAGGACCTCTGAAAGACTGTACCCACCAGTGTATCGAAGCAGATGCTGAGACTCATAGCCAAACTTTGGGCAGAATGCCGGAATCCTTATGGAAGAAGAGGGAGATCGGAAGATGTGGAGGGGACAGGAACTCTACAAGGTGAACAACAGAGCCAAAATACCCCAGGGGGCCCTGCAGAGACTGATGTTCCAACTAAGGATGATGCATAGAGAATACCTAGACCCCTTGTTAAAAGGAAGCCCATTGGCTGCTCAGTTTCCAAGTGGGTTCCCTAGTAAGGGGTGCAGGGGCTGCCTCTGACATGAACTCAGTGGCTGACTCTTTGATCACCTCCCCCTGGGGGTGCAGCCTTGCCAGGCCACAGAGAAAGATGATACATACAGCCTTGATGAGACCTGATAAGCTAGGCTGAGATAGAAGGACGGAGGTCCTCCCCTATCAGGGGACTAGGGAAAGGGCATAGGGGAAAAAGAGGGATGGTGAGTGGGACTGGCAGGAGATAAAGGAGGGGACTGCAGAGGGTTACAAAGTGAATAAATTGTAATAAATAAATAAAATAGAATTAAAAAGAACAGATATAATGTGATCTGTATGTGTTCCTGTGTAGATATAGATGTGTACTTATAAAGACATAAATCAAAATAATCATGTGTAAAAAAAAAAACCTAAAATATGGATAGAGAGGTGGCACAGAGGTTAAGAGTGCCAGCTGCTCCTGCAAAGGACTCTGGTTCAGTCCTCAGAACCAGCATGGTGGCTCTGGAACTCCAGTTCCAGGGGACCTCACACCCTCTTCTGGCTTACGCAGACACAAAATATGCATGTGATATACAGACATACATTCTAACAAAATACATAAAAAGTAAAAAAAAAAAAATAGAAAAAAGAAATTAGAAGAATTCGGAGAACATGTTGATTGGTACAGGGTGTCTACTGGTATATAGCAGCTGAGGATTTAGAATCCTGGACTTTTTGCTATGTATTGGATGCTCTCATATGCAGAAATGTCTCAGGTCTTATCTGATATTTATATGGGTGAAAAATTTGTTTCTACTTGTCTATACCTAGCTGTGCCTTTGATGTAGGGTGAAATCCCAACAATGGGGTGGATAAGGCAGAAGGATCTCAAATTCCAGGCACAGTAAAAAACAGCCAACCAGCTGCTTAAGACTAAAGGTTAACTCCATGTTACAAACAAGCACAAAGTAACTTCTTACACTTATTAATGACAGCTTTTAGACACTTTGTGGTACTGTGTCTCTTGTTTTATTTGGCACTTTGTCAAGAACGATTCATTATAGAATGACTGGAACACCACATGTGCAATTTAGTGGCCATACAGCACAGCTGCCTTGGTAACTTGGTAACACTCAAGGTTACCACACAGATGAGCAATTTCTGTCTTGCAGGAAAGTTACACTCAATCATCTACATGTTTCAATACTACTATACTATTCATCGCTTTAAATTTATTTTGCAATCTACTTTTACAGTATTACTAGAACAGTACATTGATTTAAAGAATGCCTATTGATAGTTTATATTAGTTATACAATTCAATTTACTCTCATATAGACTGTATTATAAAAAAAAATCTCTGATTAAAGGAAGTCCTTGGACCTCATAGAACAATGGATCAGAGCTCTAGGGCAGAGTTACTTCTCTATAGTCTTTGAATTTTCAGCAAAAAGTTGCACAGAAAAGCAGCCTTTCAGACTTTACCCACGCAATGGAAGGACAGCCTCTTAGATGACATGCCTGTGATCTGTGAACAAGCCTTCCAAGCAAGCTAATATTGCTCTTCTGCATGCAAGGCTTTGAGGATTATTTCTGTGGGTATGGCAGACATGAGTAATGCATTGTCTTCAAAGAACATGTAGTCTAACAGGAGATAAAAAGATATCTCCCTACTTGAGTTACATGAGTAAGAAAATCCAGAGGATCAGGTGACCAAAAACACAATAGAAATTTGGCAAGAGCCTAATGCCAGAGAATGATAATACCAAGCATGACATGACTTCTCATCTTCGGAAAGCTGGGTTCTGAGACAAGTTGAAACTACACAATTCTGACTAAAAGGAGCAGACCTCATCCTCTTAAGACTCAGTGCTGCCCTAAAGCCATACAGAGAGCTGTTCCAGGTCACATCATCCTCTGCTTTTGAATGAGGAGCACACAGCTGTGCACTCTCATATGCTTCCTGGTTTTCTCTAGGTTAAGTCTTACAAGAGTCTTCAGATAAATTGGTGCCTGAAGCTTTAGGAAGTCTGTTCCTTAGTGGCCTTGAAAGATTTGACAGGTCTGCAGGGTGACATGCCCACAGAACTTGCTGTGCCCATAGCCTTTCCACCTTAGAAATACGTTACCCAGCCAGTTACTCTAGCCTCTCTTGCCTATTAACTTTTAATGGCTCTAGTTAAATATTAAGAGATATTTATTCCATGGCTAAGTTCATGGTTAGCAAGAAAAGCTTAAACAAATCAGTATGGTAAACTGGGAAGCTCTCAAACAAGGTGGAATCATGGTCAAGAGTTTAACGGAAATAAAAAAAAAAAGTGTACAGATGAATTAGTGTAGTCTTCATGGTTCCAGGACAGACTTCACCTTTCAAAAGATGGTAAAGAGATCATAATGCAAGCCTCTTTGTATAGCAGAGAAGAAGGGAAGAGAGGATAGAAGAAAGGAGAGAGAGACTTTCTGCTTCTATGTTTGTCCTGAGAAATTGTGTGTATATGCAGATTTGGGTGCACAAGTCTACTCATCCACGTACATTTACATGTTATAATCTCAGCACAATGTACCAGATAGTTTTCTAAATTTTGATGTGTTGTGAAAATTTACAAGAGCATTCTCTTCTTGTCTTTACATAGGAACGTCTTCCTGAGATTGCTCTCCTGGAACTAGACTGTGCAGGACGTGGATTTCCCATACTGAGCTGCTTTCTGTGGCATGTGTCAAAACTCACTGTCGCTCAGCAAAGGCATCTGTGGCATCATCAGATCAGCAGTTCTCAACCTGTGGGTCATGGTCTCTTTGGGAATTAGATATCGTGCATATCAGATATTTGTATTAAGACTCATAACTATGATCCAAGTTGGCAGTGCTGGAAGGACAGTGTCTAAGGAGCAGGACAGCAGTGTTGGCACAGCAGCCAAGAGACTGAACTCTGGGCCCTAACACAACAGCAACTGTGTTTCCCAGGTAAGAGGAACCACCATGGTGTGAGAATCAATTGGGTCCATTCTCAGGTCACCCAGCTAAAACCTGGAAGAGTTCCCGGGTCCCAGCAGGCACTTGGTCGCCAGCCCAAAGCTACCCACCTGTGTGTCCTGCTCAACTTCCCAGGCCAAACTGTGGGCACCAAAACACCAGAGACTGGGATGTCCAGTCATGAGAAAACCCCACAGTGAAGGAAGCAAATGGTACCAACCTCAGGTCACCCAGTCAATCCTTAGAAAAGGTCCGGGGGATGGATGGGTGCACAGCCTCAAGCCCAGAGTGGGGTACTCAACTGCCAGCCCAGAGACCTGCTTCATGCCGGACTCACCATTTCAGACAAAACTGTGGGCCCCAGGGCACCAGAGACTGGGTTTCTCTGTTGGGAGAAAACTCCACAGTGAGGGAAACAGTAGGTCTGAGCTTAGAGCACTCAGCCAACCCCTACACACATGGAAAAGTTCTTGGGTCAAGTTCCTGGGTTCCTGCAGGTGCCCAGTGACCAGCTTGGAGCCACCACTCACTTGTGCCTGTGTGAACTACGTGCCACCCCAGAAGGAACTGTGGACCCCAAAGCACCACAGACTGTGTCTCCCTGTTGGGAGGAAACCCCACAGTGTGGGGGAGACATCTAGTCTAACATGAGGACACCCAGCTCCAGAAAAGTTTCTGGGTCCCTGCAGACTCTAGGCTTTAGCCTCCTGCTACATGCATGAGAGCTGTGCTCACCTGCAACTGATTACCTCTTGGGTACTGGGGCACAGAGCTCCAACTTCAGATCTAAAAAGGCCTAGTATCCCCAAGATCAGCCCCCAGATACTGTTCCAAGGGCAACCAGTTATCCCCAACTAAACTGACCAAACTGTGAGACTCCCTGGTTCTTCAAGAGGGCTGTACCTAGAAAACTGTGTAAGAACAATAGCAGCAGCTCACTAAATTCAGAGCAAGAAAGACAACAGCAGGGCACCTGTCTCCAGGACTTCTCCAGGTGAGAGGAGAGCCCCGCTGACTAACAAAGACCACAGTTACCACTCAGGTCTATACGCCTGAGGTGAGCTGTGGCAATTCCTGAGAAACACCTGCCATTCAGTGTCCATACCCAAAAAGCTGAGAAGGCCTCCTTCAGGAAAAATCATCTTCCTGCCAAGGGGAGTCTCCCCACCATAGGGTTCCAGGAAGCTCCAGAAACTAACAGCCAACACCGAAGATAGCCCAATGGGTAGAGGCAAGAATAAAAACTTAACCAACAAAAGACAGAGCAATATGGCATCTCCATATCCCAGTTATCCAGGGGCAAGCAGTCCTGGACACCCCAGCATAAATGAAATTCAAGAAGATGACCTTACATCTATGCTTATGAAGAGGATAATAGATGAAACAAATAAAATGTGTAAAGAATTAGAGGAAGATAAAGTCAAACAGATTATGCCCATCTGTAAAGAAATACAGGAAGATAAAGACAAACAGATTATGGCCATCTGTAAAGAAATAAGGGAAGATGCAGCCAAACAGTTGGTGACCTTCAGAGAGGAAATAATTAAATTACTGAAAGAAATAAAAGAAACTGAGGAATGCTCAAACAAATAGCTGAAGGAATTGAAAGAAAAGCAAGAAAATATGGTAGACAGGTGAAGGAAATCAAGAAAACGGCTCAAGATCTGAAGATAGAATTTGAAAAATTAAAGAAAACACAAATGGAGGAAATCATGGAGAAGAACTTAGGGAAGAAAACAGGAAGTACAGAAGTAGGCATAACCAATAATTATAAGAGATGGAAGAAAGAATCTCAGGTGTGGAAGATACCATGGAAGAAATCAATGTATCCATCAAAAAAAAAAGTTAAATCTAAAAAATTCCTGACATAAACCATCCAAGAAATGCAAGACAACATGAAAAGACAAAACCTAAGAATAATAGAAATAGAGGAAAAAGAAGATTCCCTGCTCCAAGGCCCAGAAAATATTTTCAACAAAATCATAGAAGAAAATTTTCCCAACTTAAAGGAGAGGCATATAAGAGGCCTACAGAACACCTAATAAATTAGACCAGAAAAGAAAATCCTCCTGCCACATAATAAATAAAGTGGTAAGTATATAAAACAAAGAAAAAAAAAAAACTAAAAGCTTCAAGGAATAAAGGCCAAGTAACATAAAATGGCAAACCCAACAAAATCACACCTGACTTTTCAACATAGACTATGAAAGCCAGAACGGCATGAGTGTATATCATGCAGACCCTAAGAGAACACAGATGTCAGCCTAGGCTACTATACCCAGCAAAACTCTCAGTCATCATAGATGGAGAAAACAAGATATTCAATGACAAAAACAAATTTAAACAATACATACCCACAAATCCAGTCTTACAGAAGATACTAGAATGAAAAATACAACCCAGGAAAGCTAACTACATTCAGGAAAACACAAGAGATAAATAATCTCACTACAGCAAAACTAAAAATAGCCAAGCATACAAACACACTACCACAACCAACAGCGAAATCAAAGCATCTAACAGCCACTGGTATTAATCTCCCTTGACATCAATGGACTCAAACTCTCCAATAACAAGACACAGACTAACAGAATGGATACATAAACAAGATCCAACAATCTGCTGCAAACAAGAAACACACCTAAGTTACAAAGATAGACCTTACCTGAGAGTAAAGGGCTGAAGGATGGTTTTCCAAGCTAATGGACCCAAGAAGCAAGCAGGAGTAGCCATTACAATATCTAATAAAATAGATTTTTCAACTGAATTTAATTAAAAGAGATGGGGAAGGTCATTTCATATTCATCAAAGGAAAATTCCACCAAGAAGACATCACAGTTCTGAACATCAATGCCCCAAATACAAGGGCACTCACATTTGTAAAAGAAACATTAATAAGACTGAAACAACCCATAGATCCCCACACATTAATCATGGGAGACTTCCACACCCCACTCTCAACAAACAACAGGTCAACAAAACAGAAATTAAACAAAGAAACAATGTCTCTGACAGAGGCCATGAATCAAATGGCCCTAACAGACATCTACAGAACCTTTCACCCAAACACAAAAGAATTTACCTTCTTCTCAGAACCTCATGGAATCTTCTACAAAGTAGACCATATAGTTGGTCACAAAGCAAGCCTCAACAGATACAAGAAGATTGAAATAATCCCTTCATACTATCTGACTACTATGGACGAAAGCTGGACCTCAACAACAACAGAAATAGCAAAAAGCCTACACACACATGGAAACTGAACAACTCTCTACTCAATGACAGCTGGGTCAGGGAAGAAATAAAGAAATCAAAGACTTCCTAAAATTCAATGAAAATGAAGGCACAACATACCCAAACTTATGGGACATGATTAAGGCAGTGCTAAGAGGAAAATTCATAGCAATAAGAGACTTCAAGAAGAAATCTGAAACATCTCATACAAGCAACTTAAAGGCTCACCTGAAAGCCCTAGGGGAAAAAAAGAAGCAGACATACAAAAGAGGAGTGGGCAGCTGAAAACAATCAAACTCAGGGTTGAAATCAATAAATTAGTAACAAATAAAACACCTCAAAGAATCAATGAAACCAAGAGCTGGCTCTTTGAGAAAATCAATAAGATAGACAAACCTTAGCCAAACTAACTAAAAGGCAGAGAGACATCATCCAAATCAACAAAATCAGAAAGGAAAAGTGGGGCATAACAAGAGACACTGAGAAAATCCAAACATCATCAGGTCTTACTTCAAAAGCCTATACAGCACAAAATTTGAAAATGTAAATAAAATGGACAATTTTCTTGATAGATTCCACTTGCAAAAGCTGAATCAAAAATAGGTAAATCAATTAAATAGTCTATATCCCCCAAGGAAATAGAACAGTCAGCAGCAGTCTCCCAACCAAAACAAAGCATAGAGTCAGATGGTTTCGGCACAGAATTCTACCAGACCTTCAGAGAGGAGCTAACACCAATACTCTTCAAACTATTCCACAAAATAGAAACAGAAGGAACATTACCAAATTCATTCTATGAAGCCACAGTCACCTTGATACCTAAACTTCATAAAGCCCAAATAAAGAAAGAGAATTTCAGGGCAATCTCTCTTACGAACATTGCTTCAAAAATACTCAATAAAATACTCACAAACCGAATCCAAGAACACATCAAAGATATCATCCACTATAACCAAATAGGCTTCATCCAAATAGGGGTGGTCCAATATACAGAAATCCATCAATGTAATCTACTATATAAATAAACTGAAAGAAAAAGAGCACATGATAATCTCCTTAGATTCTGAAAAAGCATTTGATAAAATTCAACATTCATTTATGTTTAAAGTCCTGAAGAGATCAGGGATACAAGGCACATACCTAAACATAGTAAAGGCAATATACAGCAAGCCTATAGGCAACATAAAACTAAATGGAGAGAAACTTAAATCAATCCCACTGAAATCAGGGACAAGGCAAGGCTGCCCACTCTCTCCATACCTCTTTAACTTAGTACTTGAAGTCCTTGCTAGAGCAATAAGACAAATGAAGGAGATCAAGGGGATTCAGTTCAGAAAGGAAGAAATTAAAGTATCACTGTTTGCAGATGATATGATGGTATACCTGAGTGACCCCAAAAATTCTACTAGGGAACTCCAACTCTAAACACCTTCAGCCAAGTGGCTGGATACAAAGTCAACTGAAAAAAAATCCATAGCCCTCCTGTATACAGAAGACAAATGGGCTGATAAAGAAATTAGGGAAACAATACCCTTCACTATAGCCATAAAGGACATAAAGTACTTGTGTAAGTCTGACCAAGCAAGTCAAAGACTTGTATGAAAAAAAAATTCCTTCTCTGAAGAAAGAATTAAAAGAAGATATCAGAAGATGGAAAGATCTCTTATGCTCATTGCTTGGCTTGGCAGGATTAGCATAGTAAAAATAGCCATTGTACCAAAAGCAATCTACAGATTCAATGCAATTCCCATCAAATTACCAACACAATTCTTTACAGACCTTAACAGAAAAATTCTCAACTTCATATGGAATAACAAGAAACCCAGAATCACTAAAAGAATCCTCTACAATAAAAGATTATCTGGAGGTATCTCCATCCCTGATCCCAAGCTGTACTATAGAGCAACAGTTATAAAAACTGCATGGTGCTGGCATAGAAACAGAATGGTGTATCAATGGAACCTAATAGATGACCCAGAAATAAACCCACACACTTATGGACATCTGATTTTTGACAAAGAATCCAAAACTATTCAATGGAAAAAAAAGACAGTATCTTCAACAAGTATTGCTGGTCTAACTGGATGTCTACATGTAGAAAAATGCAAATAGATTCATAATTATTACCCTGTACAAAACTAAAATCCAAGTGGATCACAGACCTCAATATAAAAACGGACACACTAAACCTGTTAGAAGAAAAAGTAGGGAAGAGCCTTGAACTCATTGGCATAGGAGACAACTTCCTGATCAGAACACCAACAGCACAGGTTCTAAGATCAACAATCAATAAATGGGACCTCATGAAACTGAAAATCTTCTGTAAAGCAAAGGACAGTGTTTTCAGAGCAAAATGACAGCCTACAATTGGGAAAGGATTTTCACCAACCCTATATCTGACAGAGGGCTAATATCCAGAATATATTAAAAGTTAAGTTAAGAATATATTAAAAAGTTAAACAGCAGCAAATCAAGTAACCCAATAAAAAATGGGGTACAGATCTAAACAGAGAATTCTGAATAGAGGAACATCGAATGGCAGAGAACACTTAAAGAAATGCTCAACATCCTTACTCATCAGGGAGATGTAAATCAAAATGACCCTAAGATTTCACCTTACACCCATCAGAATGGCTAAGATCACAAACTCAAGTGACAACACATGCTGGAGAGTATGTAGAGAAAGAGGAACCCTACTCCATTACTGGTGGAAATGTAAACTTGTACAACCACTTTGGAAACCAATCTGATTCTTTCTCAGACAATTAGGAATAGTGCTTCCTCAAGACCCAGCTATACCACTGCTAGGTATATACCCAAAACAAGCTCAAGTACTCAACAAGGACATTTGCTCAACCATGTTAGTAGCAGCTTTATTCATAATAGCCAGAATCTGGAAACAATCCAGTTGTCCTTCATTTGAGGAATAAATACAGAAATTGTGGTACATTTACATGATGGAATACTACTCAGCAATTAAAAACAAGGAAATCATGAAATTTGAAGGCAAATGGTGGGATCTAGAAAATATTATCCTGAGTGAAGTATCCCAGAAGCAGGAAGACACTCATGGTATATACTCAAGTGAATATTAGACATGTAATATTGGATAATCATATTAAAATCTGTATGTCTAAGGAAGATAATCAAGAAGGAGGACCTTGGGTAAGATGATCAGTCTTCATTCAGAAAGGAAAAGGATACAGACATCAGAAGAGGGAGAAAACAGGGAACAGAACAGGAGCCTATCACAGAGGGCCTCTGAAAGATTCTACCCAGCAGGGTACCAAAACATATGCTGAGATTCATAGCCAAACTTTTTGCAGAGTGCAGGGAATCTTATGAAATAAGGGGAGACAGAAAGACCTGGAGGGAACAGGAGCTCCACAAGGAGACCAACAGAACCAAAAAATCTGGACACAGGGGTCTTTTCTGATACTGCTACTCTAAACAAGGACCATGCATGGAGATAACTTAGAACCTTTTTACAGAAATAGCCATGGCAGCTCAGTGTCCAAGAGGGTTCCCCAATAATAGGAACAGGGACCATCTCCAACTCATGGGCTGGCTCTTTGATCACCTCCTTCTTAGGGGGGAGCAGCCTTACCAGACCACAGAGGAAGACAAAAAAGCCAGTCCTGTTGAGATCTGATAGACTATGGTCAGATGGAAGGGGAGGAGGACCTACCCTGTCATTGGACTGGGGGAGGGGCATAGGGAGAAGAAGAGGGAGGGAAATTAGGATTGGGAGGGGTTGAGGAAGGGGACTACAGCTGGGATACAAAGTGAATAAACTGTAATTAATAAAAATAAAATAAAAAGTTAAAAAAAGATTCATAACTAGCAAAATTATAGTTATGAAGTAGCAACAAAATAATTCTATGGTTGGAGGTCACCACATGAGAAACTGAGAAACTGTATTAAAGGGTCACATGATTAGTGTTTCCAAGGTCATCATTGAAAGGTCTGTGGCTCAGCACTTCAAAAATCTATTTTTATCCTATTGAAGAAGTGGTAGGATTGGGGGAGGGGGGTTCTGTTCCTAGGTCTTGCTTTGAGAGACTATGAATCACTAGTTTTTTCATGAATATTAAACACTGTGCACATTCACCTATATTAAAGAGTAAGCACTCTAGTATGACAGGAAAGATTCATGTCAACTTTAACACCTTTTTTGGTGCTATCCACTGCTCTAAGAGGCATTTAGAAACACATGTTTCAAGCTGCACATGAGCCAACTCCCTAGGGAATAACACAGGCTTTCACTGTAGATTCCCAGGCAAATAAAGCTTTGAGGCTCTAGGTTAGACCTCACCTTTGAAAGATGTTAAAGAGAACAATGGAAACATCTCTGTGTAACAAAGATGAGGGAAAGAGTGGAAAGATGAAAGGCAAGGCAGAGAGGGAGAAGGGGGAGTATAGGAGAGAGAGTAAGAGAGGAGGGAACGGAGAGAGAGACAGAGAGAGGTACTCATTCACATACCATAACTCCCAGTAGTCAGTTCATTTTAGGGTTGTACGTTGTAATTCAAGTTGTTTTTTTTTTGAGGATGGAAAATGTCATATATATATATATATATATGTATATAAAATTATACTATGCATATATATATGTATATATAGTATAATAAAAGAAAATGTTCTATATATATAAATAATTATACTATGCATATATATATATATGTATGCATAGTATAATAAAAGATGGGGAAATCATTGAAAATTAACAGACTTCATGGACAACAACTGCTAAACTACTACCAGTGATTTGGCTTTGGTAAGAACTTGAGTTTTTTTCTAATTAATATTGCCATCCTCTAAAACCCAAAGTTTTGAAACATCTAATGGCCTGTGAAAGCACTTTGGATTGTCACAGATACATTAATTGGAATAAAAATTCAGTGCAAATGAGAACATGCTTTTATGGTTTTCATGAGAGTTGACAAAAGTTGAGAATCATGAAAAGTTTATATTCTCCATGGATACTTGCTATTCTAATGTTCTATTTATTTGGTTTCAATAAAAATTATTCCAGATACTTTCAGTGTACCAGGCTCCTGAAGTACATAGCCAGATCTTATGATATGGCACAAATAAATGAATACACTGACCCCTTGTAACAGCTCACTGCTTTGTAGGCTCCCAGTTCCCAACTATAGTACCACAGTCAATGTCCATCAATGTCCATTATAATTGGTTTCCATTTGCACATTTGCTAAAATTTTATATTAGGATTAGTTGACTTATATTGCCGCAACCAAGCATGAGGTGGTTTATAGAGAAAACAGGTAATTTTAATTCATTTTCATCATCTGAACATCCAGCATTGTGTGGCCTGTTCAGTTAGACATCTAGCGAGGGCCACCTTGAAAAGGACAATAGCTTCACGTTGACTGGGTCACAAAGCAAGATGGTAAGGCCACAAGCCATACTGTGAACCCACTCTTGTGGGAATCAACTCTGGTCCTTCAAAGGACAATAGCCACAATTCCTTCAAAGTACTGAACTGCTTCATTTCTATCTGCTAGTCCCCACATCTTGAAGGATCTGCCACTTCCTAACATCCCCATGCTGAGGAGGAGGCTTCCGGCACAGCAGCTTTGGAGACTTGCATAGTCAGAGTCCACAGATGGCTCTCACTCACACCGCCAGCATCTGCAGCCCCCAGGGCCTGGTTACAGTGTGTCACCTTTGGCCTTGCCCTGGCGTCTACATTGTTTGTGTGGTGTCATTCCACCAGTCATAACACAGTCCCTCTAAGGATGGCTTTATCTAGGCATGACTGTTACTTCTTTCAATATATTCATTTTTATAGCCACCCAGACTCATCAATAAAATAAAACTGAATATAGGCAGAAAGAAGTCTACCAGTGTTTGATAAATATCAAATAAATAATTGATAAATTCCAATAAAAATTGATAAATTCCACAGTAAGTATCAAGGGCGATACAAGAAAAGAGAATATAAAAAATCTTTGGTTGAAGTGAAAGAAGTATTTTTTTTTCCTATGGATGAACCACTGAAAACCATAAAATATATTAAGCAAAAATTTGTAACACCTTAGATGTGAGGCACCAGAGGGCAGTGACCATGAAGAGATGGAAAATAAATAAGCAGAATCTTTCGAGTACCTCGGATGAGTGTTTGGAGCTAATTTCCAGGTCGTAGCACAGTACAGGGTAATTGGGTTCCTGGAAAGAGGCCGCCTGTCTGTGGAGACAGCCCTGAGAGAAAGCAACGAAGATCTGGGTAAAGACCACTGAGAAGAGACAAAGAGAAAGCACCTGGAGACTTTTGGAGGGTCCGCCTGGGCATCTCATCGCCTTTGTGTGTTGGGAAACCCCTTTTGAAGAAAGAAGAAACTGGAAGAATCAGGCACTGTTGTGTCTTACTGGAGTCTGAAGATGCTGGACGCAGACTTGTCCTGCCAGCCAGACAGCTGAGCCTCTTACCCAGGGAGCATTGTGTAGAGTGCCTGGGATATCTGGCCTCTGTTTTAACCCTGTCCAAAAAATTACAGAAAAAGCATGTTGGGAAATAGGATATTTCCAAGCAATTTTCTCATATCTTTAAGAAAACTTTCAATAGTACACAGACACTGAAGACTAGACAGCTCCCCAGAAGAAACAAAACTCCCAAGTCCAACACACAGTGAGGAGCAAACACAGGCTTGCAAAGGTACAGCTTATCAGAAAGAAACAGATGGAGCATTCCAAAGCATCTTGAATTTCCTTAAGTATTACAACCTGCAGACCCCTACAACATTAAATTTTAAATGAGTAAATTCTAATGTTCAATTTTTTATTTTACAATATTATATTTGTATATGATAAATTTTGGTCATTTTTACTCCCCATTGCTCTTGCTCATTTTCTCCCTCTCCCATTAAAACCCTTCTTCCCAGCAATCCCTCTTTCTACTTAGATAATTTATTATTATTATTATTATTATTATTACTATTATTATTGATGTGGTGGTGATGGTGGTTGCACACTGGGTTCAGGTATGGTCATTTGCATCAGCATCGTTACTGCATTATTTACTGGAGTAAATAATGGCTACACCAGTGGCTACATCACAGAAGAAATGCCATTTCCTTCTCTGAGTGACCCTTAATTGTCCCTTTCCCACCAACGAGGGGTGTGGCTCCACAAGGCCGTCTGTATACAGGACAGAATGCGGACAGGCCAGTCTTGTGCAGGTCTTGTGCAGGTCACCACCGATGCTATGAATGCAGCTGCTGATGACTGCAGCTGCCAGGTCATGCCCAGGAGACAGGGCTTCACTGCACTCCTCCCTATCCTCTGGCTCTCAACATTCCTTTCAAGCCTTCTCTTGGGATCTTACTTGAACGTTAAGAGTGTGAATTAAAATTTTTTAAAGGCCAGAAAAAAATGGTGCTTTTAGGAGAAACATCACCATCTGGTGGTATATTCAGGTATTGCCAGTAAAAATACATAGGTGTGTTTTGGCATTTACGCACCATTGACTTGCTAAATGCAACTACTTGTGTAAATAAACAGTTTAAAATTGTGCAGGATATGTAAACATGTTACATTTAACCATTTGTTTAACTTATTTGTGTTGTTATATATACACACATATGCTCACATGCACATTCACATATATATAAGATACTAATTTATGAAAGGGTTGTTGCAATAATTTGATTTCATTCATTTGCTAGTGAAAATTTTCTTCCATTTAACAAAAACAGTAGTTTAAACTGTAATTCATAGGTTATATTCATCCTCATATTACTTGTCATTTTGTTATATATATATATATATGATATGCATACAGTCTTACATATTCATGTATGCATCCACTACTTGTCTTTTTATATGAAGAAGCAAGCTCTCTGAGTTTCTTTTCATACAACTGTTCAATACCTCTGGCATACAGAAAACATTCAGTAAGCAAAGTTTAAGTAGTTATTCTAAATTCACTGACTCAAACGGCTTTACTGAGCCCTGATGTTCTAATGATAAAATATATGAAGTTGAGGTAGAAGTACAAACATCCCTTTATTTCCTGCGTAGCTGTGCGTGCTTGATAATCCAAGTCCACTATATAGAAAGGTTTCACAGTCCAGGTGTTCATTTTGATGGCCAAATGTCCTTCTAAGTCAGGGAACTATAAATTTGATTCTCAGAGAGTAGATAAAATATTTTAATACACTTAGTCTGAGCAATTGGGATCAGGTCTGCATGCTGCTTCTAACTTGCTGTGCACACGTGCACATGATACATGATAGGGCCGCTGACTAGAACTGCTTTGTTGTTTCACATATTGATCATCTCAATCTATCAGGAACAGAAACCATTCCAGGTATTTTCATGGGTGAAATTTTAAAGTAAGAACTTATCTACCTTGGTGAATAGAAGATTTAGACTACAAGGGGAAGGGGAATTGAGCTTTTGTAAAGGTTTACAAATCCATGAATATCATTCTTAGGGTAGAATTTATTTTTGTATGTGTGTGTGTGTGTGTGTGTGTGCGTGTGTGTGTGTATGTGTAGGGCTGACATCTACGTATAGGAGTGCACTTATTTGTTCATGTGGAGGCTGGTAACTTAAATTCCAGAAGAACAATCCAAATCACTCCTCAAATCTTGATATTAATAATAATATCAATAACATTGATAATAATACTTGATATTATTATGTTTCTACAAAACCCCAAGGAAAGAATTGAACTCCATCAAACTCCAATCCAGTGATAATTTTAACGTGTGGTGACTAGTGCATCCCTAAAACACATACCAGAATCAATGCATATGTGTGTGCATGGGCAAAACCAGCTCACTGTGTCAGTAGATCAAGCAGCACACAGATTTGCATATGTGTAAAGAGATTTGTGGCTGAAGAGTTATTGTTTCCATGGAGGTTTGAAACCTGGTAAAATAAATAGAGAAAGATCTGGGAATCCTATCTCTCAGTGAAGTAGCTGTATGTAGTCAACCACCACAGGCTCATTCATACTCACCGTTTCTACCCATATATACATTCTAAACCACACCAAACATGAAACAACTGTACTGCACACACCCGAGAATGTACCTAAGCCTTCCCTGGAAAAGGGTCCAAAGGCTTCGAAGGAGAACATTTACTCTAACCACTTATGTTCCATACCCTAAATACTGTAATAAAAAGAACACTTAAACGCTATAACAGGAATCAATACATCTTAGGCTGCATGAGAAAAATAACAGAGAAATGAAAGCAAAGGTTCTGTTTTCATATATGATATGTTTATAAAATCATAAGGAAGAAATGCCCAAGGAAATGGCTGCAGCTGCTATTTATAACTCCCTTCCTGCACTACTAATTTTGTATTCTCCTTGCCTTTAATAAGCACCTCAGCTGCTGCTTGTGTTTTTACCTGGTTGGATGACTCAGTTCTTCATTCCTGAAGGGTCTGGATTGAGTTGTTGAAGTTTTCCACTGACTTTAATCACAGGGCATGGTTATAATAAGATAGCCTCAGGGATGTGTAATATGCCAGACATTCTATTCTACTGCCATTGTACAGTACTAGTCCAGTTACACCCTTGGTAGCCAACAGCAGTCACCCCTGTCATCACAGTAACTCACCTCCTTGCTGGTTGGCTCACAGGCATGAGTCTCCATGCGATGTTCATAATTTCTAGTTCAGTGGAATCATTTCTGTGTTTATTATTAGAAGTCATCCTCCTTCCTGTAGACCTAGTCCAGCTAAACATAAAGAGACAGAAGAAGAAAGCAAACATTTCTCAGGTGTGTGTCTAGGAACCAGCAGGAAGGAGTACCATCCCCATCCCATTCCCACCGTTTGATCCCTGTTTCCATTAATCCCATAATGGGAGAGCCAGCGCCATGTGTTAGGTGCGAACTCAGCGGATACACAACCTTCTGGAGAACATCTTCTCAGTCTGGTAGGGCATCACTCTCTCACTAGAACTGTGATGAGCCTCAAAATGTGATTACACTGTTCTAAAGAGTTGGGTGTTTCAAGATGCTAGAGAACACAGTGAAAGTCACGGGGCCTTTACACAGCTCTTTTGCCATGGAATTATTTTCCTGCTTAGAAGCACTCCTCCATTCTTCCACTGCTAGTAGGAGTGCCAACTTGGAACTGAATCTGGCTGTTTCTCAGAAAGTTCTACCTTAGACACAGCTATACCACTCCTGGACATATGCCCCAAAGACCCTCCACCATACCACAAGGACACTTGCTCAACTGTACTCATACAAGCTTTATTCATAATAGCCAGACACTAGAAGAATCCTCAACCGAAGAATGGACAAAGAGAATGTGGAATACTTATAAAACGGAATACTACTCAGCTATTAAAAACAAGAACATCATGAAATTTGTAGGCAAATGGATAGATCTATAAATATCATCCTGAGCGAGGTAACCCAGACCCAGAAAGACAAGCATGGTATGTACTCTCTTATAAGTAGATATTAACCACAAAGTACAGGATAGCCATTCTACAATCCACAGACCCAAAGAAGCTAAGTAACAAGGAGGTCCCAAAGGAGGATGGGGGGAGGCTTCCAGGGAAGAGAGAGAGACACCAACCCACACACAAAACCTTCAGCACAGCCAATCAATGACTGGCCAGTTTTGAGTCACATGCCCTGAGAGAGCCCAGCACTGACACTACTATTCATATTCTGCCATTCTTGCAGGTAGGAGGCTAGCATAACAGTCATCTGAGTGCCGTCACACAACAATTGATGAAAACAGATGCAGAGACCCACAGGCAAACATTAGGCAGAATTGGAGGAATCTTGTGGAGGCAGGGAAAGAAGGACCGGAGGAGCCAGAGAGGTCAAGGACAGCACAGGCAAGCCTACAGGGTCGACTAAGCTGAACTCATAGGGCTGCGAGACGGACCCACCAACCAGAGAGCGTCCATGGCAGCGTTCTCACCGAGACGGACCCAACAACCAGAGAGCGTCCATGGCAGCGTTCTCTAGGTCCTCACCCTACATGTACCAGACGTTCAGCTTGGTCTTATCTGGGGCCTCTAAGAGCAGGAACAAGAGCTGACTCTGACTCTGTCGCCGGCCTTGGGATCCCTTTTCCCCGACTGGAAGCCTCTCTAGCAGCGATAGAAGAAGACGGCTCCCTCCTAACTTGATATGCTAAAGTGGTTGATGTCCATGGGAAGTCTTCCCTTCTCTGAGGAGAAAGGGAGGGGGCACAGGGATGGCAGGGAGGAGGAAAGAAACTTGGAGGAGAGGAGGGAGGGGAACTTCCTACCAGAATGTTAAGTAAATAAGGAAATTAAATAATGAAAAAAAATAAAATGCAGTTATGTCAATGAAACAACAAGCAATGCTATGTGAAATTTAATGGCAGTGGTGGCTTAATGAATCAGTGTATTGTAGTTGTGGCAAAGCTTTATTTATAGGAAAAATAAACTTCTATTTTTATCGAGTGTTTATTCCAGAAAGACCAGGGCACCCACTTCTGTGGTGCACTGAACTCCATGTCGCCATGCAGCTAACTTATCACCCCAGGGAACTGTTCTGTGTCAGGGGCCCAGTAATGGTACTGCTGAGGGAAGATTGGCTCCTAAGAAGTGGTCATTCTGGTGTCCAGCCTTGGAATGATCATATCCGAAATCTCACTCTTGAGCCCATGATCACTTTACTCAAGGCCCCTGACTTCACAGGAGCAACTGTGCGATGAGTCTGACAAAACTCCGTCGTACAGGAAATAACCAACCGCCATCCACAGCACATCATACCACATGCCGTAATCCCCGGACTTAGCATTCTGAAATACCAGAATCCCCAAACTCTAAAATCCTACAAATATAAACCCTGAACACTCACGACCCCAAAAGACTAAAATCACAGGCATTAAAATCCTAATAAACACTAATAAAGTTCATATTTTAAAAAGATACAGCTGGGTCAGTGAGATGGCTCAGTGGGTGAAAGCACTTGCCAAGCAAGCCTGACAATCCGAGTTCAGTCCCTGGAGCCCACAAAGCGCCAAAGGTAGTGGCTCTCATCTGAAATTTCAGCACTCATACAGTGAGATGGGAGGCAGAGACACAATCCTCAGAGGCCTGCAGGTCAGCTAACCTAGTGTGTGCAAAGGCAACAAAACAAAACAAAACAACAAAAAACAAGCAACCAAAAAGAATCTGTCTCAAACAAATGCAAAGGAGATGACTGACTCCTGAGTTTATACTCTGAGCTTTATGTGCAACCTGTGTCACATACACAAATACACACAGACACAGGCACACTCATCATGAACACACACACAAACACACAAAACACACATTTTTAAAACAAGAATGAATTATATAAAACGGGTAAAAAGCCATACCTGTAGGGTAACACAGAAATTGTGAAATCTTACCTAATTTGCATTCCTTCAGCTGAGGAATAACTTTTCAGAAAGTATTAATGAATGCATGTGGCAGTTTTTTTTTAAGGGGCCAGTAAAGTTATTGACTAGTTAAAAATATTTATGTCCATAGTAGGATAACAAAGGATACGTAAGAGCCTTGCTTTTCAATCCCCAGGACTGTTTCTGCCAAAACTGTGGACTTTATCTGAGTGCATGTGTAGATTTCCATCCCCCTGGAGCAGGATAAAAACAGCACAGAGGTGGCAACAGTTCCGAGGGGTACTCATGTCTGTCCATATAAATCAAATGTGTTTTAAGAAGAGCAAGCACCACTGTGTGCAGGATTAATGCTAGCCTGTTCTTTAAGAGGCGATGTCTCTTGAAATTATGGCCTTTGGAATTATGTCCTAATATGCACAGAACAGGGTATCAGATCCACTTGCTTCCTAAACGCCTCCTTTGCTGAGGTCACCCTTTGGTAAACCTTCCTTTGGAACATAGCTCCGTTTACACTGTGTGACCACTCAAAGAAATCCCTTGATTTGAGGAAAATAAGATCGATCAGACCAATTTCTCTGTCACTGGTTTTCAAATGTTCCTTTCATTCGGTGGTCATGTTTCTAGGCAATAGGTCACTCCCGACTTTACTGAGATACAGGTACACACCCAACAGTTTTTTTTCCTCCCAATCAAGGTGAACAGTCTGTTGGTCTGCCCACTGAGGAGAATTCGTTCATCTACTGTATCCTTCAGCGTTGTGTCTAAAAACTATTGTACTGAACTGACTCCATCTGGGTGTGCACTGGTCTCATGCAGACTACCTGGAGATCAAGCCCATGTGCTATAGTGTAAATGTTTTTGTGTTAAAACAAGGTATGCAACCATGCTAAGGAATGGGGCTTCTAGGGGAGAATTTGGTAGTGGATGCTATTCTGTCTTGAAAATTAGTGCTGTCATCAAGAGGCTGGCTAGTGGCTAGCTAGTTCCCTTTTGCCCCTCCACTGCCAACATATCTTGCTTCTATGTGTCTGTCCCCCAAAAAGAAAAGAATGAAAAAGTGGGCAGGTAGGGAGAGAGAGAGAGAGAGAGAGAGAGGAGAGAGAGAGGAGAGAGAGAGAGATATTGTAGACAGGGATATAGTTAAGATAGGGGCTGGATAATCCAATAATGACCTTTAAAGGGTGAAGCAAAGCAGGAGATCCTTACTTGGATATCCACTTGTACCAGCACATGTACCCTGTGGCAGTGGAGTATATAGACATCACAGAAGACTAGAAAGGGGCTTCCATCCTTGCAGCTATAGTGAACCCTTTGTTGGTGTTGAGTAAGTCTTTTTTTAGGTGCATCTGGCTGGGGCAGGAGTGTTCATATCTCTGTAAAGAATCCCTCACTTAGGTTATGTATTGAAGGCCAATAAATTCATTGGTTCCCCAGAAGAACTTTGTTGGAATTGTACCTCCATTTGTTGTTGGGTCCTTGGGAGGAGGGATAAGATGTTGTTTTTCTTCTCTCCCACTAAAGGGTTTTAGCAACTCTTAGAGTAGTTAGCAAGGTTCAGGATAATTGAGGATGCCTTTGGGAAGAGCAATGGCAATGAGACAGGCAGATGAACTGTTGTGTGTATGGGGGCAGCTGGTTGCAGAGGAACTTTTCAAGTGGTGGTTTGTCCCTGTGTGGCTGTGGGGTTTGACAGCCAGTGTATGGGTGGTGCAGAGACTAGTGCAGAGACTATAAGTAAGGTGCAGTAATGGGGTAGTAGCTGTCAGTGGGGGAATTCCCAGGATGCCACTCTTCTTTCTGCTTGGTGGGTAGAGCCTGCCCTGGGAGCATGGAGATATTTGGAGAATGGCTGGTGATCTACAGCAGACCTTACAATCCCTGGAGTAGCACATCAAGGACAGAGGCCCCAGTGGGCAGCTGCAGAGACTGCTCTAGTCTGGGCCCTCTCCTGTTTCCATCTCCTAGCTTTAAAAACAAAAAAAAAACAAAAAAACAAAAAACAGGCAATTTATTCTATATTATATGTCTAGTATCTACTTATTAGTGAGTATATACAGTGTGTGTCTTTCTGCTTCTGGGATACCTTGCTCAGGATGATCTTTTTTAGTTCCCACCATTTGCCTGCAAATTTCATGATCTCCTTGTTTTTAATTGCTGAGTAGTATTCGAAAATCTGTTCACTTAAAGAAGCTAAGCAAGAAGGAGGACCTTGGGTAATATTCTCAATCCTCACTCAGAAAAGCAAATGGGATGGACTTTGGAAGAGGGAGAAAACAGGAAACAGGACAGGAGCCTACCACAGAAGACCTCTGAAAGATTCTACCCAGTAGTGTATCAAAGAAGATGATGAGACTCATAACCAAACTTTGGGCAGAGTGTAGGAAATATTAAGAAAGAAGGGGGAGATAGGAAGACTTGGAGGGGACAGGAGCTCCACAAGGAGAGCAACAGAACCAAAAAAGTCTGGGCACAGGGGTCTTTTCTGAGACTGATACTCCAACCAAGGGCCATTCATGGAAAGGACCTAGACCCCCTGCTCAGATGTAGCCCATGGCAGCTCAGTATCCAAGTGGGTACCCTAGTAAGGGGAACAAGGACTGTCTCTGACATAAACTCAGTGGCTGGCTCTTTGCTTACCCTCCCCCTGAGGAGGGCACCAGCCTTGCTAGGCCACAGAGGAAGACATTGCAGCCAGTCCTGATGAGACCTGATAGGCTAGGGTCAGAGGGAAAGGGGAGGAGGACCTCCCCTATCAGTGGACTTGTAGAGGGGCGTGGGAGGAGATGAGGGAGGGAGGGTGGGGCGTGGGAGGAGATGAGGGAGGGCGCTAGAGGTGGGATACAAAGTGAACAAACTGTAATTAATAAAAAAAAAAATAGAAATTAAAAAAGCAGTCCAACACCTAATCAAACCACCTCTTTTTTTTTTCTTTTTTCCTAATTTACTCCATAAATGCCAGGCCAAAACCCAAAATACTAGTTTCCCATCCCTTTCTTGAAGCAATTTCTCCCATATACCTGCAGTCTTCCTCCAGGCTATCCCTGTCCTCAGATAGCCCTCTTAGTGCCATTGCAGAGAACACTGAGTTATATAGCTGAGATCCCTTGAATATCAGGGGCTGAAGGACAGGAGAGACAGGATACTAAAGGAACTAGGTAGGAGGGAAGTGATGATCCCCTTTCACAGGGCCTGATAGGATGGTGCCCTGATAGGGATTTAGGGAAGAGGTAGATTCAGTGAAGCTGAGATGCCTGGAGCATCTGCAGCCTGTACCGAGCCCTTTGGTGGAGCTGGATCTTTACGAAGTACGAAAGACTCTGGGGAGGCAAGAGACTTAGGCCAGCATGCAAAGAAAAGCTGTACAGTGCAAGAACAATCTGGAGGAGAGAGACAGAGAGAGAGGGAGAGAGAGACAGAGAGAGAGAGTGAGAGAGAGGGAGCATGGGAGACATCTGTCTGGGTACTGGAAGGCAAATGTGGTGAGATTTGCCTCGAGTTTCCTCAAGGGGAAACAACTGCCAGAAAGCTAAGTTCTGTGCTGATGGACTTCTGGAAGACTTTAAAACCAGAGGACCAGATCACAGAAGGCAGCCATGATTAAAAAAAAATACAAGTCCAGAAGATCAAGCCTATCAAAGGGGTAGGCAACAATCCCTCCAGACTAAACAGGGTATCTTTCTCTCTTGAAGAGCTACCTAGGGATGGAGATGACTTGCCCATCCAAGGCATCTCCCAGCAGTCAAGTGTAGTAGATGGAAAAGCCAGGGCTGCAATTACAGCCACAGTGCTTTTCTGGAACCCCTCTGATCCAGGGAACCAGCCTGAGCAATAGGTGCAAATAAAGAGAAAGGAGCTTGACCCTGGGCAGAGCTGAGCAGTGGGAGCAGCCCTAAGAAGCTCATGAGGACTGTGGAAATGCAGGGAGACTCCATGGAAGAGAGCCAGGATATGGGAGTGGAATGGCTCAGAGAGAATGACTGTGGACTGTGGAGAAAGACTAAGAACTCCTAGCCATAGTACTGTATCCAACTTGGATCTGTGGAAGAAACAATCAATAGCAATGAATAGAATCCTCTCCTGCTCTGTTAGATATTGCTTACATTTGACTTCTGTAATCCCTTTAGTTGTACTTTTCTTTTTAATATAATTTTTATTTATTACAATTTATTCACTTTGTTTCCAAGATATAGCCCCACCCTCATTCCCTCCCAATCCTGCCCTCCTCTCCTCCCATGCCCCTTCCCCAGTCCATTGATAGTGGTGGACCTCCTTCCCTTCCATCTGACCCTAGTCTATCAGGTTTCATCAGGACTGTCTTTCATTGTCTTCCTCTGTGGCCTGGTCAGGCTGCTTCCCCATCAGGGGGAGGTGATCAAAGAGCCAGCCACTGAGTTCATGTCAGAGACAGCCCCTGTTCCCCTTATTAGGGAGCCCACTTGGACACTGAGCTACCATGGACTATATCTGTGGAGGGGTTCTAGACTCTCTATGAATGGTCCTTGGTTGGAGTATCAGTCTCAGAAAATGGCCATCAGATTCAATGCAATTCCCAAAACAATTAAGCTACCAAAACAAGTTAGGGAAACAATTCCTTACAGACCTTGAAAGAAAAATTCTCAACAAGAAACCCAGGATCACTAAAACAATGCTCTACAATAAAAGATCTTCTGGAGGTATCTCCATCCCTGATCTCAAGCTGTACTATAGAGCAACAGTAATAAGAACTGCATGGTACTGGCATAGAAACAGGCTGGTGGATCAATGGAACTGAATAGAGGACCCAGAAATAAACCCACACACTTACGGACACCTGATCTTTGACAAAGATGCCAAAACCATACAATGGAAAAAGGAAAGCATCTTCAACAAATGGTGCTGGTCTAACTGGATGTCTACATGTAGAAAAATGCAAATAGATCCACACTTATCACCGTGCACAAAACTAAAGTCCAAGTGGATCAAGTAAAACCAGACACACTAAACCTGTTAGAAGAAAAAGTGATTTTAGAAGGGTCTACCTCCTTTGTCACACTACCCTAGGCAGTTTCACATACACAGGCCATCCATTCCAGTAACAGTAAATACTCGTTCATGCCATAGCTCCACTCAAACAAAGTCTGCTCTTTACCTGAAAACTGTGTCTCTAGTTTTCCAAACAATTGTCTCTTTAGGTACTCACAACCCCCATATGTTCTTAGCTTCCAGCCCAGGGCATGTTGTCATGTACATACAAAAAGTATTGCTTCATGAAAAGCGAACCGAAGACAGAGGTGTCAAATAGTGACTATGAACTTTTCCCTCGCAATCCTACAGTAGCTGTGTTAGACACAAAGAATGTAGGAACGGAACTGGAATCAGAATGTTTTAACCTAAGAGCGAGTAACATGCACCTGTCCTGAATGGAACTCTGAAAACATAACACACTGTTGTAGAAAAACTTCAGATAGAATCATTGGGAATAGAGTAGAAGGCCTGAAAATTCAAACCCAAATTCATCATCACCTGCATGTTTAGTTTATCCCACGTTTAGTTGGGTTTAGTTTTGAAAGGCATAAAGATATGCCAGCTTTTCTGCTCACTTTCACTCGACATTCCACATTGACCATACTGTCAATGCCCTGCTGACTTATAAGTCAGAGGTGAAATTATCTTGGGTAAACTAAAAGAATGCACTGTTATGATGAAGGAAGGTTAATACTGAATATTTCTTCATAAATGAAGATTACTGTACTTCCTGAAAAATACTGGAGTGTGACTAATAAATTATATATTTGCATATCGACAGTTTGCATTGCCTTGGGTAGGATATTTCTTCTATACTTCATGAGGAGTTCTGTTGACTTGCGCATTTCATTTTGTGGCGTATCCACTTTCCAACTGAACATCACATGTAATGGTAAACAAACCATACACCAACCTTCTTATGTTCTAGGACATTACAGAAATAGATCTTTTATCCAGTTTTTCCAACATGTCAGTTTCCTCTTCTGGTTTGGATTTACTAACATTTCAAGTAGAGAAGCTGCTCTTCTGAGATGAATCTAACATCAGATTTTCAGAGACAACTATAAATAGCAGTACATTTGCTTTTATTGTTATGACCAATGAAAAAGTCTGCTGTTATAGGACTACCTAGATCATAGATTCTAACATAAAAAGACATCTGGAAGCCAATGGGGGCACACTGAAGAAGAGCAATAAACTAAGCCTAATCAAGAGCAATGTGAGTCCCTAGAAGCAAAACTACACAGGAATAGGCACCTCCATGGAAGCACATATGGGAATCAGGAATCAAGGCAGGAGGTGCCTCTGATGAAAAGGATGTGGGAGTCCTCAATTCTCTAACAACTGTGAGAAGATGTCATCAAGATGGTTTTATAGTAAGGAGAACCATTCCCAATTTCCCCCTGAAGCCACAAAGGACGGTCATTTGGCTTGAATTTCAAAGCCTACACAATTCTCTAGAATTCCAGGGAGGGACTTTGTTAAACAAGGACCAAGGGACTAAGGATGACTTTGTAATATCAGCAGCAAATGTTGGAAGCTACTTTACTCCATCACATAAGGATCATGAAACTGTTAAGGATATGCCTGTTTAAATGCATTTCTAGTGTCTTGTAAGATTTTCCACATGACATCAATTAGTTAACTGGTATAGCAAACCTAATAGCTTTCCAGGAAAAAAGAGCTTTCTTCCACTATAGTATCACAAGAGAAACAACTTCTTAAATTCTTTCTTTCTTCCTTTCCTTCCTTCTTTCTTTCTTTCTTTCTTTCTTTCTTTCTTTCTTTCTTTCTTTCTTTCTTTCTTTCTTTCTTTCTTTCTTTGCTTTTGGAGCCATATAAAACATTTTCAGGCTAAAGGTAACATGAAGGGGGAAATGGGTTGAAATCAAAGTGGGCTTTATTTGAGGAAGGAATAAGGAGGTCAACACAGAAGGAGAGGGGGTAAAACAACCATAACAAGGTTTGAAAGATCCTTGAAGAAATCTTATTTTATAATTAGCTAAAATTGCATTAAACATGTTTAACTTAAATGATGTTATGCCACGTGGGCTTGCAAGAGTCATACATTAGCAAAGTTTCCAAAACCAGGATGAGGACTCTCTTTCTGAGTTGTTGTTTAGCCAAGTCCAAGAGAAACCCAAAGCAAGATAAATTCTTGTTGCCCCTGGTTGCCTTCCAGAGGCTGAGGATAAGTTTCTCTTGTTGAAGACATCACACTCTTCAGACTGGATTCAGATCATCTGACTTAAACTCTTCTCCCTGAGCTCTAGCATTCATAGTGTTAGAAGGTGCTATGCAAGCTTCTAAGGGACAGAAGCAGCCAACTGGCAGACCCAGCCTATGAACCACAACAATGACCAGCATGGCAAGATAGCCTTAAAGGCATGATGGCATCACTGACTTTGGCCTGTAACCAACATCTGGCTAATTGGACTTAAGGCCTGTTTAACAGGAGGGGGATCAAGTTTGGTGCTGTAAACCTAACCATCTAACCAGTGGTTAGTCATGGATCTTAGAGGATAGCCTACTATTGCCACTTTCCTAGACCAATGTAATCCTTAACTACTATCTAAAACTTATCCTTCTACCCATAGCTACATGTATCACTTCCACCACACAGAAAAGTTTCTTTTTTCAATAGTAGGAGACCGTTATAGAAAACTTCAACTAGTAAAGATACAGAAATCAAATGATTATGAGGTACAATATCTATCTATCTATCTATCTATCTATCTATCTATCTATCTATCTATAACACAACTCCTGTACCTAAGGCCCAGACAGCATTTTGAAAGAAAGGACAAGATGATAGTAAGTACTAGAATGTGCATAAATCTGTTCTGAGATTGTGGTTTTTTGAAATAACAGGGAAGGTACTCGTATGAAACCTCAATAATACAGCTGTCTAAAACAAATTCTAAATAGTGACATCACCAACAGAGATGCTAACATTTGAAGGGAAAATATCACAGGGCCTGAACCCTCGAAAAAGAACAATAGGCAACTAACTACTGCGAATGAAGGAACATCAGCAGTCTTTCCCAGGGATGAGACCCTGATTGGTTATCCGCTACCACCTATTCAACCTTAAATCATATGCATACAAGCAGCACTAACTGATCCAGTGATTGTATTTATGTATTTATTAATTTATATATTATAACAATATATGTGGTATCTGTAACTATAATAAAGAAAATGAGGCTATGAACTTGAATGGGAGTTGATAGGGATGGACAGAAGGGACTGGAGAGAAAGGATGTGTGAGGGATTACAGGGAGGAAAGGAAGGGGAAATGATTAATTATAATACTTTAATTAATTTTTAAATGCCCCAAATAATAATGTCCAGCCTATAGTATTTCCCTCGTGGACTTTTTAAAGTGCTTTAATAGTTTTAGAAGTTTGATTTAAGTTTCTACAAACCCAAGTACACAAAAAACCTATTTACTTGCAAAAAAATCAATACAGTAGACAAAGATATAACACCACATTCCATTTAGAACTGCTGCTACTTAAAAAAATATATCACCTGAAGGTATGAAACATAAATGGATACAGCCATTACATGTAAAATAGAAAAACAAAAAAGGTTTCCCCAATACTACAAATGAAAGAACCACAAGATGTAACAACTCTATAAGTGAACCTTTATTCCCAAAGGGACATCAGTATATTGCTGCATGCTCCCCATGCTTACTGCATCAGTCATGGCGCTAACCAAAATACTGAATCAGTCTCGAAGAACATCAATGTATTAATGGATGAAAAAGGCATCATATACACAATGGAATACTTTGTAACCATTCCAGCGTAGGAGAGGGTGAGTAGGAGATGTGGTGGATATGCTCATCTCCCTCATGTAGTCATTGCCCCATTGTATACATATGGGGCTTTTACTATGTGTTAGTTAGCAATAAAAATGCATGTCAAAACATCTATTTCTTCATCCAGTTCTCCAATCCAGAGGCCCTTTGGAAATTTGTGTATAGGATTTTAATACTGATTGCTGAGCAACTAGCATGGACACTAATAGAGTCCACGCTATTAAGAAAAAAGTTAATTTCATAATACTGTAAGATATACTATGTAGAGAAGTATTCCTTCTCTGAGCAAGCAGTTTAAATTATTTTTCACTAACACCAAAAATAATACATTTTAGATTAATAAACAAAAAAAGCATAAAGAAGGGGAGATCCAAGATGGCGGGGCCAATCGCACACTGTGTCTGAACAGCAGGGTAAGCAGTGACTGCACAGTGACGAAAAGGCCAAACTGTGGGCCCCCGAACATTGGTGACTGTGTTACCCACATGAGAGGAGACCCCATGGTGAGAGAAACAATCAGGTCCTACCTCAGGTCATCCAGCTAACCCCTGGAAATGTTCCTGCACGTGCTTGGTCTCCAGTGCCGAGCCACACGCCTGTACACTGTGCTCACCATCCTTGACTGAACTGTGGGCCACAAAACATCAGAGGCTGGGTCTCACAATGGAGAAGAAACCCCACAGTGAAGGAAATAATTGGGTAGGACCTCAGGGCCCTCAGCTAAACACTAGAAAAGTTTCTGGGTTCCCACAGGTTCGGGTCTGCAGCATCTAGTCACCAGCCCCGTTCTGTGCTCAACAGCAAGTGAATACCTTCTAGATACTGGGGCACAGAGCTCCAACATCAGGCCTTCGGATGCCCGGGAGCCAAGGGAACAGCCACGGAGGGGATCCCAAGCGCAATCCATCTCCCTAAGGAGACCAACCAAACTTCTGGGCTTGCTAGTTCTTCAGAGGGCTGCGCCCAAGAAACACAGTCTGAGCACAATGCCTGGGCAGCTGCAGCTCATTAACTTCAGAGCAAGAAAGCCAGGGGCAGGGCATCTGACTCTGGGACTTCCCCTGGCAAGAAGAGAGCCCCTGGGCTCCTGAGGAGTCCAGTTAGCCCAAGGGATCATACACCAGAGGAGAGCCTCTACAATGCCCTGAGAAGGACCCACCATACCCGCCAATATAAGGAGAGCTGCTGTGGGAACTTCCAGCTTCCTGCCCAGGGGATTTCCCATCCCCACCCCCAGGACTCCAGATGGCAACAGAAGCTACCTGCCAATGCCTGAGACAACCAGATGGGTAAATGCCAACGTGAAAACAAAATTACCAAAAGCAAAAGTATTATGGCATCTCCAGAACCCAGTTATTATAGCAAGCAGCCATGGTTACCCACACACAAGTGAAACTCAAAAAAAAAAAAAAAAAAAAGACCTTAAATCTATGTTTATAAAGATGATAATGGAGGAAATGAATAAAATCCATAAAGAAATAAAGGAAGATACAGTCAAACAGATTGTGAGCTTTAGAGAGGAAATAATTAAATCACTGAAAGAAACGGGGGAAAGTTCAAACAAACAGGTGAAGGAATTAAATGAAAGGCAGGAAAACACAAACAGGTGAAGGAAATTAACAGAACAGTTCAAGAACTGATGATGGAAATGGAAACATTAAAGAAAAGGCACAATAAAGATCACACAGAGAGGGAGAACTTAGGGAGGAAATCAGGAACTACAGATGTAAGCATCTCCAACACAATACAAGACATACAATACAAGAAAGAGTCTCACATGTAGAAGATACAGTGGAAGAAATTGATGCATTTGTCAAAGAAAGTGTTAAATCTAAAAAATTCCAGACACAAAACAACCAAGAAATCAAGGACAACATGAAAAGACTAAATCTAGGAATAATAGAAATAGAGGAAAAAGAAGATTCCTGTTTCCAAGGACCAGAAAATATTTTCACAAAATCACAGAAGAAAAAAAATTCACAATTTAAAAACAAGAGATGCCTATATATATACAAGAGGCCTACAAAACACCTAATGGATTAGATTAGAAAAGAAAAAAAAATCCTCCCACCACATAATAATCAAAACATTAAATGTACAGAACAAAGAAAAAATACTAAAAGCTGCAAGGGGAAAAGGCCAGTAATATATAATGACAAACCCATAAGATTAATACCTGACTTCTCATCAAAGACCATGAAAGCCAGAAGGGCCTGAATGGATATCATGCAGTCAGACCATAAGAGAACACAGATGTCAGCTCAAACTACTATACCCAGCAAAACTCTCAATCATCATAGAGAGAGAAAACAAGATATTTCAAGACAAAACTGAATTTAAACAGTACCTACCCACAAATCCAGTCCTACAGTAGATATTAGAAGAAAAAATACAACCCAAGATGGTTAATTATACCCAGGAAAACACAGGAAATAAATAACTTCACTACACCATAATTTAAAGTAGACAAGCACACAAACACAGTACCACAACTAACATCAAAATCAAAAAAATTAACAGTCACTATTCATGCACTCATGAATGGACACATCAATGGACTCAATAAAAAGATACAGACTAGCTTCTGTAAAGCTAAGGACACTGTCATCAGAACAAAATAACAGACTACAGACTGGGAAAGGATCTTCACCAACCCTATATCTGGCAGAAGGCTAATATACAGAATATATAAAGAAACAAGAAGTTAAAAAGCAACAAATCAAGCAATCCAATTAAAGAATGGGGTACAGAGCTAAACAGAGAATTCTCTGTAGAGGAATACAGATTGGCAGAGAAACACTTAAAGAAATGCTCTAGCCATCAGGGAGATGCAAATCAAAAAGACCCTGAGATTTTACCTTACACACATCAGAATGGCTAAGATCAAAAACTCAAGTGACAACACATGCTGGAGAGGTTGTGGAGAAAGAGGAACCCTCCTCCATTGCTGGTGGGAATGTAAACTTGTACAGCCACTTTACAAATCTGGCGTTTTCTCTGACAATTAGGAATAGCACTTCCTCAAGATCCAGGCATATTACTCCTAGGCATGTATCCAAATTATGCTGAAGTACACAACAAGGACATTTGTTCAACCATGTTCTTAGCAGCTTTATTCATAATAGCCAGAGCCTGGAAACAACCCAGATGTCCCTCAGTTGAGGAATGGATACAGAAACTGTGATACATCTACATCATGGAATACTACTCAGCAATTAAAAACAAGGTACTCATGAAATTTGCAGGCAAACGGTGGGATCTAGTAAAGATCATCCTGAGTGAGGTATCCCAGAAGCAGAAAGACACACATGGTATATACTCACTTATAAGTGGATACTAGACCTATAAGATGTGATAAACATACTAAAATCTGTACACCTAAAGAAGGTAAACAAGAAGGAGGTTCCAGGGTAAGATGATCAATCCCAACTTAGAAAGACAAATGGGATGGACATTGGAAGTAGGAGAAAACATGAAACAGGACAGGAACCTACCACAGAAGCACTCTCAAAGACTCTGCCTAGCAGTGTATCAAAGCAGATGCTGAGACTCATAACCAAACCTTGGGCAGAGTGCAGGAAATCATATGAAAGAAGGGGGAGTTAGTAAGACCTGGAGAAGATAGGAGCGCCACAAGGACCAAATATATCAGGGCACAGGGGTCTTTTATGAGACTGTTTCTCCAACCAAGGACCATGCATGGATATAACCTAGAACACCTGCTCAGACATAGCCCGGGCAGCTCAGCAACCAAGTGGGTTCCCTCATAAGGGGAACAGGGACTGTTTCTGACATGAACTCAGTGGTTGGGCTCTTTGAACTCCCCCCCTCCCAAGGGAGGAGCAGCCTTGCCAGGACACAGAGAAGGACTTTGCAGCCAGTCCTGATGAGACCTGATAAACTTTGATGGAAGGGAGGTGTACCTCCCCTATCAGTGGACTTGGAGAGGGGCATGGGAGGAGATGAGGAAGGAAAAGTGGGATTGGGATGGAATGAGGGAGGGGTTTACAGCTGGGATGCAAAGTGAATAAAATGTAATTAATGTAAAAAACAAATTAAATTTCAAAAAGACACATCATGGATGTGTAAATAAGACACAACATTGTGCTGCATACTAGAAACACACCTCAGCAACAAATGTAGACATTACCTGGGAGTAAAGTGCTGGAAGATGGTTTTCTAAGCAAACAGACACAAGAAGCAAGCAGGAATAGCTATTTAAATATCTAATAAAATAGAATTTCAACCAAAATTAATCAAAAGAGATGAGGAAAGACACTTCATACTAATTAAAGGAAAATCCCACCAAAAAGACATCTCAATTCTGAACATCTATGCTCCAAATACAAGGGCACCCACATTGGTAAAAGAAATATTAATGAAGCTTAAAACACACATAGATTCCTACACTTTAAGAGTGGGAGACTTCAACACCTAACTCTCACCAAAGAAGGAGACATGTCAATGAGACAGAAAGCAAACAAAGGAACAATGACACTAACAGATGTCATGAATCAAATGGACCTAACAGACATCTGTAGGACTTTTCACCCAAAGACAAAAGAATATAACTTCTTCTTAGCACCCCAGTGAACCTTCTTCAAAACTGACCATATAGTGAAGGCACAAAGCAAGCCTCAACAGATAGAAGAAAATTGAAATACTCTCTTGTATCCTATCCGACCACCATGGACTAAAGCTGGACCTCAACAACAACAGAAATAGCAAAAGGCCTACAGACAGATCGAAACTGAACAACTCTCTGCTCAATGACAGGTAGGTCAGAGAAGAAAGAAGAAAATTAAAGCTTTCTTAAAATTCAATGAAAATGAAGGCACAACACACCCAAACTTATGGGATACAATGAAAGTAGTCCTAAGTGCTAGTTCATAGCATTATGTGCCTTCATAAAGAAATCTGAGACATCTCATACAAACAACTTAAAGGCACACCTGAACGCACCCCTCCCCCCCAAAAAAAGAAGCAGACACAACCAAGAGTAGTAGACAGCTGGAAATAATCAAACTCAGAGCTGAAATCAATGAATCAGAAACAAGGAAAACAATTCAAATAATCAATAAAACAATAGCTGGTTCTTTGAGAAAATTAACAAGAAAGACCAAACCTTAACCAAACTAAGAGACAGAGAGATATTATCCAAATAAACAAAATCAGAAAAGAAAAGCCGGACATAACAACAAACATTGAGGAAATCCAAAGAATCATTAGGTCTTACTTCAGAAATCTATATGCCACACAGTTTGAATATCTACATGAAATGAACAGTTTTCTTAATCTATTCCACTTACCAAAGCTGAATCAAGATCAGGTAAATAAATTAAATAGTCCTATATCCCCTAAGGAAATAGAAGCAGTCATCAAATGTCTCCCAGCCCAAAGAAAACAAAATCAAACAAAACCAACAGTCAGATGGTTTTAGCACAAATTATACCAGACCTTCAAAGAAAAGCTAATACCAATACTCTTCAAACTATTCCACAAAATAGAAACAGGACCATTACCAAACTCATTCAAAGAGGCCACAGTCACCTTGATACCTAAACCTCGTAAGACCCAATAAAGAAAGAATTTAAGACCAATTTTCCTTATGAACATTGACACAAAAATACTTAATAAAATACTTGCAAACCAAATTGAAGAACACATCAAAGTTATCATCCACTATGACCAAGTAGGCTTCATCCCAGGCATGCAGGGGTGGTTCAATATATGGGAAACCTATCAATACAATCCACCATATAAATAAACTGAAAGGAAAAACAAAAAAAACATGATCACCTCCTTAGATGCTGAAAAAACATTTTATAAAATCCAACACCCATTCATGTTTAAAGTCTCAGAGAGATCAGGGATACAAGGCACATATCTAAACATAGTAAAGGCAATATGCAGCAAGCCTATAGCCAACATCAAACTAAATGCAGAGAATCTTAAATCAATTCCACTAAAATCAGGGACAAGGCAAGACTGCCCACTCTCTCCGTATCTCAACATAGTCCCTGAAGGCCTACCTAGAGCAATAAGACAACTAAAAGTGGTACAAATCAGAAAGGAATAAGTCAAAGTACCATTATTCACCAGTGATATAGTAGTATACATGAATGACCCCCCAAAAACCTACCAGGGAACTCCTACATCTGATAAACACCTTCAGCAAAGCAGCTGGATACAAAGTCAACTCAAAAAATCAGTAGTCCTCCTGTATAAAAAAGACAAAAGGGCTGAGAAAGAAATTAGGGATACAACATCCTTCAAAATAGCCACAAATAACATAAAGTGTCTTGGAGTAACTCTAAATAAGCAAGTGAAAAACCTGTATGAAAAACAAAACAAAACAAAACAAAACAAAACAAAACTTCAAGTCCTTGAAGAAAGAAATTGAAGAAGATCTCAGAAGATGGAAAGTTCTCCCGTGCTCATAGATCGGTGGAATTAACATAGTAACAATGGCCATCCTACCAAAAGCAATCTACAGAGTCAATGCAATTCCCATGAAAATACCAACTCAATTTTTATAGAACTTGAAATAACAATTCTTAACTTCATATAGAAAAAAAATATCCCAATATAGCTAAAACAATCCTGTACAATAAAAGATCTTCTGGAGATATCTCCATCCCTGATCTCAAGCTACACTATAGAGCAACAGTAATAAAAAGTACACGGTACTAGTAAGAAACAGGCAGGTGGATCAATAGAATTGAATCAAGGACCCAGAAAAAACCCCACATAACTATAGACAATTGATTTTTAACAAAGGACCCCAAACCATACAATGGAAAAGAGATAACATCTTCAAAAATGTTGCTGGTCTAACTGGCTGTCTACATGTAGAAAAATGCAAATACATTCGTATTGATCACTCTATGCAAAGTAAAGTCCAAGTGTATCAAAAACCTCAACATAAAACCAGACACACTAAATCTGTTAAAAAAAAATGGGGAAGTGCCTTGAATGCTTTGGCACTGGAGACCACTTCCTGAACAGAACACCAACAGCTCAGGCTCTAATATGAACAATCAATAAATGGGGCCTAATGAAACTGAAAAGCTTCTGCAAAGCAAAGGACATGCTCAACAGAACAAAAAGACAGCCTGCAGACTAGAAAAAGATCTATACCAACCCCACATCTGACTGAGGGCTTATATACAGAATATAAAGAACTCAAGAAATTAAACACCAACAAACCAAGTAAACAGAAAACCAAAAAGCATGCATGGAGAAGAACTAGACCCACTGCTCAGATGTAGCACATAGGCAGTTCAGTCTCCTTTTGGGACCCAAGTAAGGGGATCAGGGGCTGTCTCTGACATGAACTTGTTTGCCTGTTTTGTGTTCAATTCCCTCTTGGGGTGAGGCCTTGCCAGGCTACAGAGGAAGACAATCCAGGCAGTCCTGATGAGACTTGATAAGCTAGGAGCTAATGGCAATGGAGGAGGACTCCCTTTTCAGTGGTTGGGGGAGGAGGATGGGAGAAGAGGGAGCAAGGGTACGACCAGAAGAAAATGTGGGAGGGGGCTTCAATTAGAATATAAAATTAATACATTATAGAAAAAATTTAAAAATAAAAAAATAATAAAGAATTCGTTTTCTAACACTCTGCTTTCATTATATTAAAATACCTGCTCCATAGAAGTTTTTGAAAATTTCCAGTCTGTGCACTCAAAACAAACACAGTGCCTGAGTGGGCTTCCCGGTTCATACAATTAACCAATGTAGTTGCCTCGTGTCGGTTTATAACTGACCTGTTGAATGTCACTGGAGAGTTAGGGTAGAAATGGAACATACACACAAATGCAAACTGTGTTTGTAGTGGCAACTGATATACAACTCTCGTTAGCTACATGGCACTCTTCTCTCATTTCTGTCGAACCACTTCGATATCAGTTTTGCCTTGAATCAAGGGACTGTTTCGACAGAGATGCCTACCTTTACTTCCCTTGCATTTTACTAAGTGTCACTATGGCTTAGGTGGATTGTTGAACCCACAAGAGTTTGATGGATGTAAATGTGTTCATTTTAACATTTCTGTCATCCTCTGCTTCACATACTTCTCATCTTAATTAATACATAGCTCTACCCTTCATTCATATGCTGGTACATGAGTCCCCTACAAAATGAACTCTCTCTTAAGAGTCCTAAAATATGTAAACAAGTTTGATGATCCAATATAGGTTTCTATAGTTCTAAAGAAATGTTTCATCCTTAGTGGACAAGACAAGGAAGAAGAGACATGAATTTAGTTGGATGTGTTAAATCTTTTTGTACTGACATTCGTCTTTGTGAGTATTATAGAAACATTACATCAGTAGGCAGGATTGGCATCAGTTACTTCCATTATATTTCAGGTAAGAAATGCAGTTAGCAAGTGGTTAATTATCTTTGTTTACATAGCGTTTGCTTGGAAACCACAGTCATTGAAAATATTAGTGATAATATCTAAGCCTAATTAATGGCTGAAGACTACTCCATTATTATGACAATAAAAGTATAATTATAGTGATAAATTATTATTATTTTAAAATATAATCAAGTCTTTAAAACCCCTCAATTATAAGTATATGAAAATAACGATAATTCCTTCTTCACCAAAATTAGCAAAAATTATCTGGGAACTATGAGTAAATGAGACTAGAACACAATTGTTTAAAAATGTGTAGAAACAGATGCAGAGACCCACAGCCAAACAATAGGCTGAGTTTGGGGGTTTTGTGGAAGAGTGGGAGGAAGGATTGAGAGAGCCAAGGGGTCAAGGACAGCACAAGGAGACCTACAGAGTACACTAACCTGGGCCCATGGGGACTCACAAAGACTTAACCAACAACCAAGGAGCATACATAGACCTCGTGACCTAGAATCTAGTGACCTAGAATCCCTACACATATTTAGCAGATGTGCAGCTTTGTCATCAGACCCTCCTAACAATGGGGGTAGAGACTGTCTCTGACTCTGTTGCTTGCCTTTGGATTCCTTTCCCCTAGCTGGGCTGCCAGGTCTGGTCTCAGTGTGGGGGGGATGCACTTAGCCCTGCTAAGCCTTGAGGTGCCAGGGTGGGTTGGTAGCAAAGGGGGCTGTCCCTTCCCAGATAATAAAGAGATGGGGGAACTGGGAGAAAGGGGCATGAGGATGGGACTGGGGGGAGAAGAATGAGGGGGTTGTGATTAGACTGTAAAGTGATGAAATAAACAAACAAATAAATAAATAAAAACATGTAGTTAAACATTTTTAGTAGCTATAAGGAAATGAGTATTTCTTCTTAGACAAAAGATGATTTTATTTGTTTTACTACTTTGACATTTTTACCTTCCTCCTATTCTAAAAATTGTCTAAAGGCAATGTGATTTTTGTAAAATGGCCTAGTACTCTCATTTGACTGCCAATGCCTAATTCCAAACCCAGTGTTCTAGCAAAACGTGTTAACCATACCAGGATGTCTCATTTTATGTTTAAACGGTCACAGATTTAATAATGGACTGTAAGAAAGGCTTGCATTTAACTACATCCTTAACTTTTCCAGCACTCATCCAAGCATGTGAAAACACTAGGAAATGCCAAATCCTTGAAATTCACAGCATCATGGAAAAGGCCTACTCTGGGCTGTGTATATATTAACAAATTATGTCCCATTAGGTCAGTGCAGAAATTAATTGTGGGATTCTGCTCAAATCCATGTTGTTTCCTGGCCTTTTGTGGGCCACTCAATTAGACACCTCTCTGGGCTTTTGTGCTGAACTAAGCGCAGCTAATTGTTCCTTTTCTGCATGGAATGATTCATCTCCCAGATGTCACAAAGCTTTCAGCAGCTCTGCCCTACCAATATCTCGGCATATAACAATAAAGCCATGTGGCAGAGGGAAGTGATTGGAGCAAATGGAGGAGGGCATTCTTCAGCCCACCCTTTGGCATGATTCCTCTTTAGTGAGGACTTCTGATTCATTTCGGCAAGACAGCCCCTTCACTCTATCTGACTCCCCTTGAGGAATGACGGATGAATGCTTCCCTTTTTCCCCTTCCTCCAGGTGCAGCCTTGTTCACACTTGAGACCAAGAGCACATAATAGAGCAGTTTCTCCCTGCCCATTGCCTCAGTTCTGTGTTCTCTTTCCTTCAATGTTTTTCATTTCTTCAGCTCCTAAAGACAGATCGAGCCAAACTGAAAGTACATGAAACTCAGTGACCGTCACTTACTCACTTGCAACCCTGGGGTGAAGTGTGTCCGTGTATTCTTACAGAAAACTTAGTGGAGGAAGAGTCCTTACATCTAAAAATGTTTTCAATTAATTTGAGTGTTTGACCTTGAATTTTGGCTTTGGTTTTGAATTTTTTTCTCTTTCACCCACAGTAAGTCGGGTCCTTCATCCATTCAAATGGATACAATTAACGTTTGAGAACATAGAAATGTGTCCAAAGTTGCTCTCTGTGTGGTTCCAATCTCATTTAAAAGAACCAATAGTTCATTATTATCAAATTTATTTTTAGAATTGAACACAGATGAGCAAACATCTTGTGACTTAAAATGGGATCAGACAGAACTCCTTTGAAAACAATGTTTTAAATGCATATGATGGTCTTGGAGAGATGGCTCAGTGATTAAGGACACTGGTTTTTCCTCTAGTAGATCTAGGTTTGGTTTCCAGCACTCACATGGCAACTCACAAACTGTCTGTAAGTCCAGTTTGTGAGGTTCTAGTGTCGTATTCTGACCTCTGAGGGCATCAGATATGCAAGTGGTACACAGCAGTACATGCAGGTGAAACATTCATAAGACATCAAAATAAAATAATAATGTTTCTAAAATTAAGTGTATATGGATTCACATCTAGAAATAATATGGTCTCAACTCCACTCAAATAGATTAGTTATGTAAATCAGACATTGAGACAGAGACATGGGTTTATTTATTTCCAAATAAACCAAGTATTTATTTGGAAAGAGATCCACAAGCTTAGGGATGGAAGAGATCAGGAAAAGGAAAAAATCCTCTCAGGAATTGTCAAGCAAGTGACCAGTGAGAGAATCTGAAGCTTATTTCCAATGCTGAATTCCAAGCCTGAAGCTCAAAAATCACACTCTGTGAGGAAAGCTACTAATATACACCAGCTAGTACCTCATGAACTCATGAGGTAATTAAATCAGCTCACCAAGGCAAAGTGTCCACTGAGGAACAGGCTTCATGTAAATGCACTGAGATGCAGCTGTTGAGGGCCGTTCGGACACAGGACAGCAAGGCACGGGCACTGTCTGTCAAGTGGACAGTCCTAAACCCAGGCTCACACAAATAGCTCTGGCTAAACTGGTGAGAGACGTGACTATGAGAAAGAGAACTGTAGGGAAGAGAGGAGGGTTTGATAGGGTGGAAGAGGGGTGGGAGTAGTTTGGGGCAGGCGAGAGTAATAAGAATACGTTATATACAAGTATGAACTAATCAAAGAATAAACTTAATTGAAGTTATTTTTAAAAAAGGAAGTCAGGGTGAGTGTCATCAGAATGAATTATTTACATGAATGAAATTGTCAAAGAATAAATATAATAAGATAAATAATAACGAACAAACATTCTGAAAAATTTCAGAACTGACCAAGGTATTTCAGTTGGTTTTGAAGAACCCCTACACTGCTACAGCAGCCATGGGAAAAGCTGACTTTGAAGGGTAGTCATCCTTCACTCTATCTTCTCACGTTAACATCTGGCTGCCTTCCTTCTTTCCTACTTGGCAGGTGACTCACACGAATCATCCTCCCAGGAAAGCCACTACTTTAAGTGGTTTTGTAATTTTGGTATATATTCATTTCCTGATATCATTTGAGAGTAACACACTAACCTAATTCCTCAACAATTCCTTGAATATTTTAGTGCATTTTATGCAAACAAGACAGCAAGTTAACACCATAATGCTGCACTTGAAAAAAATCAAGACATTAGTTGTGATTAATTTATCCTAATCTAATGTTGATATTCCACTCAAAATTTACCAATGGCTTCGATATCAAACCTTGTGGAAATTACTTCATGTTAGAATCATGTTACCTTGTAATTATCACAAGTTTTCAGTTTCCTGATTTAAGACTACACAATATCCTTGATCATTTTCAGGTCTTCAAACCTTCACACTCTGTTGTTGGGTACCCTTCAATTTGGTGCTGATTAAACCTAACCTATGCAACCTGCAGAAAGCAAGACCCACAGAGAGTGCTGTGTTCTCCTCTTGTTTCTTACTTATGTCACATGGTCTGAATTTTTCTCATTGCTGCTGATGTTAACTTTGGTCATTTGTTTAACATGGAGTCTGTCATCTTTTTTCATTATAAAGTTCTCATCTCACTGTTTCACTTTCTAAAATTTCTTTTATTTTTGATATTATAATTTATAATTACATTTCTCTTTCCTTTTCTCTCTCCAACCTCTGATATCCTTTCTTGTTCTTTTTGAAGTTACAACCTCCTTTTAAAATAATTTTTGTTACATGCATATATGTTCATGCATACACATACACATTCCTAATTATAAGTTGCTCAGTCTATATAATGTTACTTGTACATATATTTTCAGTGCTGACCATTTGCTACTAGAAGCAATTGCTCTGCTCTTCCCTTTCAGGATCCCTTGGTGACCTGAATTTTTTCATGTAGGGTTGGGGGTTCACAGTCTGTTACCCCAAAACTTCATTCACTTTGGCCTATCTATCACTGTGGTCCTTGTTCAGTTCATGTTTATGTAGTCAGTCATGTTGGTGAACCCTTACGTGTTTGGCATTTAGCAATTCTAGGGGACTCAGTCTCTTTAGCAAACTGATTGTCTGGTTGTCATACAGGCTACTAAATGTAGACCTTATCCCTCATCAAGGAAACTTCCCTTTGTAACAAATGAAGACCATTACAGAAAAGACCATTACACAACCAATCAAAATGCAGAATTGTAAAGCCGAGGCCCAATGGGTACATCTACAAACACTCTCAAACATAAGGCTCAGAGAATATTGATTCACCTTTTTAATAAAGAAATATTTTTTAGTTACTGTGAACTATGTAAGTGTCTCACTAGCTATCAAAGTGTCAATTTATAATTGTTATATTTATGTACATTAGAGTATTCTCTTAGATTCTTATTTGAGTTACAGGTACATTCTCCATGCTATTGAGTATATTCTGATGCCCAAGTTCAGGCCAGTAGGAACCTCTCCCACATCTCTTCTCCTATTGACAAGCCTCCAATAGTCTTTGACTCTTTCAGTTTAAACAGAATTACTTAGAAGAAAAAGATATTCTACTAAAAGAAAGCAAACAAATATTTTTCAATACATCCTTCCCATCCCGACTATGGAATGCTGAGGAGGAAATAATCAAATCCAGACGGGACTATCTTTACTGAGACATGATGCAAGCTCTCTAAATTAAACTGTCAACACTAAAGTTACTGTCATTGAACATCTAGAACTAGTGAAACATTCAGTCTTTATAGAATCAATTAAATATGGTTATTCTTTGATTAGTTCAGTCAGTGACCCTAAACATTAGAGCAATAGCTATTTAAATATGATCGCTGATGAATTGTCACTTTTTTTATACAAAGAATTTTAGAATAAGAAATAGTTAAACAGAAAATCATTTGATACATTTAGCTCTATGAGCTAAATACTTAAGCTCATTTGCTAGGATGCAATTTCTCATTGTATTTAGACTAACATACACTATAATAAAACCTCAATTCACTCATGTGTGTTACTTATTTTCCTTGAAATCTTTGATTTGCATTTCCCTGATGACTAAGAATGCTGTGCATTCTTAAGTGTTTCTCTGCCATTTGATATTCCTTTATTGAGAATTCTCTGTTTAGCTCTGTATACCATTTTTAATTGGATTATTTGGTTTGTTGGAGTTTAATTTCTTAAGGTCTTTATATATTCTGGATATTAGCTCTCTGTCAGATGTAGGGTTGGTGAAGATCCTTTCCCAGTCTGTAGGCTGTCGTTTTGTTCTGATGACAGTGTCTTTTGCTTTACAGAAGTTTTTCAGTTTCATGAGGTCCCACTTATTGATTGTTGATTTTAGAGCCTGTGCTATTTGTGTTCTGTTTAGGAAGTTGTCTCTTGTGCCAATAAGGTCAAGGCTCTTCCCCACTTCTTCTTCTAACAGGTTTAGTATGTCTGGTTTTATGTTGAGGTTTTTGATCCACTTGGACTTTACTTTGGACAGGGTGATATATATGGATCTATTTGCATTTTTCTAAATGTAGACATCCAATTAAATGAACACCATTTGTTAAAGATGCTATACTTTTTCATTGTATGGTTTTGGCTCCTGATGTCATAAGTAATAATAAGACATTTGTCAATAGTCAGTGGACAGTGACAGAAGTTGACCAAGCTAGTTTCTAAGACCCACCAAAGAAAACACTTTTAGGACAGTTTCCTACATCTTCTAATCACAAGTATCAAGAGTTCCCAGCTGTGTGTATGGCACAGCAAGCACACTAGAAAGACAGCTTCCCAGGCCCCAGAGTTATTTCTCCCTTTGCATGGAGTACCTGGGAGAGAAACAGAAACAATGTTTAACCCAGAGTCACCCTGGCCACTGCTAACAGTGGTTCAGTGACTATTGAGCACAGCATTGTAACTCTTATTCTTTGGGAAAGGACAGCAGTGGTAGACCTAGAAACAGATAAAAAAAAAGTGCCTCTTTGCTATATAGTCAACATTGACAGCATTGCTCATTAAGACCAGCTTTTAGTGGTGGAAAATTAGTTTTACAAGTAAAACACAATGTAAAATTTTATGTAAATGGTACACAATTGGGCAAAGGGATTTCTTCAAATTATTTGAATTGCAAATTTTTATGCATATGTATTTTTCTTATGATCATCATATATTGTAGAGCAGGAAGGTTGTCAGGGGTCATTACATCAAAACCAATTCTAATCAAGTGCTTAGGGGCACAGGTTCAATTCCATCACAGGGCACGCTTCCTCTGGTTCAGCTAGTCAACCTTAGTGCAGAGTAAACTTAATAAAGAAGGAAATCCCACCAAGACCCACTGTAAGGAATCTCAGGATTCTAAACCCCATTGTTTGGCCTCTGTGTGCCTCCAAGTTAATGATACATCAACCAGTGCTACTTTTCACAGCAGAAGTAGCTTAGCTCTCAGGGGTGAACTCATTTCTTGGTGATAAAATTTACAAGTCCACTAAGCTAAATTTACGAACTGCTCTGGCATCCTTTGGGTATGGAAGGTGTCAAGGAAAGGTGCCATATACAGTGATATAGGCTCTAAGGCTGGAAGGAAAGCAAAGACAGCTGAGGAGCCTACATGTTAGCCTCATGCATGGCTTTTGCAATGGCATTGCACATGCTCTGAAAGAGCTAGAGGTGATTCAAAGCACTGGAATGACTGTAACAGTGATCTGGCAAAACACATCGCCAGGTTTGCTGTTTTCCAGGGTTGTTAATTATGGGAGAACTAAGAGATGTTGGATGGAGTGAAATTGAATCAAATTTGGTTGCAAAATGTTTTGTTCCTGCTGTTACTTTTGAGACTCTCTAAAAGGGACTGATTTCTCCTGAGATCAATGGAAGGATTTTTCTGAGTCTGCTCAGTTTGCAGTATTTTCACTGAATCTCTTTCAGCAAGGGCCAGTGCTCCTACGTCTTTCCAGAATTTGATCAGACTTTTCTTTCTTTCTTTTTAGACTTTCTTTTCTTAGTCATGTATCTTACCTGATGCTCCACTTCCTTTTAAGAGTGAGTTAGGACCTATTCTCTTTCAAGGGACAATAACAGTCGTTTTCCTCTACGATGAGTCATTGCCAAGCAAATGGCTTTAGCTAGCAATGTTTGATTTTCTCGACTGAATGTGGAGTCCAAGAGTGTACAATGCAATCCTAACACACAATGTGTTGATGTTGACTTTGAGGTCTGGGAAAGCAGATTTAAAAAAAAATGAAAAGAAAATATAATTTATTCCTGCCATTCATGTATTTAAGTCTAGCTGAAGTGCTGAAAGATAATGCCAGAGGGAATATGATAGATGCATGTTTATTCTACTATTATTGGACAGTTTTGATAACTCCTCTCTGATTGTATCAGAAAAAATTTCAGTCTTTCACAATATAATTATTCGAGCTTATTATTTCTTCCTCCATTATGTACAAGCTAATAAAATGCAGTTATTTCCTGATATTGAGGTTCACTACTCCCCAACCAAATTAGGAAAGACCAAAAAACATAGACCACCTACTCAGTAAATGAGCTAAACCATTTGCATATAGGGTTCCCCTTCTTTTCTTATTTTAAGTTCCCTGAAGAACACACGTGTATATTTTATCGCCATCACTGATATACATTTACATGAGCCAAACTAACATCATTATAATTCTTACACTTTCCAACTGTGTAACTTTCAGATATTATTAAAACAACTGATGACTCGGTTTTCTTATCAGTAAAATGAAAACAATTAGTGTGTTTGTATTAAAATGACAGTTTGGAATAAAATGGCTATTATTTTGCTGTTGAATATATATGCCTCAGATATAGCTAATGTAGCACAATTGCTATATGCTTTATTCATAATATAGCAGCTTTATTCATAATAGCCAGAAACTGGAAACACCCCAGATGTCTCTCAACCAAAGGATGGATTAAAATATGTGGTTTATTTACACAATGGGATACTACTCAGCTATTAAAAATAAGGAAATCATGAAACTTGTAAGCAAATGCATGAAACTAGAACATATTATTCCTGAGTGGGGAAACACAGATCCAGAAAGACACATGTGGCATGTACTCACTCACATGTGGATATTAGCTATATAGTCAAGATAACCGTGCTACAATTTATAGACCTAAAGAAGTTAATTAACAAACAGGGCCCAGGGGAAGATTCTTGAATCTCACTCAGAAGGGGACATAAGACAGACATTGGAAGCAGATGAAGAGAGAGAACTGGGTGGGAGAGAGTGTAAGGAGGGAAACGGTGGTGGGAAACGGGGGAGTGGAGGTGGGAGGTGGGAGAAAGGAAACAAACGGGGGTTGATCTCTGGGACAAGCTGGAGAGTTTCCACAGGGGAGGCTCCTGGGAGGATATGAGGATGACCCTACTTGAGACTCCTAGCAGTGGAGGACATGAAGACTGAAGTGGCCACCTCCTCGACTTCCAATGGAGGGAGGAAGACATCAACCCACCCACAAAGCCTTCGACCCAAAGCTCACTTTGTTCTACGAGATATACAGGGGTTAGTAGAACAGAGCAGAGATTGAGGGGATGGCCAAACATTGACTGGCCCAGCTTGAGACCTACCCCGTGGGAGAGAGCCAACCCCTGACACTATTAATGCAAGTTTGCTGTGTTTGCAGACAGGAGCCTGATATAGCTGCCCTCTGAGAGGCTCCGCCCAGGAGCAAATTGAAACAGATGCCGAGATCCACAGCTAGAAATTAGGCAGCACTTGGGGAGTATTGTGGAAGAGTTGGGGGAGGGATAGAAGGATCCGGAGGGGATATGAACTCCATAGAAAAAGAACAGAGTCAACTAACCTAGGCACATGGGTGCTCACAGAGACTGAAGCACCAACCAAAGACCAAGCATGAACTGGACCTAGGCTCCTTACACATATGTATCTGATGGGCAGCTTGATCTACTTGATGATCTCTTAGCCATTGGAGAGGGGGCTGTCTCTGATATGGACTCTGTTGCCTGATTTTGGATCACTTTCCTCCAGCTGGGCTGCCTTGTCTGTCCTTAGTGAAAGAGGATGCCCTTAGTCCTGATGAAGCTTGATGGGCCAGAGCTGGTTGTTAGTAGTGGGTGCTTCCCTTTTCTGAGGAGAATGAGAGGAGAAGAAAGACAGCAATGGGTTTGGGGGCATCAGCAGGAGGAAACGAGGTGTGCAGCTGAGATTGGGATGTAAAGTGAATAAATAAATAAATTAATGAGAGAAAATGAAACAAACGACATATTTATGTTACTATCAATATACCTACTCAGGATGAATTGAGGTTGACATTGTCTTAATTTTAGGGAAAAAAAAAAAAACTAAGTTACCTCCCTCCTTCCCCATTATCACAATATTCTCAATGTAAGATGTTTGTACAGATTTTAATATGTTTATCCTGTATTATATATTTAAATCCACTTATGAGTGAATATATACCCTGTGTGTTTTTCTGCTTCTGGGACATCTCACTTATGATGATCTTTTCTAGTTCCCACCATGTGCCTACAAGTTTCATGATTTCCAAATTTTTAATTGCTGGGTAGTGTTCCATTATGTAAATGTACCACAATTTCTGTATCCATTCCTCAGTTGAAGGACATTTGGGTTGTATCCAGATTCTTGCTATTACGAATAAAGCTGCTACAAACATAGGTAAGCAAATGTTCTTTTTGAATACTTCAGCATATTTTGGATATATGCCTAAAAGTGTTATAGCTGGATCTTGAGATAGCACTATTCCAATTTTCTGAGAAAGTGCCAAATTGATTTCCAAAGCAGTTGTTCCATATCCTCTCCAGCATGTGTTGACACTTGAGTTTTTGACCCATTCTGATGGGTGTAAGATGGAATCTCAAGGTAACATTGATTTGCATTTCCTGATGACTAAGGATGTTGAGAATTTCTTTAAGTGTTTCTCTTGCTATTTGATATTTCACTATTGAGAATAATTTGTTCACCTAAAGAAGCTAAGTAATAAGGAGGACCCTGGTTAAGATTCTCAATCCTCATTCAGAAATGAGAATAGGATAGACATCTGAAGAGGGAGAAAACAGGGAACAGGACAGGAGCCTACCACAGAGGACCTCTGAAACACTCTATCCAGCAGGGTATCAAAGCAGATGCTGAGACTCAGAGCCAAACTTTGGGAAGATTTCAGGGAATCTTATGAAAGAAGGCAGAGATAGAAAGACCTGGAGGGGACAGAAGCTCTACAAGGCGACCAACAGAACCTAAATATCTGGGCAAAGGGGTCTTTTCTGAGACTGATATTCCAGAAAAGCATCAGGCATGAATATAGCCTAGACCCCGTGCTCAGATGTAGCCCATGGCAGCTCAGTATCCAAGTGGGTTCCCTAGTAAGGGGAAAAGGGGCTGTCTCTTGACATGAACTCAGTGGCTGGCTCTTTGATCACCTCCCTCTGAGGGGGTAGCAGCCTTGCCAGGCTGCAGAGGAGGACAATGCAGCCAGTCCCGATGAGACCTGATAGGCTAGGGTCAGAGGGAAGGGGAGGAGGACCTCCCCTATCAGTGGACTGGGGAGGGGCATGGGAAGGAGGGCGGGATTGGGAGGGTATGAGGGAGGGGGATACAGCTGGGATAGAAAGTGAATAAATTCTTATATAAGGAAGTAAGTAAAGTAAGTAAGTAAGTAAGTAAGTAAGTAAGTAAGTAAGTAAGTAAATAAAGAGTTGCCTGTAGTGGGCATCCCTCAGCTCTCCTCAGAGTTCTCTCGCTGCTCTCCAGTTTAGTGTTGCTCGTGTTGATTTGATTTCAGGCTTGTTACTGTGTCACAAATTATGTACTCGTCCCTGGGCAAGACTAATTTTCTGTCTCTCATCGTACGGTTAATTGCTTGTTCTTCTTTGCTGGCTGTAAGTCCCAAGCTCCTATGGGACCTCCTCAGTCTCTGCTCGGCAAAAGCACCTTCAAGGAGAGTGAGGTTTGCACATTTCCAGCCAATGAGTCACTTACACACGTGTACTGCGCATAACTTTGCTCTCTTCGCTTAAAATGCTCCATTCACCACTATTAATGCTAGTGTTTACCTATTTCTCTTAGCTGTCATTCATTAGTCAACTTCCATTGGTTTATGTTTATAGAGGAATTTTAATCCAGCCACATGGCTACTCTGGCAAGGTATCACATTCAAAGACCTAAGTCTGTGTTATCCAGCTGTAATACAGGTATGTCCATAATACACACCTTTAATACCTGTGGCTGGAATACAAACACTTTTTAGTACATACCTTTAATCCCAAGCAATGATATCTAATTGAGGGACAGACAGAGTGATGAATCAGAGAAAGATTTTACAGACTGAATCAGAAATAGGATATGCCCAACTCCCAGGAGAACAGACAAAAAAATAAATAAATAAAATAAAGAGCAGCATGGAGAGAATGGAGCTGAGTGCAGCGAAGGGAGGCACATTAAAAACCTCAAGCCAATTATCATTTTACTCCTACTTTGCAATTTTTGGAATGTATTTAAACAATCAAGGTTAGTATTAGTACCTTTTTATATCACTTCTAGGTATAAAGACATTAATGACACTGATAAATTATTGATTTGATTTATATTTTCCCCAAATGCATTTCCCCATAATGTATTTCTTTTAACAGGTGGGTTGGCAGTTTGGGATTCTTTGGCATGTGAGTTTCTGGCCATGAATTTTGCACCATTTTTTTCCATGTATACATTTTCATTCAGTGTTGACTGCACTTGCATATTCTCATCTATGGTATGCTTACTTTTATTTACATGCTTTTATGTTTATGTCTATATCTTTCCTTACACTTGTGGAATCTCATGTAGTTGGTATCTGAGCTGTTGTTCTTGAATTTATTCTGAATCTATTCTCCATCTTTCTCTATTCTGTCATCAGAGGCTCTTGTGATTCCTTGGTATGGACATGATTTCCCAAGTACATTGGCTTTTGAGAACAATGTGAACTCAACAGGAAATAGGATACTTGTGTCTCCTTATCTGTAATGTTAGCATCATCAGGATTTCTTTCATTTTAGTGAAAAACAGAAGTGCTGTTGTTAGATTCTTGAAAGTACTGCCTCCTCTGCATCTCGACTTGCTAGATATGAAAGAGCATGACAGAAGAGACAGCAATGTCTGGTATAAATGTCAAGGTTTTTATATACATCTAGTATGAGATGAAGGAATGAGCTTTCGGAAACAATAGAAGTATAGAAAAAAAGGGACCCTGGGGCATTAGCTAAAGGAGCTCCATGATAGTCTCCATGAGGCCTCTAGGGATGGCTCGAATTCCTGAGAGTCTAGCAAAACCCACACCTGGTCTACCAGCCCGTGTCCAGGAAGTAGACAACCACGAGAAATGGGTTTCTCTTCTGTCAGCTTCTTTTACAACAATCCTTAACTCAAAATAGAGTGTAAACTATTCTTGGAAGGATGGTGCTTAGTGATTTCTGAAGTGTGAAAATGACATTTGACAAGGGCAATTTTAGTCTTATTGTAGCTTTTACTGAGCTCAAAAGATTATGTGTCAACTTCCAAGTCTAGACTATCAAATATTGTCCAACTTTCTATTCTGGATCTAACTGTGAATGTTTTAAGACCTAAGGGCCATTGGTTTAGTGTCTGCTCTTCCCGTCTCTTCCTGTTTTCTTTAAGCAGCATTTACAACCATAGAACTGATTTTTAGTTCCCAGGCTATGTAGAATCCAATACAGGCTCCTGACCCAGCCATGCATTGGCAATTTGTGATCTATTATCACTGTTGATCCATTAGCCCAACTCAGCAGAGTTACTTATTACTCTTTCTACTTTGAAATTTTTACTTTTCTTCTTTTACCAGTTCTAGAAGTATTATCTTCGGCTCTGTCCTCCTGGTCTGAAAGTCAAACATCATAATTATGTTACCATATTTCTTATGACCTGAAATGATTCTATGGTTGTGTGAATTCCAGATCACCTGGCTCACTCTTTTAAGCATACAGTTTAGCAGGTCTTAGTTTATCCTGTGGTTGTGTCATTGTTACAGCAATCCAGTCTGGAACATTTTCACTATTCCCTAAGGAAACCCTGTGTCCACCTACAGTCACCCCCCCCCCATCTTCTCTTTGGAATTTCTTGCAACTAGGAATTTACATTGGTGCCTTTCTGGATACTGTACATAGGTGGAATCAGATGACAAACTTTTTTTCTGGATAAGACTTAATATAGCGGCTTCCAGGCTTACCTATGCTGCAACATCAACCAGTTTGGCTTTTTTTTTTTTTTTTATGTCTGAATGATGTGTCATTTTACAAGTATCCATATTATCCATTCCTTAGCAGCTGGCATTTGGAGTGCTTCCAACCCTTTGGCTATGGTGAAAAATGGTGCCATAAGGATGGGTAGACAGTTTGTAAACACTTTTCTTGAGAATATTTTTATCAGTGAAAATGCCAATTAATGCAGCAGCTCTATGTGTAAGTTTTTGCAGAGCTGCAGAACTATTTCCTCTCTGGGCCTTATAATAGTCTCCCTTAGCAGTATATGCAGGCCTCAATTTCTCCATGATTTTGCCAGCACTTGTTATGATATGTCTTTCTAGTATACTTAATTAGATAGTATCCACTATAGTTTTACCTTGAATTTTTTTTTTAAATCTTGTTATCTTGAGCCTTTCTTTATATTTTTTTTTCTTTGTATGTCTTTTTGGAGTCAACTTTTTGTCAGTTTTAAAATGCAGCATTTTTCATTTCTCTGTTAAGCCACATATATTTTTCAAATGTTCTACATTCTAGAGCTTAACTAGGTATGTCATTTACCAATGTCTTTTCTCATTTGTGTAGTGCTTTTTGAGATTTATAAATTTCACAATTTTTTATCAAAATTAGTGTTTCTATCTTTTGGTCACTTGTTTTTCTGCAGTTGGATCCGAAGTCAGGAATACACACAACTATGTTTTTTCAAAAAGTTCAATGGTATCAACTCTTCTTGTCATATAACATATGTAAAGTATGGACAACAGAGCAGTTCTGATGGGTTATTAGCTTTAGAGTTATGATCACGTGAATAATCGTGAGCTAAGCAGCTCGCGCACTCTGTACTTTCTCTAAAATTGTATCTCACATTGTCCATCCTAAAAAAAGAACTTTTTAAAAATAAGAATAAGGCTAGATGTACCGATAAGGTAGAATGCTTGCCCAGCATTGGGTTGAGTTCAATCTTTAGCATTTTATATCAATGAGTACATAAATAAACAAAATCAAGATGCTTCCACTGAAGAACCAGTCTTACCTTAAATGATTCCACCATTTTAGTGTTTTCCATCTTTCCTGTAATTGTATTGTTATAAAGCACATTTTATGCACTTAATTACATTTCCACAAATGTTGTGTCTAATGCATAAGCATGCCAAGAATCTCTGAGAATATTCCCTTGCCTGTTCTCACGCCAAGTTTAGCATAAATCAATTTTCTGAGCATCTTGTGATTGTCTCATTTAACATGCTTTCATTCTAAACTTTCCTGATAGGGATGTATTTCCTACAGAGAGGTCAGTCCCCCTTAGGAGATTAGCTAAGAGCAGATGTCATGTTTCGAGGAATTCTTTAAGTGTGCTGCATTACCTGCTCTGCAAGTGTCTAAACAAATAGCCAGGAATTCCAGACGAGAGCTTTTAAAATTACATTCCACATGCCTTCCTACTCATCAGAAAGTCCCAGCTGAACTAATTAAGACCGTGTTCTCAATTTACCATTCTTACAGGACAAAATTCAACTCTTCACTGGCCGTCATTTTGCTCTAACATTTAGGCTACTTTTACCACATGCCACTGTAATATGCTACCAAAAAAAAAGTTCTGAGCTGGTGACATAAAATCAATTCTGGTATTCAACACTGTTATTCTCAAATGCACCATCCATTACAAATTATAGAATGTTAAATAATCAAACCTTTTCCCTCTGCTTTTCGCCTATCTTATTTTGGCAGGATGTTTTAATTTTTCCACAAGAAAAAAATGAAAACCATGTGTCTTGAGTGGGTCCCACTGCAACATGATTACTGTGATGAAGACATTTTATTGTGTTAATTTTCATTAAATAAAACCTCGTTGAAAGCCAGTAGTTTTCCAAGGCCCATATGATTTATGACATGCTAATGTTCGCAGAGAGACACTCTGTTTCAATTACAGGGAGTAAGTGACGCCTTTCAGAACAACTCTGGTAATCACACCACTGTCGAAAATGTTAATTTTAGAATCAGTGCAGTGTGAGGCCTGGCAACCGCCTGACAATACTGACACCTTTTGCATAAACCTCAACTTCATCAACTCTGTGTGACGTTTCGCAGCTGATGGCCATGCCGGCCAAGGATTCCAAAGATGCATTTCCAGGAACAGGTTCCTGGTAAGCACTAAACACTCGCCTTTCTATGATTCAAGAACATTTATTTGTTTCTCTGTAGATGAGCATCAGACAAGGTGTGCTCTGTCCCTAAAGGAAGTGTGATACACCTGACAAAAAAATATCTTCTTTTACTCCCGTCTGTTCTGTTTGCCTATATCTTGCTTATTGACTTTTATTTCTTCATGAACATCCAGGATCCAAGGATAATTTCATTAAATAAATACATTTTACATTAATTTTATGGAAAAATGATAATATCTTTTATTCCAATTGCAAAGTATGCTTGAATTTGTCAGAGGGAAAAAAAATCAAATAACCAGGAAAAACAGATTTAGATAAGATCTGAACAACAGTTCTAGTGCATGCATATATTTAGTGAGAGAAAGTTTCTTCCGCTTTCTGAAGCATGAGAGGAGACTTTGTCAGTTGTCGTTGGCAGGTCAGCCCTAGGGGTCACTTTAGGAAGGCTCAACCCTGACACGGCATTATTTTCACTTTTTTCGTGAACTTTTCTGATGCTCATGGCTCTCTTCCATTAACCTTGACATTTAAAATAAAGTGAAAGAAAATTTATCAAATTAAAGACTATCCAAATACAAATGGCCAAAGCATACAGAAGTTATATGTACGTTCTTCCGTCTGAGGGGACAAAGAAGAGACTTTTGATTGTAACTACTCTTGGTGCACCTTTGCAGAGCAGATATCGTGTGGAGTCAAACATGGTTTCAAGTTCCGTTTTATTGAGCACAGTGTTCTCTAACTATTGTGTAAAGTAAGTGATTTGATCTTGACTCAAATCCTGATTTCAAAATACTGTTTTAAAGAGTCCCTATTGGTGAGGCCATCACCTGAGCCATTAGTGAAAGAAGCCTGTGATTACTTTTTCATGGAGGGAAGTTCCTCTATTATCTTCCCACCCCTTATAAAACCTTAGTTTTGGTTAACTCACCACCACCCTAATTCTGCCTTAAATCATTAACCTTCAGGATTCACCCTGAAGTAAAAATTTTAATTATATTTTTATTATCTAAAATACATTCAAATTTGAGCGTATTTTAATCATATTCTTCTCCTCCCCCACGTCCTTCCAGATCCTCTTCCACTCCCTACCCAGCCAAGTTTGAGCTTTCTCAAAAACAAAAACAACAACAAAAAAAAACAACCAAACAAACAAAACCTCAATATAACATAAACTCCCCCAAACTAATAAAACACCTAAACAGAAAAGCAAAACAATATGAAACAAAAACAAACCAAAAAAACCCCACCAAACTATAACCAATAAACACACACACACACACACACACACACACACACACACACGTGTCTGGAATGCAGTATATGCTGATCATGAGGCTTGTCCTCAGTTGCTGATATACCCAGGGTCACTGCACTGGAGAACACTGGGTTTTTCCCTCCCTCTTGGGGTATAAAAGACAGTTCAGATGCTAATTTTCACCCTAGTGAGCAGGTTTTCAGTCATTCCTCCATCTTTTTTCTACATGTCTTTGTTTCTATTCCTAGAACAGAAAAGCTGCTTTAGAAGACAGCTATGTTCACCACTCTACCATCAACACAGCCACCAGAAACACTGTTTTGAACAGCTAATATTAATCTATGGTGTGGTACGCTTTCTTATATTATTGTTTCTTTAAATCTCAGATTAATTGATTTGATTCATTATCGTTTGGGATTCAAATGGCATTGTTAGAAAGTCATTCTTTTCTCAAACTGATGAAAAATATTACATTTTTTTCATATTTTCCTTTCTTTTGAAAATCATTTTTATAGCGCATTGACTTTAAAAAGTCAGTGTACTGTAGATCTAGTTTTGGTTTTTACTTAACGATTCCTCTATTGTTTGTTTAGAGAACAATTGCTTTCATCACTCTTAGATCTGCTGTGGCTTTCATGAATACAGCTAATTTATCTGCTTATTTGTGCACCTACAGTTACTAATGTTTTCTTTTCCTTATTTAACAGAACTGCAGTATTTTAACAATCATAGCTTTATATACTACCTCCTTAAACTGTGAGTGATGAGTGGTTGGCCTTAATTTTGCTTTATTGTTTAATCCCTAAGATGTGGTACTTTTTGGTCTTCTCTTTGACAGATAAGGAAACATAGTCAATGCAACTTTTTATAATACCTTATGAAGAACCCTTATACTTCCAACATCTGTCAGTTCTTCCTCTGTGTCCCACAGTGGAAGCCAAACTAGCTACTGAGGAAATACAGTTGAAAAGGAAATGATGTTGAAAATATCATTTGAGAGGAGCTTTGAACTCAAATAACTCTAACTGGTTTAGATTTAGAACTTCTCCGTATTTCCTTTAACCCTGAGTATTTAGCTGTGGGTCTCCACAAAAGGGAAAGCCATTAGTGGTATTTGAAGTGATACAAATGTTCCTGTAAAAATTAACATTTTTACAGAAAAAAATATTAACTAGAAACATCACATTAATATTCTAAACACCACAAATGTTAGGCTGTTGAGGCAGGTCTAGCCTGAATCAGCAGTCGGTCACAGCAGTCCCGGCCTCTTGACAGAAGGAAACGTTTCAGCTTGCTTGATGTGAGTCCTCATTCTGTGAGTCTCTCTATGCATTAACGGCTCAAATGAGCAGGTGTTTACTTTGCAAGGGAAAGGTAAATCCATAGACTCATTTAAGAAGGTTTTAAATAAACGTTTTCTGTAAACCCTGAAATAGTGGATATAATATGATTTCTATAAAGGGTACATTTACATCTATGTGGAAAAAATAAATAGAACAAAAGATCATTGAAACTTGGTCTTCCTCAAGTTCACACTCCATGTTTAAGCTGCCGATATTCCCTTTCATGGGAGGCACTTTGTGGTTACAGTAAAAATTGAAGCAGGGTGGCTAAGCCTGCAGACCCATTTACACAGCCTTTGCAGACTGTGTAAGCTTCTAGGGCTAAGCAGCCTTCTAGTGACACTCATTTATATTCCTGTTTCGTCAAGCTACACAAAGTAATAATTACAGCTAACACTGTAATTTCTTTTATAGAGGCTATTTTATTCTATTTATGTGTGCACGAGTGTGGTGGGTTACCCATTGAGGCCAGAAGGAAGGGTCAGAACCCCTGGGCGGGAGGTACAGGTATTTGTCAGTTATCTGATGTGATTCTGGGATCTGAACTGTGGTCTTCTGGCAGAGGCAGAGTAGTGGGTACCCTTAACTACTGAGTACTTACTACCCCCATCAAAGCACTGTGAGTTTTGTCCTGAAGACCTTTTATTGGGAGAGAAAACTAAGGATGTCCCTCACATTTGACTGGACTTTGGTACAGAGCAATCATTTCTTAGAGCAATATTAACATCTTAGAGCAACATTAACGTGAAGGCTAGGCACTGGGAAGTTGGCTCAGTGGTAACATGCTTGCCAAACAAGGAGGAGAGTTGGGATCCCTAGCACCCACATGAAAAAATTTAATGCAACCAAATACTAGAGTTGGGGATTCAGAAACAAGGCACATTGACCAGCCACTGTCAGACTCAGTAAGAACTTGTCTCAAAAGATCATGTAAAAAGTGACCAGGAAAGACAAATAACATTGACTCTGGCTTACATGTGCCTGTGCACACACACACGCATACACTCATGCACACACACTTCACATACATGCCACAAAACACATGGACACAAACAGGCACCACACACACACACACGATATTCTTAAACCAGCATGCTTTAGGCCACTGAAACTATTCAAGGAATAGAGTGTTATTATTTTAGAAATTAGGAGGTTGGTAGTCTGTGTTTGTAGAGAAGTGAAGCCTGGGGTAGGTTTGCTTCCTTCACCCACTTACGGTGGAGACAGACTTTCCTTTTAGTTCTCTCAACATCAAACATCTATAAGATTTTTACAAAACGGTTGTGAATTACTCTTTTCTCCTATTGAAAGTCTGAGGACAGACAACAAGTATCTTGCTAAGCACTTTGACCTATCATTGCAATGCACAAAATCATACCAAAGAGGTGAATGATAGCTGAGTTTACAAATATTTAAAAATAGAATTAATAACTTTCTAATTCCAGCCCGAACAACATCAAATAACTACTTTGAAATAAAAACATCTACCTATAGGTTAACTGGCTTATACAGTGCTACACAATCACCTCTGATTATTTGTTCCCACTGAAAAATTGCAGGCAGGGATGTACAGGAATTGACCAAATGTAAGATAACTCATGGCAGGACTGCTCCACTCACTCTCTGTGAAAATATTTTAATTTTTAAGACAATTTTATATTCATGAGAAAGTTGCAATTTTTCCTACAGTTTGTTTATACCTGGGCACCCTGCTTCCGTTTATGTTAATATCATGCATTAAAACAGAGTATAATTTTAAAAAATCAAGAAATCAACTGGTAAATAGATAGCCACAGATTTCATAAGAAATGCTTCAGTTATTCTCCTGGTGTCTTTTTCTTGTCTAGGACACAAGCCAGCCGACCACACAGTATCCAGTTTTTCATGCCTTGGTCTTTCCCATCTGTAACAGTCACCGAACCCACTATCATTAGTTCTTCAGTTCTGCCCAGGGCTTGAGAGTTTAATATTACATAGGTAGTTTACAATTCTATTTTTATTAGACAACTTAATATGCTGTTTCCCTAATGTGAAACACTCTTGCCTTCCTGGAATAGTGAGATCTATAACCCCTAATTCATAAGCCCTAACAACCTACAAACATTTCTCCTTAAGCCCACAGATAAGTGTAGTCTTCACCCATCATCAGGGAGCAGAAAACTAGAACCAATCAAAACACAGAGTTTTGAAGCTCAGTTTCAAATGATACTATATAAAACACTTCCACACCTAAGGTTCAGAGAACCTGTGGAGGGTACAGGAAGATTGTAAGAACCAGAGGATTTGAGATTTTGCTACTAATTTTTTTTTCTGCCTGTCAATCTAGAAGTCTGATCAACATGACTGTCCAAACTTGAACCAAACAAGAGTGATAGATACCAACAAACATACCAAAGATGGGGCAAATCCCCATCAGACAGTTGAGGAAAACTGTCAAAGGGAGCTGTGGTCCTGCCCAGGGAAGAGCAGATCAATTGGTTGTCAAACGGTCAGTCCGAAAAGCATATGTGCAAGTGACATTGTATGGACACTGCAAGTTAGGTTTAGAAATACAGATGTTTAAACTAATACATAGATACATGCAATGACAATTAATGCAAATGAGCCCGTGAATTTGAAAAAGCGTGAGAGGAGTATATGGGAGGGCTTGGAGGGGGAAAAGAAAGCTATGCCATGACTAAATGACAATCTCAGTTTCTCTCTGTTTTTACCTGTTCTTCTCTCATACACCACATCTCGACTGCAGTCTCCCTGTGCTCCACTCCTCCCCATTTGCCCTCGCCTCCCTTTTCCCCAAATACCCTCCAAAGAGGGGAAACAAAAAGGAGCATGATGTCAGAAGTTGGTACCAGGGACTAGGGTCTGTGATAGGCCTGATCGTGCTTCTGTTTGGAGGAATGTGGACTTTGGATGAGGAAGGCATATTAATGCTCTGACTGGTCTTATGGGAGCGTACTAGCAGGAGCATGAAGACTGTGATGCTGAGTGTGACTTGAGCTGTGGGGGTCTGGGTCAAGAGTTTTCAGAGCAGAAGAGTGTTAATATGTGGCCTTGAGACTGTTCCTGTGATATTTTGGCAAAGGAAAGCTTAAGTAGCCTACTACATAGATTCTGCTGGGTGATAACTAATGTTAAGCAAGCTGAAAAAAGGATAAATACAAAATGTTTTGTTCAAGGATTAAAAAACACCAGGAGATGGAATGGAGCTAAATCTTGTATTCCAGGAGATAAACAAATTAAAGATATTAAATGGAATTAAGTGAGTCGTGACCCAGGTCAAGATCCCACCTAGTTAGGCTTCCATCTTGTGAAAAAGAATTAAGAAAGTTAATGGTGCAGGCATGATGGGCTATGCTTTTAATCCCAGCACTCAGGAGACAGAGGCATGGAGATCTCTGAGCTCAAGGTCATCTTGGTATACAGCGCAAGTTCCAGGACAGCCAAGCTTAGCCAGTGAAAGAAAGCATCGAAACAGAAAACTGCTAAAGGTTTACTTGAGCAGGGGCGGGGGGCATGATCCAGCCCTAACAAGCAGCAGAACATGGCAGCTTCAGCCACATCGTCCTGGCTTTAGAGTCAAGGATAGAAGAAAGGGGTTATGGAATCTCCCCTTCTGTGACTAAGCACAGCCACTGAGGCCAAGCATCTGGCACGTTCTCTACATATTTATTAAATAGCAGCTAGAGTCACTGATATAATCAACCATGAAAGTACAATTTTAAAATCAATGTGTACTGTTGGGGAAAATGAAAACTCGCGGGCTATCTCTGGGAAATGCAAAGCTTAGTGTACGGTTGCAATATGGTCTAGGAATGCTCCCCCACACATAAAAGGGCAATTGACTAAGGCATTATTAAAATGTAACACACCCACAGAAGAAGGACATCCTACCACATTCTACGACATGACCCTTCTACAATGAAGAAGCCAGTTCAAAGGACAACAGATATGCGGCTCAGCTCTGAAATGCTTCAGCGGTGAGTATTATAGAAAAGGGGGCCATGGTCATGGTATTGTCAGTAAATACCAATGGGGAGTGTTTGTTCTGGTAGTGATGAAAATGTTCAGAACCCACCCTGGTGACAAAAGTGCCACTCTGTCAATATGTAGAAGTCTTTGAAGTAATACTTTAAATGGGTGAGCTTTCTGGTGTAAGAAATAACTAAAAAATATTGAAATCTGTTAGTTTTAATAATAGCTACTGTAAATTTGCATATATCGTTTGAGATGATATAGCTGAGTGTGATCTGAGCCCAGAGAAAAAGAGGAAACAGCAGCATTAAAGAATATTAAGACTGAGTCTATGTAAAATATCAAAGATATCCAGTCAAGACTGGTATCACAAACTACTGCTTATAGTAAGAGAATGCAAACACAAATGTTATTTTAAATACATTTCAGTAGACTGATATTTGTGGTTTATTTTGTTAAAATAAACTTATTTACTTACTTATTTTGGTAAGTAAAATAAAAAGATGGATTCCATTGTTTTATATTTGATTGTAAGAGTTTTTTAACCATTAATTTTCCCTCATCAGACAGGTAAGTTACAAAGGCCACTTGTTCTGACTTTTGGTATTAGTAGCTATCAATCACACTATGCTCTGTACATTTATGGGATACTTTACCTGGGCCCAACAGCTGTATTGTTCTAGTTTGTGCCTCTATTGCTATGATAAAATGCTGACCCTAAAGCAACTTGGGGAGGAAAACATTTACTTGCTTTTCAGGTCACAGTCCATCATTGAAGGAAGCTGAGGCATGAAATCAAGCAGAAGCATGAAATCAAGAACAAGCATAAGCCATGGAGGAAATGCTGCCTACCGGCTTGCTCTTCATGACGTACTCTGCCAGCTTTTCTATATAACCCAGGACCAACCGGGACCACTTGCCTCGTGGAGGCATTTGCCACAGTGGGCTTGTTCTTCTCAAATTAATTGTCAATCCAAAAGAGTATCCCTCAACCCCTGCCACAGGCTAATCATAGAGGCTATCCCTCAATGTAGTTCCCCACTTCCCAGGTGATTCTCCTTTGTGTAGAGGTGACTAAAGTAAGTAGCACGGATGCCAGCCTTAAAACCTTCACACCTTCTGCCTTGTGCCTTGACTGGGCGGTAGAATGGCGGCGCTGGCTCTGGAGGTGTGGATATGAGTGAGCAAAGGTAGGAAGGCTGAAGAGCTGGCCCTGCCACCTGTTGATGGCAGCATTGATGACCAAGCTGGAACAGTACTGAAGAGCTCACCCTGGTGGTGCAGATAAGGGAGTGTCCATGGCTGACCAGCTCAGCTGCCACCTAGACCCAGGCCCAGGGCTTTGAGTGGCCTACACCCAACTCTACAGCATCTGTAAACGATTGGGGCATGGGAAAGTTCAGTCCTACTGATATAAACCTTCAGGATCTCCAAGACACAGGGCAACAACAGGATAACCGCGGGATCCAATGTGGATGGTGTCACCGAAGCCAGAGATCTCGAACCAGACCAGTGACTCACTGCAATGAACATTTGCACGTGAAGATGTGTGGACAGAGGGGTGTACAATGGGGTACACACTACAGCTTCCACTTTGAGATGTTTTCTATGCTTTGATTTATTTTATTTGTGTGTGTGTGTGTGTGTATGTGTGTGTTATTTTGGTGGCATTGCAAGGGCTAAAGCCAGAAACAAAGGGACAGGGAGATGAGCAGGATTGGAATGCGTGATGTGAAACTCACAAAAGTCAATAAAAAGTAAAAACAAACAAACAAATAACCCAAATTCCACACTTTATGAGGGTAGCTTCTGCCATTCCCAGGAGATACAATCTTACAGGCAACTCCCCATTTCTCTGGCTTTTACAATATCTCTGTTCCATCTTCCACAATATACCCTGAACCTTAGGTGATGGAGTTGTGTTATAGCCGTATCAGTTGTGGGCTCACAACTCTAAAGTTGATTATGTTTTCCTGTAATGATCGATCGCCATCTGTAATAGCTTTGATGAATGGTGAGGTCTACACTCATCTGTAGGTGTAAGCATAAAAATTTAAAATCTAGTTAAGAATTATATTATTTTAGTACATGGTGGTGGTAGGTTCTTCTCTAAGAGCTATGATGTCACTAGCCCTGGGTAGTTGGCTCTGTTTACTGTGCCGGCTTGGTTTCCACCTTGTTGAGCAGGTTTTAAGTTTAAATACAAAGATATTGGTTACCACTGAGGAACGCACACCATGTTTGTGCCTTTGGGGTTTATTGTGCCAAGATGGTCATTGTGGTTCATAGGCATCTTATCAGGGTAGGACTGTTGTTGATCCCCTTTTTTGGAAGTTTGCATGGCAACTTCTGGTGTCCTCAAAGCTGATCTTTATGGAAGTCCTTCATGTCAGGTCCAGCTCAGGGAACTCTGGGCCCCGGGTCTGAAGCACAAGGTTTGTTCAGCAATAAGGACTCACCTTCCAGCTCTAGGAGGCAACCGAGAGCAACGGCAATAGCATGTGATGTTTGGGGTGTCTCCTAGAGATGCCTCGCCAACAACTTAAAAAAGAAGGCAAAGAGGGCTGCAATACCCTGCAATACCCGCTCTTGGGGGTCCTGTTTTATATGTATGTATGTATGTGTGTATATATACATATATATACATATACACACATACATACATACATACACACACACACACACACACACATATATATATACACACACACACACATTAATAGGAAAGGGGGCCATGAATTTTAAAGAAAACGGTAGAAGGAATATGGAAGGGTTTGAGGTGAGGAAAAGGAAGAGGGAAATGATGAAATTATAATCTTAAAAATAACACTCCACTGATAGGGGAGGTCCTCCTCCCTTTCCTTCTGACACTAGCCTATCAGGTCTCATCAAGACTGGCTACAATGTCTTCCTTGAGGGGCATGGGAAGAGAAGAGGGAAGAAAGGTGGGATTGGGAGGCGACGAAGGAGGGGGCTACAGCTACAAAGTGAATAAATTGTAACAAATTTAAAATTAAAGAAAAAAGAAGTAACAACAACAACAACAGCAAAGCACTCCACCCAGCAGGGGATTGAAGCAGATGCAGAGACTCACAGCCAAACTTTACACAGACCACAAGGAGTCTTATGGAAGAAGGGGGATATAGAAAGATCTGGAGGGGATAGGAGTCCCACAAGGACACCAACTAAGCCGAAAACAAACTGGGCCCAGTGGGGAATTCAGAGACTGATGCATCAACCAAAGACCAGGCATAGACAGGACCTAGACCTCCTGCTCAGTTGTAGCCCATAGACACCTCAGTGTTCATGTGGGTGCCCTAGTAAGGGGAGAAGAGACAGTCTTTGACATGAACTTGGTTGCCTGCTCCTTGATCACTTCTCCCTGGTGGAGTGACCTAGCCAGCCCACAGAGCAAAAGCATCCAGGAAGTCCTGATGGTATCTGATAGATTACGGTCAGACAGTAGGGGGGAGGAGGACCTCTTCTATCCGTGGAATAGGGAAGAGGAACAGGGAAGGAAAAGGGAGGGAGCATGGGATTGGGAGATGAGGGAGGGGGCTACAACTGGGATACAAAGTGAATAAATTGTAAATAATAATAATAATACAAAAATAAAAGAAATTTTAAAAAGAAACCAAACCCTGGGGAGATGGCTCCTCTAGCAAAGCACTTGTTGTGTAAGTATGAGGACCTGAGTTCAGTTCCCAGAACCTGCTAGCCCTGGTGACAGGCGTTGTATTCTAGCTAGGAAGGTAGAGACCGGAGAATCTGTACACCAATGCCAGGGGCCGACTTCTGAGGAATACGCGAGGTTATCCTCTACCCTTCATGAGCACCCATTCCCCACACCCTCCCCTACCAGTAAAGGCCATCCCTCAAACAGTTAGGATTTCAATTATACGATACTTATTAGAATTTACAATGGACAAAAGAGGTCAGTGGCAGCTAGAGGCTGGTGGCTGATTGCATGGACACGAGAAAACTGAGGACAATAGAAATGTTCGAAAACTGAACTGCGGTGTGCAGTGATGGCAGTTCACAAAAACCAACATCCTATGTCTCCTGCACCCCCCTGCTTTTTCCTTCCTTCCTTCCTTCCTTCCTTCCTTCCTTCCTTCCTTCCTTCCTTCCTTTCCTCCGTCCCTCCCTCCCTCCTTTGTTTCTTCTTGTTTTTGTTTTTTTGTTTTGAGTCAGGGTTTAACTATGTAGCTGAAGCTAACCTGGACTTTTATAGCCCAAGCTAAACTTGAACCTATGATCCTGCTTCCTGAACCTCCCAAATGCTAGGACTGGAACTGTGCTCCATCATACCCAGATTCACTTGCTTTTTCAATCTATTTTTGTTTAGTAACTCAACTTTCAAACCTCTCTAGAGTCTTACAAATAAGCAATAAACATTTTTTATCCTTCCATATGTGTGCGATATCTATAATCTCTGTATATGGATCTAGTTTTGAGTGGGGCCAACAAAAATGTACCCACATTTGTCATAAAGATTTTTATGAATGTAGAAGTTAAACTGTGGAGAAGTAAAATGACTGGATAATATTCCATGAAATTGCTTCATGAAATTTATGCCAGAGTTGGTACTAGAAATCAAAATTGAGCAGACACAATTCCTATACCTTTATAATTAGAGGAATAAAGAATAGATTACTGACCAACCTAAAGCATTTATTTCAAAACTTCTAACTTAAAAATATTTTTATTTAGATTTAGGGCCTTATTTGTTCTGTGGGACAATACAAGCTATAACACAGATTATATATTTATGATTTTTAAAATAATTCTCTGTCATCTTGTTTCACTTTTTGTAGAACATTTCTCACTGATAATCCTTGTTGCTCTGAAAACTAGGACCAGCTACAATTAACAATAGTTTTCACGCAGACTGTTTTTATTCTGGGACTCTCTCTCTCTCTCTCTCTCTCTCTCTCTCTCTCTCTCTCTCTCTCCAAGACAGTGTTTCTCTGTGCATAGCCCTGGCTTTCATGGAACTTGCTATGTAGACCAGGCTAGCATCAAACTCACTGATATTAACCTGTCTCTGCCTCCTGAGTGCTTTCATTAAATGCATGCACCACGATGCCCAGCTGAATCCTTCTTCTTACTTAAACCATTGCCTATTGTGCATTAATTTATAATAAAATTATAAATTTAAGTGATACACAAACTGTTAAATTTAATAGTTCAATACCTCCATTTGATGCAAACACTAATTCCTTTTTATAGATGAGGAATGTGGGATCCAAGTCTACTTTATATCCGGTTCCCCTCTCCATAGTCAGTTAGCAGCACAGCTAAATTGATGTCCATGATTCTCCAAAGCTATTTGTCTTGTCTATAATCGCCTGTCTGTGTCTTCACCCTTCACATATCAGATACATATCTCTTACACCATCAATGAATTAAGGATGAGAGGAGAGCTAGTTCATATTTTCATGTAGCTCAACATAATATTCACACTAAGCTCTCAGACAGCTCCTCTGGAGATATTTTATTGTTCATTTTTACGAATAGAATATAAATCCATATACATAAGTGGTATAAAGCTTTGGGTGACTTAAAATAGAGAAAAAAGTAAGAAAGCATAAAGCTGCATTTTTCCTTTGGAGCTGAATTTCTTTATTTTGAGAAAATCTGTTTGAGCTCTCTGAAAACATGTCACCTGCACACAGTGAGCCTGCACACACCATCCACTATTTTTTGGTTGTTGTTTAATCGTGTGAACATTTTCTTTTCTCCTTAAAAGTAGGAAAATTCCACACAAACTCTAAACACCAAAGACCTTTGAATAACTTCCAACAATATGTTTATAATGACCCAATCTTATTTCTACAAATATTCTTACTTCTGTAAATAAGAGGTGGCATAGGCCAAGCATGTTGCCTAGTCTTCAGGCCTCGTTACAGGTGTTTCTCCTAAATAAAAACAAGACAAATAAATAAACATGTTAAGAAAGCTCAGAATACACGGGAATTTATGATAAAATCATAGTCCTGGAGAAATTCCACACAGCTTTATGGAAGAGCTTGGCTGCCTGGCTCTAGATTTCAGCCTCTCATCTATACATCTCTCTCCACCATATTTACCCCCCCCCAGCTGAACTCTCATGCTATCTAATACGTAAGAGAAAAAGCAATAAATGCTAAATTATTGGAAAGAAAAATGCACAGCCATAATTTATTCTTTCCTTAAGAGGAACACACATCTCGGTTCACAGGCTTATTTGACGCAGTTGGATGTAAAGCCCATAAGCTCATTCATCCATGTGCTTGAGAACAGGTAGAATGATGACTGATTAAGGCATTTCTGGAGCTCTCCAGCTGCCGCATTGCAGCTTGAACCTAGAAAGAAGTGAGCAGCAACACATGCAAGGCTTATTCTGGCCACACCGAAGTTCCCATAACTCTAAGACACTGCTCTCAAAGAGCTTCCATGTGACTGTTACGGAATTCTCTCCATTTAACTACGTCCTGCCACGTGCGCTTCACAGGATATTAAAAGGCCTTTCCCTCGACTGTGCCCTCTCTAGATGCCATTATAACATGAGAATGCAATTAACTTGTTCTTCCCCTGTGAAGAGTTGGACTTGTGGGAGTTTAAACAAATTTATAAATTTGTTGATTAGGAAAGAGAATTTGCCAGCTTCCTCTGTATATTTTTATTCAGCCTAATACACACATGCAGATTATTAGTTTTCTCCAAATAGGACTGCTGCCAGTTGCTCTGAATGGCTGGTAGGGTAAGAGGAAATAAGTTTTAGTTCCAGAATGATGCCATTAAGCTCACTGTAGCAAAACTTCTCTGTTCAGTGAGGCTGAGACTCTTTAGAATAGGTGGGTGAGGGGTAAGGGAGGCTATTTCCTTTCTTAGTACAAGGGGCCTCTGCTTCTCCCCTCTGCACTAGCAGTTCTCACAGGGATGCGTGCAGACTATATAGAAGCTTTACATATGCTCTTCAAACTCCCAAAGATCACCACAACTGCCTCCTCACTGAAATGAGCTCAGGGAAGGCCTTGGTCAGAACTGTGTTTAAGCTAAGCTGTAACCCAGGGAAATGGCCACCAGGAAGTCCCACTGAGCCAGCTTAAGTGCATGAAATGCTGTGACAGACACGACCTTACACTTAGGTGTCCTCCACTGCCCGCTTCTAAGCCTCTCTTTCATACAGGCCTCCTCCATGGTTGCCGAGAAGGTAACAAGCATGGCCACTGCTGCAAAAATCTGGCCATAATCAGTACAGCAACATTCAAGTGAAGAAAAGTTCTTCATTTCACTAACAGATTACCTTGGGCCCAAACTAAGGGTGGTATTGGATCAACAGTATTCCTAGAATACACTGACCGTAGGGTTAAATAAGACTTAAGTTCTACCACATCCAATCAATTTTGACCTAACAGTTCAACTATAATTTTTTTT